>OZ014480.1:38757062-38926531 GCA_963965965.1 Trididemnum nubilum
TTTTGCTGATAAACATGAATGTAACTTTCTGTATTTAATATAACAATAGATATTGGATATATGGTACCAAATCATAAACTTCTGAGTGGAGCAAAGCTAGCACTTTAAGAGACAAATAGCCTTTTGGTGAAAATTCATTCTGGTTTAAAAAAAACAAAAATTACTGAGTCAAATAAAATTGTAAGAAAAAAATGGTTACCAGTGATCTCGTCACAAAGTGATTTTGTCAGAGTGATTTTGCCTCAAAGTGAGGATTAGGGCAAGATACTGTAGCTCTGGGGATAGTAGAATAATTTAATGATTGCTGTTCTCAGTCAATGCTTGGTACAATGTGGTTGACAGATAGGCCTTTTCTGTCTTTAAAATGCCGTCTGTCACATAATCACTTTGGGACGAAATCTAAAATCACCATGTGACGAAATCACCGGCAATCAAAAAAAGCAAACAAGTTCGCTGTTTGAAGATTGAGACAACTCAAATGTCAAGATCATTGCTTTGCAAATGTATTCAGAAATTTCAAATTTTTCTTTGCAGTTCAGAGTTAAAGCAATGCCAAAGCGTTTAAGACCCACTCTACAATAGGTGTAACACCGCTAGCATATGAGCCTATACTTTGCTTATTTAACCACCTAAAGCTTCTATGCTGCTAAGTCACCACACCAGGCATACCAAAATTTTGGTTTTATTAAACAAAGAACTTGCTCAAAGCGCACGATTTTACACCCAAGATGTTAATGCTGTTCAGCTATGATATTGCAAAGTTCTGTTGAAAGTTGAAGCTTTTGTAGTAACTAAAAACACACTTGGACTGACAGTAATATAATTTTAATGATCTTGTTTAGAAATTGTAATGTGCAACTGAACTACAGTTGGGGTAGACTCTTGCTTTGTTGTGTTACTTGCAAGAATTGTTTTGCACAGCAAATTTAACATTTTGCTTAATAATATAAAGCATTTTGTGAAAAAATAGAATTGCTTTAATCAGTGGCGCAACCATGGAGGCTGATGCTCCTTTCTTAGCCTAGTTACTTTAAAAATTAAAGCCAGATATGTAAGCTTTAAGCTTTTAAACGCACTTTGGACTTGAACAGTAAACCTGGAAGTCTGATTACACTGAGCAATTAATTTTTTTTTAAATGTCTTGAGAATCTTTGTAATCTAGCTTTTTGATTGTTTTAAAAACGTGCAAAATGTCATCCAAATGACATTAAAATGGCTATTTTTTTCCTGAAAAGTTGCAAAAATTGCTCGCGATAATAGTGACTTGTTCTCTTTTACATAATTTTCTCAACAAACAACTTTCACAATCGTTACGATAGGATTTTTAAATAAACAATATTGTAACGAAATGCAACTACTGTGTATTGTAAAACCATAATGGAGTGTATGTTATCATTAATGGCTAAGATAAATTCGCTACAATTACACACAATTGCTTTTTGAAAAATTGAAAACGCTGTTTAAAAATTTTTGTGTGTGCACCTGATTGTGACTGAAATGGCTAAATCTTTTTCTTGGTCATTTACTAAAAATTTAGGTCAATGACCATTGAATAACAAAAAGAACTAGCCTTAAACTGTCAAAGCTCAATCCAAAATTGCAAATTTTAATTAAAAAAGAGATAAGTTTTGAAACAGTTCTAATCAAGCCAATTGTATTATTTGTTACAATTAGCAATTCGAAAGAACTAATAAAGAAAAACATGTCAATATTCTACTAAGGCATTTGCGATTGTTTTGAATTTTTTTTCTTCAAACATTTGTTTATGCAGCTTTAAAATCTTCACATTTGAATTTACTGTAGGGACAAGTATTCTTGCTTTTAATAAATCAATATCAAATATAGAGTTATAGATGTACGTAACTCCATCTTAGCAGTGAAAGTGTTAAGTTAAATTAAGGTATTGCTAGGCTTTGAATTACCATGATAAATTTGGTAGTATTGGGCTGCTTTTTTTTTGTATTTAAATTTTCTTCAGTAGACCCTCTGATAGTGTTGTACCAGTATAGTAGGATTTTCATGATTGGTCACTTCAAGGGAATCTTTAGAATGTAAGAACTTGGGCTAAAAGTCTCCAAAGCGAGCATGGTAGCATTAACATAGTTGTCTATTGTTCAAATATATTTGATTTACATGGGTTTCGTTTTGGGCTAAGATTAAATTTTCATGATTAGTTAAGTGTTCCAGATGTATGAATTTTCATTTCAGAAAGTGACAGAAAATTATAATGCACCTTTCAAACTACTTGCCATCAATACAAAAATGCTTAAAATTGAACTATTTTTACTTGCAAACTTCAGATTTTCTGGCAGTTATGATGATTTTGCTTACTTGTTCATTGTTTACCTCTTTTGTTATTTTACTTTTGTATATGTGCATTGAAAAAATCATAAACTTTTTTTAAGGTAGAGGCTTCTTCGGATCGTCAGTTGACATTTCGTGAAATTCACAATGCAAGCATCAAGTTTGCAAGTGCTTTAACAAAGCGAGGTTTGAAAAAGCAAGATGTAGTAGCACTTTGCACTTCAAACTGCATTGAATATCCATTCATCATTCTTGGTGTGGCTGCATGCAATGCCATTACTACTACCTGTAACCCAAGATACACATTAGGTATACCACTGTATTCTACTTTTACCATGACTGAAATACTTGCATACACAATAGTTTTAGTGAATTTGATTTCACTAATTGTTGTAAACTAAATTTGTAAATCACATTTTTGTTTTTATTGTTAGCGCATTTTCAATACTGGTACTGCTCTAAGTGAGGACAGAGGGTTTGTTCCTATTTGCAAATAGAATTTTTGGCTTTGTAAGGGTCAACTGCATTGACATTGCAACTGTCTTCAAAGTTATGGCTTAGTTGAGTGTTGATGAATAATAAATATTATTTTTCATTTAACTGGCAGTATTTGAAAATGGCATATATACTTGATACTTTTATAGCCTACTCATTTTCTTGTCCCTTTTTAATGAATAAAAAAAGAAAATGAAAAAAAATCAGAAAAATAGACAAAAAAATGTCAACAAAATGATATTTGAAAAAATTTTTGAAGAGATACAGTATATACTGCTTGAAATCGGTTCTACAAAAGAAATGAGAACTGCTTGAGGTATTAAAAAGATCAGATCGTGACTTTTAGCACAGACGTTTATGCATGGACGATTAGGCATGGTCGATTATCTGCCAGAACTAATATGCGCTGAGACTACTAGGCACTGTGATTTTTAGGTGCCAGAGCTAAAGAAATGAAAAACAAAAAATTTCCAAAACAAATTTTTCTCAAGAAAAGTGTTTTCAGGAAACAGAAAAATTTTGTTTCAAAACCCAATTTAGAAAAAACAAACCATTTTTCAAACGTTTTTTTTTCACACAAGTTTTTTTTAAAACAAAAAATTTACAAAAAAATTGATTTCTTATTGTATTTTTTTCAATAAAAAAAATTTGTTTTCCTCTACCATACATGTTCGCAAAGTTTTCTTTCCTAAGCTGGGCAAATGCAATTTCCAGCCCACGGTTTCAAATTCTTTAGCGCATGGCCATGAGTTGCTTATGAAAATGTGCAATCTTGGCACACACAGCAAACCGCGTGATGTTTCATGGTTAATTTTAGTCTACCTGTACCAAACAATATTGTACAAAGTTTTTCAGGAGCTAAGGATTCATCCCCCAGCAGATTTTTATTTATAATCGTTCACCCTGTTGTAAATATCATAAAAACAATGTTTAAATGGATATTTTTAAAATGGTTAATCGTTAAGAAATTTTAAAGTTGTACAGGATCATAAACTGCTTCAAACAATTGTTTTACGTTTACCAATTTTTAGCCTCATTGGTTGTTAAATTTTGAGAGCATCTATGTCAATTACCATGTTTGTAAAATTGTTTTATTCCCATTGCTCTGATTGCTTGAGTACAAACTTTTGTTGCTGTTTTTGCAACCTCAAAAAATTGCAAAAGCAAAAAAGGAGCATTTTCACTGAACCAGAGATGTGGAAGGCGCAATGTTTGAATTGCTTCTGCTTCCAACCTTAGCACTTCCGCCTCCACCAATCAATGTTATAATTTTTGCTTAAAATTTTATGATTTAAAAATTTTTTCCATATAAGTCAAAATAAAACAGCTTTGTTATTGTCATCTTTAGAACATGATATAGAACCAAATTATATAATTGTATTCAGTGGTTTGTCATCACAAAGATCTGTGCGTGGGCGTAGTCAGGTATCTGGATTGGAGCGGCCCTGAAGCAAAAAGTCCAATTAATCACATGGTCGTTATGTTTCAGCTGATGTGAATTTCTCTAAACATTCACCCAAAAGTTTAAAATAATGAGCGATTATTTGGAATCTGGGGACAGATTTTTTAAGTGTTTGGGGTAATAATTTATTTCAAATGCATTTGCGTTGTTAGGTGCAGATCTTTAATTGGTTTTAATTAGGTAGACCTGGAACAAAGCTTCCACATTTGCAGAATTTTGTTATTTTTTTAAAGAACTTGTTTGTGCTTGTATTTGGCTCCGAAATTTTGCTAACAATGTGTATTTTTAGGGCAGCAAAATCAAAACACATTGCAAGAGTTATTTGGTTATACGCCGTAACATATTAGAATAGTTTTTTGTTGCAAAGCTTAGCAATAATTAAGACAAACATTATAGCATCGTGTTTAAAAGTCATACAATATTAAACTTTGTTTGATAGACATTATGATGCGCTTTTCTGTTTGCTTTTCAAGAATATGTTATTGCAGAGAAAGAAATTAAAATGCTAGAACTGGAAACTTTGTTTATTAATTGTTGAATGGTGTTTTATTTGAGTATGGCCCCCCAAAATGGGCAAAGCTCTATTTAAAAGTAGTTTGAGAAAATCTTTAGATTTTTGGACTGAAGTAGAGAATTTTAAAACACTTATAATTCTAAAAATGAGTTGGTTAACTACATGGTTCATCTTTGATTTGTAAGGGGGGTGGGGGGCTGCCTTGGATCTAAGTGAACCACAAGTCTTTAAAAATGTTTGTTTTGAAATGATAATTGATCAAACATTCACTTTTCATCATATATTTCTGAAAAATTGCTCCACCTTCAAGTTTTGATGGTCAATATGAATGGTCAAAATGGAAGTGCTACCCTTTTACCACTTCCAGCTTTAGTTTTTACGAAAATTTGTTTTTTCCACATCTCTGGTTTGAACTAGAGCTGAAACAATTTTTAGTTGCCGGTGCAATGCTCAACAGCTTACTATTGTCTCAGAATTGTTGCAACATTGCTTGAAAATGACAGAAGATCACTCAAATTTCATTGTTTTGATTCAGTGTATAATTTAGCTTCTTTTTTTATTTGAAAATTATTCTTTTTCAGTTGCTCTTATTATTATTATTTGTTGTTGAGGCTGGCCTTATTCTTAAAATTTCAGCTATGGTTCAATTATTTGTTATTGGTAGATTCCAATTACCACCCTTCGAATTAATTTCTGATTAGCGTTATCTAAAAATGGTGTAGATGATAACAAATTATAATTATAATGAAACCATCTCTAGTGGTAAACAAACAGATTATAACAAACAGAATACTCAGAGTTAAAAGAAAAGCATAAAATTTTTACGGTGGCACAAAAACAAAGTTTTTGGCCAGAAAGGGCTAATTTGCAACAACCTTTTATCTATTGCTGAGCCCCTTTTTCCTCTCTATCAGACCTTGTGGTGTGGTTTAATTGCTGAGTATCCCCAGAGTTCTTTCGTAATTCTAACCCTCGGAATAATGATGCACAATGACAGGCCAGGGGCCTACCCTCAACGGCAACATTTTGTGCGGTATTGATCAAGCTCTTTCACAGTTAATGAGTCTTTTGTTATCTTTTATTGTCGTTGTTCGCTTTTTTTTTCATCCTGATGATTGCCTTCTTGCAAGGGTACGTTTTAACATTTGAGCCACCACTCCTGTCATTACCGTGTTTCATCAATTTGTTTACTTCACTTGAATGAAGTCATAAAGGAGTTTTAGCATCCATCCTCATATTCCTCAATGTAACTAAATGGCATTTTTGCTTTTTTTTTTCTGTCTTGTTCTTGTTAGGTTTTAGTTGTTTGCTCTTTTCAATCAAATGCTTATTTATTTTCATTCTTGAAAGTTACCTTGTTTGATTTGTCTCTTTTAAAACATTTGGCTGACATAGCCAAAAAGGGTGGAGGTGAGGGGGTACAAAATTACACGCATCTAACAACTCAAGGGAACTTGAAAATTGATTATTTGAATGGTTTGATAATAATTGATCTCAAGCAAGTATTGGAAGTGTTGAAGAGAAAAATTGAAACACTAAGTCAATTAGAGCAAATGAAACTTTGTGTTTGTTTGTTTTCATCTTCACCTTACTTACTGCATTTGAGAAAAATTGTAGATATTTAACTGGAAAAAGTCGTTGATTGGGTTTGAAGAAACTATTCTTGTGCTGTATCCTGGGACAAAATTTGAGCCGATCTGTTCTGCTTGAAAACTAGCAAAGGCGATCGATTTTAAAGCACAAATGAATGAGTATTAGTTAAGTGCAAAAGCTGTTTTCTGGCGGGTTTCATCTGAGCAACCAGAATTTACTAGAAAAAAGCCGAACCGAGATATAATTTTATTGTTCGTTTCACTTGCATGTGCTGGTTAAGGTTATCTTTAACAGCTTACAAATTGGATTCTAGGGTGCTGAATAATCGTCACGAGTAAAACGATGCCAAATTAGTATTGTCGAAAATCCAGTGAGCGTAATATATTTAAACTATAAAGCACTTGTCCTTGTATGCAAAAATTGATATAAAAAATTGTCAAAAATAGTTGTCAAGTCTACAGCCACTTTTGATTCAAGTCACACTACAAAAATAATCCAAACTTAAAACAACTGTTTGAAGCAGCTTACAATCTTGTACAACTTCAAAAGTTCTGTAGCAGCAATTTAACATTCTTTTTACTACAAGTTATTTCAAGATGTAATGATTAAACAAAAAAATATCCATTTAAAGTATTATTTTTACGCTATTTACAACAAGTAGTAATGACTACAAATAGGAATCTGCTGGGAGATGAATCCTTTGCTCCTGAAAAACTTTGTACTGTATTGTTTGGTACAGGTAGACTAAAAAAAACCATGAAACATCACGTGGCTTGCTATATGTGTCAAGATTACACATTTACCCAAGCAACTCATGTCCATGTGCCTCAGAATTTGAGGCCACGGGCTGGAGATTGTGTATGTCCGATTTAGGAAAGAAAACTTTGCGAACATGTATTGTAGACAAAAGCAAATTGTTTTAAGGACAACAACACAATAAGGAAGAAATCAATTTTTTTGTAAAATTGTTTGGATAAAAACGTTTTTTTCGAAAAAAAACTTTTACGTGAAAAAAAAATTCACATTTGAAAAAAAAAGTTTGAAAAAAATTTTTTTCGATAAAGAATTTTTAGACAACAAAAATTTTTTTTCAAACAAAAAAAATTTTTTTAAAAATATTTGTTTTAAAAATTAAAAAAAAACTTTTTTAAAAATTTCTTTAGCTCTGGCTTCTAAAAATTTCGGCACCTAATCGTTTGTGCCTAAAAGTCGTAGACTTTAAAAAGATACCCTCAACCTTGTTCCACAATTCCTCTGATTCGTAAAAATGGATTTATTCTGTTTGGTTTTTACCATTTGGAACCCTATGTTTCAAAATTTCATAACATCAGAAATGTTTGAGTTTGCAAAATTTCTTGCAGAGTAGCTAAGCAATGTGATGTTCATGGATCGAACATTGCATTACTTATTCCGCGAGATATAATTGGTAATCAAACATTGTGATGCTTTTTCTGCAAAAAATGTTCAATAATCAAACATCACATTGCTTGTTCTACATGAAATTGTGCAAAGTCATCCTTTTCTGATGTCACAAAATTTTGAAATGCAGAGTTAGCTTTCGTGAGGAATCAAACAGATTAAATTTATTTTCGCAGATAAGAGAAATTGTGGAACAAAGTTTGGGACATCTTTTTGTGATGATACTTTGTTCTCATTTTTTCAATAAACCTGATTTCGAGCAGTACTTTAGTTTTATAAGAACAATTTTGTAAGAACACAAGGCTCATTTTGGAGTAAAATTTAAGAATGAATTAAGAACAATGCCAGCCTCAGCAACAAAAAATAATCTTTAGAACACCTAAAAAAAAACAAAACTGGAGTTGAAAAAGAAACAAAATTTTGTGTTGATTCAAAGCGATAAAATTTGAGTGATTTTCCGGCAATTACAAGAAAAATTGCAGCAATTATGAGGTTATAAAGTGCTGTTGCATACTACACACTTTTGTGCGCAGGCAACTAAAAATATTTTTGGTTCTCGTTCTCGTAAAAATGCTCACTTTTTCGCTTTCACAATTTTATGATGCTGCAAAAACAGCGTTTACTGAAGCAGGCAGAACATTGGGTATGAAACAGATTTACTAGCATGGTCACTATAATTGACATTTAAGCTCTCAAATTTGGAGAACAAATGAGGCTGAAAATTGATAACAAATATTAAGAACAGCCAGCCTCAACTCAAAATTTACTGGTTCTTATGAAAAAAAAGTGTATCTCTTTAAAAGTTTTATAATGATTTTGTACCGATACTTACCGGTACTTGTATCTCTTTAAACTTTCACTTGCATCTCTTTATATTTTTACAGAAGAAACAAAAAAGCAGTTTGTAAACTGCCAGCCAAAAATTGTGGTTACGGAAGCTGATCAAGTTGACAAAATGCTAGCGATAGCTAAGCAAGTTCCTTCAATTCAGGTGGGAACTTGGAGTATCAAAATTTCAATTTTAATACAGTAAGCAAGAGGATGGGTATGCCCAATTAATGATGAATAACAAATACTTTTTTGACTACGTGTTGTTTACCTGTTAGATTCACTGGTTGATGTAGTAGTAAAATGGTGAATAACTAAATTGTAACAATGCCAATGAGCAATTGTATTTTAGAATGATTGGCATCGATGATTTTTGTAAAATGTACTCTTGCAATTTGCAACCATTGTTACAAATGCGTGTCTTACTCTAGTCCATGACAAAGCGAACTAAGTCAACTTACTGCTGTAAACTGACTGCAAACAAACTGACCGTGGACCAACTGACTGCCTACATTAGGGTTAGTTGGCAGTCAGTTTGTTTGTGATGACCAGTTGTTGTAGACCCATGACGAAGGTCATATCTTTAAAGAGTTACAATGGAAAAACTCTCCCTTGCATTTAAACTTCAAAATATACTACCAAATTTAAGATACACAACCACACAATTCCTTATAAAACCGGTCAGTTTGAATATAAATAAAAATTCAAACATGTGATCGAGCACACTAATTCAGATTTCAAGAGTACCATTACATTTTGAGTTGGATCATCTTTTCTTGGCAACCGTTATTTTATAAAGGCAAATTTCTATAAAGGCAAATTTCAATCATGGCTTGAGAGAGAAAAATTCAGATGTAAATCAGTACAAGTTGATTTGATGGAACAGAGACTACGGTACTTGGCTTATACCTTGTGCTTTATTTTTAGGAAGTTATTTCAGTTGATCGATGTTCAAAATGTGCATGGTTGTGGTCTGTAGTTGAGCAAGATAATGGAGCAAGTAGGTGCAGACTTTGTATTCTTAATTTTAGAAGTAATTTATTGCAATTGAATTTTGATAGTAAAAACAATAATATGAATTATTACAAACAATAATATGAATTCTGATAGTAAAAACAAATTATCTTTAAAACTTCAATAAAATGGAGCAAAAACAGTATAAATGTTAAATAAAATTTAACGTTAAAAACTGCGTCAGTCTGGCACAGTTGTTCTTAGATCTAATTGAAATCGTGATTTTAGTTCAAGTGTGTCAAGCTGATACGTTTTTTAACTTATGCAGTCAACTCCCGTTAATTGGCCCCCCTTTAATTGGACACCCTCGCCATCGGACACAAATTTTCAAGAAACGGAATTCCTGCATTGTAATGTACTGTGCTTTGCCTCTATAATTTGACAATCTCACTGCCGACTATGACGGCGAAATTCCTGGAGCAAAAGTGCAAAATGCATTAGAAAAATTTCCGGTTAGTCGAACCTAATAATTAGACCACCAGTCCACAGTGTTTGCCCAAAAGTGCAGTATCAAATTAATGAAATAATTACAATTATTGCATAACTTTTATAATACAATGGATAAAACAACTTTTGCAACATATTTTGCAGTTGCGTTGTGAAAAATAAGTTACCTTAGCTAACCAGGGCCACGCAAGTGCAGATCGGTATTGTGTGATTGACGTACTGACATTACCAATGACAAACTTGGCTGACTTGTTAATCTGACGACCTTGCTAACTGGACATTATTCACTGGAACAAATTTTGTTCAATTGGTGGGAGTTGACTATATTTTAAACAATAATACAAGGTGTGTTTAAAAAGTAACGGGACTGTGCACGCTGCACGAACAACTTTTATTGCAGAGAATGAGCATTGCTTTCTATGATGTCATAATGTCTTATGGCTTCAAAAACCAAATTTCAGCATTCTGTGACAACTACATTCTTTTTTGCACGTTTTTCTGTCAAGGCACGTTATTTGCGATCGTTTTGTGAAAATTTGATAAAATTAAGAATTTCTGGCTTTTTTTTTTCTTTGGTGCGAAGGATGAGCGTTGAACAACAAATCAATGTGAAATTTCTTATCCGTCTTGGAAAAACTCCAACTGAAGCACTAAAGCTGTTGCAAGAAGTCCATGGTGATGATGCGATGTCAAGAACTTGTCTTTTTGAGTGGCACAAGAGGTTCAAAGAGGGAAGAGAGTAGGTGGAAGATGATCACAGAAGTGGGATGCCATCCACAAGCAGAACAGATGAAAATGTTGAGCGTGTGAGACAACAGGTGTGGAGCAATTGCCATTGCACTGTTAAGCTGCATTTACATGGGCGACTTTTAGCTGCGATAATCGACATTTTGTCTTTTTTCTCGAATCGCATAGGTCACTTACACGGCACAAGATTCACGTAAGATTTTGTCTGCGCAATACTGCCAGACACGCCCCCAAAAAAATCAAATCACAGCAGTCACTCACACGGGAGAGATTTTAATGCGAGGCTTGCATTCGATTGCAACTCACAGAAGTCGCTTACACGTTGAGACTGTGTGCCAGTGATTCTCGCCAATATGAGTTGGTAGAAGAGTTGCTATCACACTGGTTGACTTACATGGTGGGAGATAGTTTCAAAGTGCGGCTGGCTGGTTTTGAATTGCAAAAGCCAGCTGCAGCAAAAGCACTTCAAATGTGTCGTTTGTCAGCTTTTGCATTTGAAACAATCATGCTTTGGAATTTTGATAACTAAATGTATGAAGCCAACGCTAGCGTAAAACAAAATAGAGTGAACACAATTAAGCAGCTAATTTGGTTAAAACTTGCAATGAAAATGCAAGGTGAAAGATGAAGCAGCAAGGGCGGCGTGCTGCTCATGCGAGATGTGTAATACGTAAATGCTTGAAACTATTCGAAAAAGCTTACTTACTCTGTATCATTCTGAGTTGGCTTAAATGGAGCAAAGTCAAGCGGGCATTAATGCTTTTACCCATTAATGCATTAATGCTTTAAAATTATGTCATTTACCCTTTTGGTCTTGGTTTTTCTCTACCGCAACCCATCTCTGACTGTGTTTCTTGTTTGGTTATACATAATATTTGGTAGTATAAAATAATAAAATTTATCAACATTTTTGTGCAGTTATTTCTAAAAACATTTTGAAATTACTTTTCTCCAAGCATGTGGGACTGACAAATTCATATTGTTTATTTCCTAATAGTGCATCAGTGTTTTGTAGTAGATCTGTGCTGTCATATTGCACGAAATGCTAATTGTTAAATTTTAAGGCACCTTCTGTCGCTACCAAAGTACTGGATCTTTTTGAATTAAACCAACATTAAAAAAATCCATACAGCATTCATGTAATCTGTGTTTTCATGTAATTTGGTTATGGTGCTGCAAAACACAGCTGTTACAAAGCACCAATATCCACAATAATAAAATAAGCAGAGCATACATTTGCTAAATGCTAGGCAATTGTGTAGTGCAGAGGATGAATTATTATGAACAATGCAAAAATAATCATTGACTTCAGATCAAAACTTACTCCTGGCGTTATTCAAACGAAAAAGCGCCACAAAACTACTCGAATTCTAAAGATGGTGCAACTGAAATTGAGAGCATGATTTGATTAGAAAAACAGCTTTTTCAAGAAATCAATATTTAATTACTATGCGGTGCAGTCGGTGTTGTGTTTCTCCACTTAACTGTGGTTATTTTAACTGCAAGAGATACTGGTAGGCTCAGAGATGGGCACGATCTTGATCTTCAAGATCACATTTTTTGTGTGATCTTGAAGATCAAGATCACTTTCATTTTTAAATGTCTCGTAGGTTAAGTATCGCCAAGGCCAGGTTATGTGATATTGCAAAGCTGTGTTCCCTCTAACTTTATGGCTAATCGGCGAGTACCCAAATTTTCTTTAAACAATTGTGCCCAAAGCCCTAAAAAGACGTTTATGTGCCCTAACTTTTGTACCAATCCAGTATTACAGTATACCAAATGTCATATTTCCACAAATTTGTCGAGTTTTCTAAAGCTGTATTTACTGTATTGCCAAAAATATTTGCCCTTGCTCCAACAGATCGCTGATTTGCCAAAAAAATCGGCTTAGTGGGAACACTGTTATGAAGCTATTTCATGGCTCTGACACAGAAAGGAGTGTAATGGGGGGAGCGGTATGGAGTCTAAAAAATTCTTTTAGTGCTGTCTATGATCTGCGATGCCAATGTCATAAAATATACAATGTCATGAAAGAGGATTTTGTTCTTCACTGGCGGAATGGTCGAGTGGCAGACACGTTTAGCTTTAATGGCGAATATTGTGTAGTAGACCGGGTTCGATTCCTGCGCCAATCAAATCTAACACAAGTTACCAATGGCTCGCCACTGTTGTATTGTTAAATTGTGTGCCTGTGGCGTTTTGAAGTGGAGATGGGCCCCGAAAACTCGCTGCACCCATAAAAGGTATTTACGCGAGCATAATAAAGATTTGATATTTTTGATTTGATTTCATTTTTGAATTTCGTTATTGTTATACAAAACTAGCAAAAGTAACCTAAAAAGGTTTTCGTGATTATTTAAACTAGTGAAATACCTACAAAAAGTTTGTGAGTGTCAAATGTCTTACGTAGTTAGCAAAATCAGCACTGCCATTGCCCATGGGTAGTCAATACTGGTACAGCATGTAACATTTTGTAGCTTACCCCTCCCTTTATCATCACCACTACTTCTCTTTGAGTACTAAAAGTAAGTGATCTTGATCTTCAAGATTTTGATCTTGATCTTCAAGATCAGAGTGTTTGTGTGACCTGATCGTTGATCTTCAAGATCACATTTTTTTGATGATCTGATCTTGATCTTCAAGATCACCAAAACGTGGTGATCTTGCCCATCTCTGCGTAGGCTACTAGCAATCTCGGGTCAGAAAAGAAAGTAACCGCTAACACGTTTTTAGCCGACAAAAACCAGTGGATGGTATTTGTCTGCAAGGTGCTGGACCCAATGAGGGAGCAACTGAGCGTAGGGTGTGAGCCTACACTGCTAGTACTATTACAGCATCAATTGACCTTTTTTTTTTGTTGCCCCACTCTAGTTTCGAACTTGGTTGCTTCTTCCCTTTAGTTTGTGCATGTCACTAAATTTCCTGCAGCCATTGGCTCTAAACGTTTTAAAAATTACGCACTTTTTGGTGCACGCCTTTGTGTTTGGTCGAGCTACCTCTTTTCTGGCATTCCTTTTCATTCGAGCAACTGGTTAACAGTTGCATTTTATTTTGAAGACCGCTCGCATGGCGTTCTTTTAGTTCATTATTTTCTGATTAAATTTCAGTTATTTTTTGCCGTGTTGTACAGTTCCATATTATTTAATTTGTCGGAACATTACAGTTTAGGTTGAAGAATTTCAATTGTGGTTTGGCCAGGTGGACATGTTAAAGGCTTCAGAGTTTCGCTGGAGCACGTACAGTCCGCAGTGTTATGGAGGGCTTCTGTAACAAGCACCTCCATTTTCAAAATATGTTGTCCAAATGCAATTATTGTGAATTCATTGACTTAGCTATTCTAGGGTTCCCAAATCTTTAACTTTTATTTTGGTATGCCAGAATATCAGCAATGACAAAACTGATTACACTTTTTTTCATACAAGAACAATTTCATAAGAACACGAGGCTCATTTTTGCTCAAAATTTTAAGAGCAAATTAGGATCAACACCATTCTCTGCAACAAAAATAATATTAAGAACAATCGAAAAAGAATCTATTCCAAATCAAAAAAGAAACTAAATTCTGTTCTGATAAAAAACAATAAAGCTTGAGTGGTTTTCTGGCATTTATGAGCAAAATTGGAACAATTTTGAGACTATAGAGTGCTATTGCACACTATGCCGATAACAAAAGAACATTTTGGCTCTCATTCAAACGAAAATTTGTGATCGCTTTTTCGCTTTCCGCAATTTTACGATGCTGCAAAAGCAGCTAAAAAGGCGTTGACAAGCAGACAGATCATTAGGAATTAACCAACATGGTTACCTTAATTGACGTCAATGATCTTAAAATTTAAGAACCAACTAAGAGCAACCTAGGCTCAACATTGGCAAAAAAGTAAGAACAGCCAGCCTCAACTCAAAATATACTGGTTCTTATAAAAAAAAAGTGTACTTACGGTATTATAAAAGCAGAATGCAATTGAATTATTGTTACCTATGGCTAATTTATCATATATTTTATGAAGCATTAAAGTCGTGCTTGGTTGGCTTCACCGTTATCAGCAATAAGCTCATGACTGCCATATCTGCAGTAGACCAGTGCCAGCATGCACAAGAAAATTATTCCTTCTGCAATTCTAATATGAAGTAAATTTAGTATCGAAATCACAATTAATTACGGTAAAAGCACTATAGACTGTTTTGTACCATAATCACAATATTTTAATGAGGTAAATTTACGATAATCACAGTCAGCGACTTGCAAAGCATTTGTGCATTGCGCTATGCCTGGGCGACTTGTAAATTGCATATGATTTGCTGTTTACATGAGTGCGACTTTGCCCTGGGACTCTCCGGAAGTTGAAATCGACCTCGTGTAAGTGATCACGAGCGAGAACGATTCTTACATCAAGTCACGCAAAATTTAATCAGCATCGCAAATCGCAGGTGTTACTTACATGGCGGCTATTCTTGCCAAACACAATCCCAGCAAGCGAGTCTTGCTTTGTGTGAGTAACCAGTCTGCAAGAGAGATTTTCACCCATAAAAAATATTCGAATTGCGTTGCAAAAAAGTCGCTTGTGTAAATGCGGCTTTAGAATGATAGCAGATGAGCTGGGTATGAATGATGAGAGGGTATGGAGGATCATTGCGGAAGATCTGGGGATGAGGAAGGTCTGTGCAGAAATGGTACCAAGATTGCTGAATGAAGGACAAAAGGAGCGGCGTTTGCAAGTGTGTCAAGACATTTTGGAGCAACTTGAAACTGAACTCAACTTGCTGAAGAGAGTTGTTACTGGTGATGAGTCATAAATGTTTGAGTATGATCCACTCACCAAACGACAGAGTCTTGAATGGAAGAGTGCATTGTCGCGAAGACCCAAAAAGGCGAGAGTGTTCAAGTCCAAAAGCAAGGTGATGCTGATTGCTGTTTTTGATGTCCATGGAATTTTGTCCACGCAGAATGCTTGCCACAAGGCCAAACTATTAATCAGCATGTCTACAAAAACATCTAGCGACGTCTGATGCGCTCAGTGAGGGAGAAAGGAAAAGAACTGTGGGAAACGAGGTCATGGCTGCTTCATCATGACAATGTTCCAGCTCATAATGCCGTGGGAATTCGGGAGTTACTTGCCAAAAATAACATTGCTGTGCTGGAGCAACCACCCAACTCTCCTGATCTGGCCTCTTGTGACTTCTTTTTGTTTCTCAAACTCAAGGAAGTCATCAAAGAAACTCATTTTCAAGATTTAGAAGCCATTAAAACAGCCGTGACGAGAGAGCTCCGAGCAATCCCGGAGGAATCCTTCCAGCTGTACATGGAAGTGTGGCAGAGGAGATTGGAAAAGTGTATTTGAGCCCAAGGAGATTAAGGCGACATGGTGTAAAATTTACTTGTCAAATAAAATAAAACATTTATAGACCCTGCCCTGTTACTTTTTAAACACACCTCAAATGGTTTAAATAATGGTTTTCTTTCAATTTGGTTGCAAATTAAAGTGCCTCACTGAATAGCAGTTCAGTTTGAGATGTAAACCTACATTTTCTCTCTGATGTTTATACACAAGCTACTACGTTTGTTGAACTAACTTTTGACTTGACAACACTTTATCTTCCTAGAACATTTTATTTCATTGCATAAACCTTGCCTTTTTAAAGTTGCTTAACTTACCGTTACTGGTATACCAAAAGTTGGATAAATATTGTTAAGTTTGGTGTTGTGGTAGTTAGAGCATAAGTTCTCAAAGTGCTCCGTTCTGAGCCCCAGGGCTCCACCAGCGAAACCTAGGGGCTCCTCTAAGCTATTCGTTTTTTGTTTTTTTTTAGAAATTTATTGTGATGCTCCGTAAATTATGGTCAACCTCGTCATGAGATCCATAACACCAAAAGTTTAAGAACCCCTAAGTTAAAGGATAAGTTTTAATATTCTCACAATGCTAAGTTAAAATTGCAAAACTTTCATATTGTTTTCGCATCAGTCTGACACAGTTTTATTTGGTAACTTCTATCAATTCAAAATTCTCCCAGTGACATATTTTAGTCAGTTAGATACTTAGATTAGAATGTACTACTGAGAGAAGACAGACAGTGTTAAGCTTATGCATTTGACTATAGAATTTTATATTAAGAAATAAGTTATTAAGTTCAAGTTTAGTATGTCGGTATTCTAATTTTGGATTTCTTGCTTGGTTTAACTAATTGATTTCTGTTATCTATTTGAATAAGACATATCATTAAAAATTACTGGTTGTGCCGATGATTAACTAAAATGAATTGATAGAATATGCATATAACCATGTCAATGTGATGAATCAGCAAAAACCCTTAAATAGAAAGTTCAACTGATATGAAAAATATGACTTGCAAAAATTTGTATTTTAGCTTGATTGGGGGTATCTCTGCTCAGTACAAGTGAATAATCTTCATTTCATACAGTTCTGTTGGATTTTTTTTGATTGCCTATACTGACGATCATTTATGGTCATTTTAAAGGACAATGAATGTTACGTACCATAAGTATTCCCTACATATAAGCCAAGTTTCGAATTCCAAATAAAAGTTGCCAAACTTAGGAGTCTGCTTATACATGCATAACTCTGTTCTCACTCAAACGAAATGACATCATGCTAACTTAATTGCAACAACTACAACTCAGACTGTGCTTAATGCAACAAAACCTACTCATTTTGCCTCTTTTTCCCTTTTTTTCTTGTGATAAGAGTGTCCTCGCACACACGCGAAGCAGAGTGTATGCATGGATGCTGTTGGCTTTTTCAATCACATGATAATAACAGTCTGTGATTGGTTAGTCATACATGTAAAAATAATGGTTATCATTTTCATTTATTCTATTCTGCAGCTTTTTGCTGTGATAGGTGCTGCGTTTGACATGTTGCGATTTGTAGGGTCGACTTATGTGCTGATTTTTATAAAATCACGGTTTTGAGGCAGTTTTTCCTGAGTCGGCTTAAAGGTGAAATAAGGTTGTAGGCGGTTATATATGCTAGCTATGACAAAACAATTTTGTTGTTGTCTAGGTTTTTTTTTTGCCATTTAACAGTCACTGACCTAATTTTTTTGTAAAAAAATTAAAAGATTCTGTGTGTTTTTGCTTACAAAGCAGGGTTGTAAGTCAGTCTGGGTTTGGGCTTAAGGTCGACAAACTGCCGGACTTAATTTGGGCTTCATAATATTTTATTTGTGATGTTTTAGCGTTTGCAGGCCAGAGCTTTAGTGCTTAATTGTTTTGTGTGCTTTTGGCCTAAAGGCTACCAGTGCAGAAGCCTAGGGAAGAACCACCAGAACGACAACTACTTAGAAGCAATCAATGCGAAAAGGTTATCCTCTCACAGGATTCGAACCTGTAGCCCTTGGATTATCAGTCCACTGCTCTACCCTTGAGCTAGAGAGGATGTCTCTTCGCATGCTTAATTTTGGCTATTTAAACCCAGTTTTATGATGTTGATGATATTTTACTTGTGACTTTTTAACGTTTGCTGGCCAGAGCTTTAAGGGATCACGTCTTTTTGGTGTGACCATTTCGGTGCCACCTATTTCCTTGCCGTACATTTTCTGCACAGATCGTTTCGGCGCCAATTCGGTGCTTTTTGACAGTTCACTTATTAAGAATTAGGGTTGGGGCTTTGGGTTAGTGTTGGTAAAAAGCACAGAATATTGGCGCCGAAAAGGGCTGCGCCGAAATGGTCGCGCCGAAAAGTTGTGGACCCGAGCTTTAATGTTTATTCGTTTTGCGTGCATCTGGTGTAAAGGCTACCAGTGTGAAAGCTTAGAAAAGAATCACCTGAACATCGACTACTTTGAAACAAGCTATGCAAAAAAGTTTGTAGCCTTTAGGCCAGAAGCATGCAAAATGATTAAACTCTGGCCTGCAATCGTCAAAACATCACAAGTATAATGTTACCAACAACATAGTACCAGTACTGGGTTTGAATAGCCAAAATTAAGCATGCAAAAAGACATCCTCTCTAGCTTAAGTGGTGGAGCTGTCGACCAGTAATCCAAAGGATGAAGGTTCGAATCCTGAGAAAAGCTACCTTTTTTGCATTGCTTGTTTTTAAGTAGTTGCTGGTGTGGCTCTTCCCTAGGCTTCCACACTGGTAGCTTTTAGGCCAGAAGCACGCAAAACAATTGATCAGGGCTTGATATATGTGTTTGCTTTACGAATTCACCTTGTAGATGCTATGAAAGTGTAATTTAAATAACTTTGTGACACTGAATGACGACTTCTTTTTAG
This sequence comes from Trididemnum nubilum, assembly GCA_963965965.1. NCBI lineage: Eukaryota > Metazoa > Chordata > Ascidiacea > Aplousobranchia > Didemnidae > Trididemnum > Trididemnum nubilum. The sequence continues at coordinate 38,776,122 of OZ014480.1, forward strand.
CATCAATTCGATTATTATTACACAATTATTATTGCATCACAAATGATCAGCATTGAAAAATTTATTTTAACCATGTACGAGCAATAACCATATACATTTTTTAGATTAATCTATTTTTTGGGTTTGGTTTTGGCTTCAAATCACTGTTTGAGTTTGAGCCTATACTTATCAGCTGGTGTACAACTCAAAGTTTTCAAAATGATCGAAAACTCAAAGTTTTCAACTCAAAGTTTTCAAAATCATTTGTACGAATTCGGTCATTTGACCAAAAATTTTCAACAAAGAGTAAACCTTGGTTTGTGTAGGTTTTCCTTATGATGTGCAATTTGATAATCAAGAAGATATACTTCTTCTTCCTTACTCCAGTGGTACAACTGGGGTTCCAAAAGGGGTCATGATTACTCACAGAAACTTTGTCTCCAGTGTGATTGTTCTGCAGTAAGTATGTAATTTGTTACTTGCTGTAGTGCGTAATTATCCTTCTTTCAACAAACAGTGTCAGGCACGAAGTATTGGACAATTTGCACATTTTTCATTGCAATGACCACTTTGTGGTTGGGGTGGGAGGTTGAACCTAAATTATGTGATTAGAAACGTCTTTATACAGTAATATTAACCCATTAAACGCCGAGATTAAAAAATTGACATTTAAAAAAATCCTTTTAGTGTGATGCTATTGTAACTATTTTATAACGTTATGTGAAAAAAAAATTTTTTTCTCTTGTAGTTTTTTAGTTATTTAATGGCAACTTTAGTTGCCAACGGCTGTAAATGGAGTCAAAATTTATTGTTCACACAATTTCAACAATATTTCAAAGATTAGTTTCAGTTATAGCTGCCTCGGTTAGAAGGCAACAAATTTTAACATGAAGAGCAACAATATTAGCATCTTGGTGCACCTGGCCATCTCAAAAAAGTTGCAAAGAGGACTTTTTGCTTGTAACAAGCTAAACCCTTGGTGCACTTGATATTAACCAATGCATTCTACATAGGGGGGGAGCAAAAATGTCTCCTATCCAACTTCTAAACCAAAAATTTATAGAAACACCAAATTTTGCATGCAGGTTGGTGCTCACCAAAATTTTTTATAAAAATTGGCTTTGAGTTGATGACGTCATTATTGTGACATTATCAACCACGTTTTTTGAAAAATGACGTTACAGGTTGTTCAAATTTTTGTTTTTTGATACTAATAATCTTTTTGATTTGCTTTTTAATACTGAATCATAAAATGCCTTAGTCAAAGTAGATACATCACAAAAAACGTTTTATGACGTCATTTACGTTAAAGATTGGCCAAGAAAATGCTCAGATTTTGGAAAGTGACTTCGGGGTTCTCAAAATTGGGAAACTTCTGCTACCTCAGCAGCTTCAAATTTTCAGGAGTTATTTGTCATGCAATTTGACGCAAAGTCAAGTTGATTTGAAGAAAAAAGCGTCCACAGGACAATCATACAAGCCACGCTCAGTTTTTTTTATCGCCTGTTGACTAGCTACAGCAGCATTTTGCAAACGGTTCTGTCGTGTGGTACCATGTCCTCCAATCCCACGTTTCGACAACATATCCAAGCAGAGAAAGATAATGTAAAAAGATTAGCAAACGTAGCAGAGCACCCACTCTGCAAGTCACACTTTTTAATGAGACCTGAAACAACATCACCACCCTGCCTCAGAGTTAGGCATCTGACTCACAATAAGGCTCTTTGTAAAAAAGATGTCCACCACTGAATGCAAGACAACATAGCTTGAACCCAAACTGAATGGGCTTTTCTCGCATGAATTGCTTGGTGCCATGCTAGCCATAATACGTTATAATATGGTATCATGCAGAGGTGGAGTCCTAGAGAACGTCCTATGATTCCATTTTGAATCACTTGCGTCTGTGTCCTTGGTCCTTGGCCTCGGATTTTTTTGTGTCCTTGGCCTCGAGCGTTGTGTCCTTGACTTCACCTGTGGTATCATATTTTCATCAATGCTATAATTGTTGGTGTCAGGGTATTTATTGAAGTTGGCTTTGAGTTGGAAAAACGGCTGAAGTATTTTTTGCTTCTTTGCTTTGCCTTTTTTACTCTCCTTTTCTCCAGCATTGGACTGTTTGATGAGGGTTTAGGCAGAATAGGGGGAATAGGACTAGAAGGCCTGGCGCCAGAGTAGTGTGAGTGGGATGAGGGGGCAGAAAAAATAATTGGGGGGTCACATGTAAATTTTTCCCTCAAATTCTGGAATGAAGACCAAAAAAAGGTCTTCATCCCAAATTACGCCCCGCGCATACAAATCGCTTGCCTCCTTTCGTGGCACAATTCTCGCTTTGGAGTCTCGTTCAAAGCCTGGCGGGGTGTGATCGAATCTAATGGTGCAGACCTTGGTTCTTGCCTACAAATTCAGGTGTGAAGACCAAAAAAAAGCAATCTTAGGCTTCGTCTTGGCGTTCACTAGTGTTTTCGTCCTGGAATGACACTTTACTCACGCTTGAAGGTTGGGGGCACATGCTGTATTTTTAGGGGGCACTGGCCCCGAAATGCACACCAGTGGCACTGGGCTTGTTACTTTCTTCTGGTGCATAATCCTCAATTGGGGGAAACAGTGATTTGGGGGGGCACAGCCCCCAAAATGCCCCGGGGCGCCAAAATGAAGCCTAGCTTAGTTACTCAGCTACAGACAAACTCCTTTCCAAACTCTCGGTCAATGCTATTGCTCCTTTCTACCCAAACCCTTGTAGTAGGAGCAAAAGAGACATTATCCCGGAAAACTATTACAGTATGTCAATAGCTTAGCCTAACATTACCCGTATTTTTCCTAAACTTGTCTTTGTAGGTAACAAAAGGTATTTGTAAACAGCACAAAATATTCGTGAACAAAAAAAAGTATTTGTAAATAACAACAAAACGAATGCTAGAACAATTGTCTTATTGAAGTTTTTAAAGTTTAGCCGTTTTACTAAACGACTTCAAATATGACCCCATATTTGGCCAATGGCAACTAAAGTTGCCATGAAAATATATAACTCCCTCGCACCCACCCACGTGTAAATTATCACGAAAATCTTGGTTTAAAAGTTAAAAGAAGTATTTAGAATTTGCTTGACAGCCATTTTTTTCCTACACTTGATGAATTTTGTTTATTTTTAGTTCATTCCAAAACTGCACCACAGCCTAAAACCAAAAATTTACCTTTTGCGACACGAGGCCAAAATTTGACCAATACCAATTGTGTTTCCACGACATTTTCCGCAATTCTTTTTTTTCTGAAACTTTTTTCAGATCAGCTTCTTTTAGAAAAAACAAAAAAATTGCGAATTTTTAATTTCAAAACCTATATTATTTTAGTTTGTTTAAAGTAACATAATTGGCAACTTTAGTTGCCAATGACGTTCAATGGGTTAATACATTGAATTGAGACACTTCTTTTATCATAGTGTTCATTGCCTTTCAAAGCTTTTGATCTGATACTTATAAAGAAGAATCATCGGAACGGAGAGTCTAGAAAAAGATCTGCATTCTGTGTTCTAACAATTCTTATTGACAGGTGTCAGATGAAAAGCTTTGAAGACAGAAAGCATTTTGATAAAGCAATTTTCAAGTCCTGTACAACCAATCAACTTTTTGAACTGCTCTTTTATCAAGAACTTAGGATGTTTTTTAAGATAAATCAAAATTCTAGCGAGAATCACTTTTTTTCATATCATAGCAGTATCTTGAGGGCAATTCCAAATGTGACTAAAAATGGGATATTTTGACTGCTTTTTTAGCTATACAGTACAAGAAAAAGTAAATTAGGTAAAAAAAACAGTAATGTAGGGTTTAAACATTGGTAGTAAGAACATGAGTTTGCACAACTAATTAAATTCCGATTTTATTTATTTTTCGAAAAAAAAACACGAAAATCCTGGTGACTAACAAATGGAACAGGGCACAAATCAGTAAAATCGCATCTATCAAATTCAAAAGTGTGCTCATTTGCTGAATGAATTTTTGCTTTCAATATGATACATTGACTGTCAAGGTAATGTTAGCATGTCTTATTTTTGGTTTATCCAAGAAGCCATGTTTGCAGCAGTGATATTTTTAAAGCTTGCCATTGTGACTAATGGGACATTCCATTTGTGACTAACGAGACATTTGTTTTTTCAGTATTATATTTTATTTTTGTTCGCATAAAAAAGTACTCTTAGGAATAATGCATGTAATATTTGATTATGCTCTGACTTCTACGCGATGCTACAAACCTTATATTGTTAGTGAGCTTATTCTGCATGGTAACTTCTAAGACATGAAAAAAACATTTTACTCAAATTTCTTCTATTGTCTCTTTTTTTTCATTCTGTGTTAATTTGTTAATTCATTTCTGTCTTGATGATGTGGAGATAAGAAACTACTACTACTACTGATTCATTTAATAACTCTGGGTTTTGCTTGTGTCATATATGCAACACTATTAGTAATCTAAATTTGTTGGCGTGCTTTTTGATTGTCAGGAATAAAAAACGTTTGTTTGAGTTACGTAATTTAGCAAAGTTTGATTCTCAATCTTATGACAGTCTTGATGTTCGGATTTCCAAACTAGATCAGCATCAGAAACTTATGTGGTTAAATAACGTTTCTTCTTGACTTTTGCCTATCAATTTTAACTCTTAAACAATGTTTTGAAGCAGGTGATTGCCTTGAAATATCACTCTTTGATTGGAAGTTACAAACATCCACATTATTCTGAGCAGTTGCTCTCCTCTTTTGGGGCTAGTTACTTTAGATTAGGGCTGCGGGCAAAATCAGTGGGGAGAGTTGGGGCAATCTTATTAGATTGGCTTTGACTCCATCTTTGATCCAGCCATTCCAGAAATATCTTGCTTCAAATATAATATTGGGCCTTTTTATTATGTATATATATTTATCTGCGATTTGGTCAGGTCGAGCACTCTTACTGGGTACGAAAGTTATCACCAGTGATAATTTTCGTACAGGCTTTAAGACTCTGTCTTTCAGCTAACCAGTATACTCTCTGTTCGCTGCTGATAAAGGGACAAACCCCGAAACGGCAGGCCGTACAGCGATTGAGAATATATATATGTACAGTGCTGTTCATAATTCAGGAGCCACCTTGCAAAAACACTCATTTTTTGGGTTCCAGGTTTAATTTATACTATTTGCTATAATTATATATCTACATGTTATATATTTTTGTGAAGGGTTTGTTGCTGGTAATGTTTCGGCATAATTTTTTTTTTTTTTTGAAAATAATTTTAAAGCCAAACTGCCCCCCATTACGTGACGTCATGCCAAAAAACTCATTTCCTTACTAACAGCAAATATGCATTACAGTATTGGTGTCAAAAGCAATTAAAGGAATAAGGATAGTTTATCGGGTATTGTAACAAGTTTAGGTCATGTCATATTTACTTCATGATTTCATCGCGCGTCACTCATTATGACGTCATAATTTATGATATTTTCTTGGTTTTATTTAAAGCCTAAAAGCAGCATGACATTTTTTTGCTAAAATGTCAAGTTGATATCGTACCTGTAATAAAATTAGGAAAGATTACAAAATTGTCAAAATTATTAACACTCTTTTTACAGAATAGTGGCTCTGAAAAGAGCCGTTTGATTTGGCAAGGACTGATTTAGTATTTTGTTGGCCATCCATGGTTTTCGATCACCATTTTGCATCGTCGAGGAAGTGATTCAACAAGTTTGTTGAGTTCTTCGGGTGAAATCACTCGAAACCAAGCAGCAATGACCTGTTCGATAAGCTCTCTTTTCGTCTTTGGTTTATTCTTCCCAATTATGCAACTAACTCGGTACCACAAATTTTCAATCGGGTTTAAATCAGGAGATTGGGCTGGCCAATCCATTCGTTCGATTTTATGGGTCCTGTACCACTGTTGGACTTTTTTAGCACGGTGGCATGGAGCATTATCGTCTTGAAAAATCCAATCATCGTCGGAAAACAAAGAACGTGCACTGGGTAACATTTTATTTTCCAGCACATCAATATATTTTGTCCCGTTCATCATCCCAGACACCACTTTGAGCCTACCAATACCATTTGCAGCCATGCAACCCCATACCATAATTGACTGGGGATGCTTGATGGTCGGTGAAATACAATAAGGCCAGTACTCTTCCTCTGGTTTTCTTCTCACAAAATTATTTCCAGCATGGTTGTTTACAGTAAAAGTCGACTCATCACTGAAAAGAACTTTCCTCCACTTCTCTATTGGCCACTTAACATGAGAGCGTGCCCAATCTAATCGGCGTTTTCTTTGTTTTTCCGTCAAGAGTGTTTTTTTTCGAGCTTTACATCCTCGAAGACCATTCTCCAGCAATCTTCTCCTCACTGTTGGAGCAGACAATTCAACGCCACTACTTTCCTTTAACTCTCTGGCCAACTCTTTTGAATTCAGTCTCCTGTTTCCTAAAGAAATCCTGACCAAAGTTCTATCAGACCTCTTTGTTGATTTCCGCTTCCTTCCAGATCGAGGCTGACATTTCGCACTCCTGTCTCGATCCACCTCTTTAACACTCCTTGCACTCCTTTACGAGATGTACCAGTCTTTTTTGTAATAAATCTCTGCGATTTTCCTTCATTGTAAAGATAAATAATCACTCCTCTCTGTTCTGCACTAATCGGTTTGAAGCCCATGATGACTGAAACTGAATAAAAAGGTTGAACATCCAGAAAGTCCTGAAATTGCTCCCATTATGACGTCATAGGGAGCAAATCGTGGTGTGATCATGATGTGACCCAAGATGTGACCTCAGGTCATCAGAATACACAATAATTACAAACATAATTTTTCGATTTCATTTTGCTAATTCGATCATTGCAACCATGTTACCAATATAAAAATGGCCCATCAAAGTGACGTCATGCTTAAGGGGTGCATTTTGGCCCCAAATAATTATTTCAAAAAAAAATTTTTTTTCAGTAAAATTCTCGTAGCAAACCCTTTACAAAAATATATAACTTGCCCATATACAATTAGAGCACATATCATAAATTCGACTTGGAACTTACAAAAAGGGCAATTTTGCAGGGTGGCTCCTGAATTATGAACAGCACTGTATATATATATTTTTTTGACAATCTTGGCATTTTGGCATTGATAACATTGGTACACTCACTGTGACTTTTAGGCTGTAGATGTTTAGGCATCGGGACTTCATGTATGTGCCAGAGGTAAACAAATTTTTTTCCAAGCTTTTTCAAAAAACAGTACTTTTTTCCAAAAAAGTTTTTTTTGTAATTTTCTTTTTTTTAAAAAAAAATTTGTTTTTCAAAATTAAAAAAAAAAAAATTTCCAAAAAACTTGTTTTTGAAAAAAATTTTTTTTCAAAGAAACTTTTTTGTTTCAATTTTTTTCAAAAAAAGAGTTTTTTTAATTTTTTTTTTTTCAAAAGCATATTTTTATTTTCAAAAACATTTTGTTTTCAAATAAAAGCTTTTTCCAGAAAAAAAAAGGTTTTTCAACCAAAAAAGTTTACTTTGATTAAAATGTTAATATTTTTAAAGCTTTTCATCTGACTCTTGTCAAGAAGAATCATCAAAATAAGAGAGCACAGGAAAAAGAGCAGCTAAAGAAAAAAGCCAAGCAATGATTGGTGGAAAAAGGATTACTTAGAGAGCATCACTTGTGTACAATCTTTAAGCTGTACATGAGCTCTGTTTGTCTGCAGAGGGCGGGGTTAGGAGTTTTGATTAGAGTCACTGCCAAGCTCATTTACCTTCTCTTATTGTTGACTTTTGAGCTCTGGCTAAGACCTTGGGTGTGGTCCAATTGCTGAGTCTCTTCATAGTTCCTTCGTGACCTCAACCCTCTTTAAGAATGAGGTAAAATGACAGGTCGCAGGGCTACCCTCGATGACAGCACTGTGTGCAGTATGAAGAGAGCTCTTCTTCTAAGTCTTTCGTCTATCTTTTTGTTTTTATTGAAGGAAATGCCGTGAGCATGATAAATTTACATAGCTGTAATAAATTTGTATGAAAAATTTTACAAGAAAAATTGTTAAAAATGGTTGTCAAGTCTGCGGCCACTTCTAATTTAAAAGTAAAACAATAATTTGAAGCAGCATACAGTCCTGTTTAACTTCAAAAGTTCTTGATGTAACTTTGAACAAGTTAACTGCAAGAATTTAACATTGTTTTTTTTCTTCAGTATAAGTGTATTTACGAGAAGGTGTAACGATTAAACTCAAAAATATCCATTTAAACAATGTTTTTACTGTATTTACAACAAAGTCTAATAATCATGAATAGGAATCTGCTGTGAGATGAATTTTTAGCTCCTGAAAAACTTGGTAGTATATTGTATGACAAAGGTAGACGCAAAATAACCATAAAACGTCTTGCGGCTTGTTGTGTGTGCCAATATTACACCAGCTACTCCTGCTCATGCGCTGTAAAATTTGAGATCGCGGGCTGGAGATTGCATACGTTCGGATTAGGTAAGAAACCTTGAGAACAGGTAGTGGAAAACATTTTTAATCATTGAACAAAATACTATGAGAAATCAATTATTTTGTAAAACTTTTTCCGCTCTCCTTCAAACTATCTGCTTTTGAAGTCACTTTTATCAAAACTTCTAACTCCGCCCACTGTCAATAAAAAGAATTCAAGTACAGTTTAAGGCTTGTACACAAATGATGCTTTCTCAATGATCTTTTTCCTGCCAATCACTGCTCGCTTTTTTCAATAGTTGCTTCTTTTTCTACGCTTTTTTATTCTGACGATTCTTCTTGACAAGTGTCAGATGAAAAGCTTAGAAGATATTAACATTGTAATCAAAGAAAAACTTTTTGGTTGAAAAGCGTTTTTTATTCTGGAAAAAGCTTTTGATTGAAAAAAAGTTGAAAAAACTGCTTTTTTTTTGAAAAAAACAAAAACAGATTGTTATTTGAAGCAAAAAAAATTTTTTGGAAAAAGCTTTTATGGAAAAAATGGCCTACTTTTTTTTGACAAAAATTTTGAAAAAAAATTTTTGAAAAAGTTAGGAAAAAATTTTTCATTTCAGGTGTCTAAAAGTCTCGGTGAATAATTGGCAGCACCTAAATGTCCCACACTTAAAAGTCGTAGACCATTGGCACACCACCCCAGTTTTAGCCTAATGGCAATGCCACAATTAGGCTAACTGGATTTCAGCGAAACAGGTCAGAGCTGAAAATATGAGTAGACTGTTACAGTTGCCAAGCAAATGTGGTAAAAATCAAGCTGCCAGATACCTTTCAGTCCAAATCATAGTCTAGTAGTAAGGTATTTATTACTAGATTACCAAATCAAAATTGATAATATTACTACCAGTACTTAAATAAGCCTACTATATTAGTGGACTTATTTTTTAGACCCTAGAATAGACTTTTGAAGCAAATTGCTAACAATAGCCTTCTAGCCTCATTTTTTCTTGTTTTAGACGTTTGTTACACAATTTGACAGTTTGGTTTTTACTACGATTGCTTGGCTGCTGTACACTGTATGACGTGTATGTACAGTTTACTTTTCTTACCAATTCAGATATGCTATGCTGATAAGATGAAACCGGTCAGTGCGCAGAGAAACGACTCAATACAGTAGCCTAATTGCCGCATTGCCTTAGAATAAAACTAGAATGGTGTTGTCAATGTTATCGCAGTCAGGATTGCGTATATAAATTAAACCCAGGGAGGCCATGAAGCCAAACCATGCCAAAACAACACCATCCTGGCCTACCAGTCCTATTCTTGTAAACTCTTTTCACTGAGCTAAGTTATTCTACAATAAACAATAAAATAACAGGATATAGTGTATTCTGTAGGCTAATTTCAGATGTTTAATCAGAAGCTACCAAAATAATACTGTATTGTATGTTTAATTTATTAAATCTAATACCCATAACTTACCAACTGGTATACCAGTGAGTACTGAGTAGCCTAACCAAATATGAAAACTTGGCAGCTGTTACTGGTACTTGTTGGCTTAGACTACCAGTACGGATCTATAGTAGGTGTCGCAATCGTTGATACTTGGCTAGAGTACAATCTTTAATCTCTAGAATCATCCACGTCGACAAAAACTAGAGAACGACTAAGATGTTAATTGACGAATCGAAAATGCCAGTTGATCTTCCTTTAGCTTCTTGAATCTCAGAAAGCAGCTCGCCCATCTTAAATTAAAACTTCTATTTAAGATTGAAACTCAAAACCACTCTTACTGAGCAAAATTACTCCACTAACACTTCTCACTGAATGGCTATACGAGCCAACCACAGATACACAAGCTTGGCTTAACTGCCTACAAAACTAATATCTAAAATCACCCACTCTTAGAATATTGGAATATAATACGACCCTCCTATTAATACTACAACAAAAGGTTTCAAATATCCCAGAACAATCCCTGATTTGTCACAATAGAAAAAGTATACAAGCTTATGATAACAAATTTCACATAATTATGGCGTCACAAACTTTCAGTCTAAATATAGCTATTAAGAATGGTAAACAACTAATTATTCCGGTGACTAATAGAAGACGGTAGAATATACTAGAAAGGAATTATCTTGAATATTCCAAATCAAAAAGGCGGCAAAACAAACAAAATAGTCATGTACACGTTAAAACACAGCAAATAATTACATCTCAGGGTTTCAAAATTATTTCATGTGACATACGCCCCACCTTAAGAATACTATTGCAAATGATATTCAAAAACATCTCAAATAATAATTGCAGAATGAATGCAACCCCAATCTATGCTTCTATCCCATTTATGATCGTCACTTCAAGAAAAATCAAGAAAAATCGCATTCGTAAAATTCAGTCTTAATTCAAAGCAATCAAATTACCCTTAAAAAATTGTAGTCACGCAACACAGGTAAAAGCACACAACAATATATACAACATCACATCTCATTCAATTATTCGACTTAAGTAGTCGGCAACAACATTGTCTTTGCCTGGAATACTCTCAACCTTATAATCATATTCTTGTAATGCTAAAGCCCACCTCATAATTCGATCATTTTGGAATTTGGCCTGATTTGAAAATGGTAACGATTTATGGTCTGTTTGCAGTACAAAAGGCTTTCCTGCTAGATACAATCAAAATTTGGTCATTCCCCACACAGTCACCAGGTGTTCCCGTTTTAAAGTTGAGTACATGCACTCGGCTGAAGACAGTTTTTTGCTGGCATAAGCCACAGGGTACAGTTTATCATTATGCTCTTGCATAAGCGATCCTCTGAATCCACAATTTGAAGCGTACGTCCACAAGATAAAAGGTGTTTGATGATCTGGAAGTTTCAAGATGGGCTTTTTCAGTAGGTGCTCTTGCAAAGTCAAAAAAGCTCTTTTTTGTGCTTTGCCCCAGTGAACTTTGTTCGGTTGCCCCTTCCGAGTAAGGTCACTTAGTGGTGCCGAAGTGGCAGCAAACAATGGAATATGAGCGCAGTAGTAATTCACAGGTCCCAAAAAATGATCTAACCTCTTTCTTTGTTGTCGGTTGCTGTGCCATCCTAATTTTCTCAAGATTATCGTCGTTGACTGTAATCCAATCAAAGCCAACTTGATGGCCGAGAAATTCAACTGATTTGGCCTCAAACATGCACTTAGTCGGACGAGTGGTCAGATTTGCTTGCTGGAGTCGATTCATCAGTTCACCCAACACTCAAATGTGGGTATTCCAGTCCTCGGTATAAACAATCAGGTTGTCGATGTAGCTATCCACGTTGTTAAGGTTGGAAATTAGCATTCTCAGTTCCCGCACTAAGGTTGCTCCTGAATTCTTCATTCTGAATGGCATTCGTATAAACTCGTAATTTCCGTCAGGAGTAACAAAAGTCGTCTTCTTCACGTCCTTTTCCACCCAGGGATCTGCCAATATCCTTCACTCAAATCAATCTTGCAGAAGTAGCTGCCCTTCCCCAAACGTTTGAACAGGTCCTCAGGAGTCTTTATTGGCTCCAGATCTGCAACAGTTACTTTATTTAACTTGTGATAATCAACGCAAATTCGGTTTGATCCGTCTTTCTTCTTTACGATGACAATTGGAGAAGCGTACGACGAAGTAGAAGCCCGAATTATTCCAAGATCAATCATTTCTTGAATTTCAGTCGTCAGGTTCTCCCTGATAGCATAGGGCAAAGGATTGGGTTTAGATGGAATCGAAGTGCTGTCAGTCAACGTGATTTGGTGTTGAATGACATTGGACTTCCCTGGCACATCGGTGAACACACTGTTGGAGGCTCCCAGAACTTGCCAGACATTCTCTTCCTGAGATTTGGTCAACCCGAAACCCAGCTTCACATCCCTTGACGTTTCCTTTCGACCGTGGCCCCCCAACTCCAACAGCTCCCCCTCATCAACAATGGGTTTAGTGTCGTAGCTGTGAGATTCATGTAACCCAGAATTGCTCCTTGCATGGTTCCCAGCAATACTAACGCTGGCTTGGATGGTTTTGGTTTCTTCTGGTTCTGTGGTGGTATCCCCAAAAGATTCAACATCGAGCTTCCTTTCAAAATACAGCTTGAGCATATTTACATGATAAGTCTTTATCCTTTTATTAACCTCTACCCCATAATTGTTTCCATTTCCACATCTCTCAACTACAAATGACCCACGTCACTGCAGCAGCAACTTATTGTTGTCAGTGGATAGTAAAATCAACACCTTGTCACCAACTTGAAAAGCACTTTTTTTGGCCCCACGATCATACAGTCTTTTATTTTTCATCTGACTTCTCTTCAGTTCTTCTAGGACAATTTTCATAGTATCATCCAGCCTCTCTCGAAGTTCAAGCACATATTAGTAGCTGGTCTTTACTAAAATTATTATATGTGACAGTAGGCCTTATGTAATGTCACAAAATTGCCAATGCAGGATTGCCATTGATTTGAAGTCATACAGATTAAATCGAATTTGCTAGCAAGTGGAAACGTGGAGAAAGGTTTTGGGCATCTTTTTTGAGCAGTATCTTTTTAATTATCCCAAAATAACAAACTTTTGTTTTCAAAGATTTATATAACAGATTTTTTTTGTGAAAAGATTTTTACTAACAGGACATTGTCTTTGAGTCACTTTGAAAATTCTAAATCTACAAAATGAAATTGTATTTGATGACTTTTACACAACAAATTTCAAGTAGAGGAAGAGTTTCAAACATTAAACTTGTTTACTCATGAAAACATGGCATGTGACGCAAACTTTAGGTTGGTCAAAAAAACATTTGTTTTTTTCTGTTTTTTTTTCTTCGAAAAATGTAAATGCACTGTTGCTTTCATTTCATGATCACTAAAATTGTCTTTTGAAAGCTCAATCCCATAGAAATGTTTTTCGAGAAAGTTTACGATATAAGTGAACAGACAAAATCATTTTTTATTCAAAATATCAAACTTAATTTTTTTAGTACCAAAGTGCATTTGGAGTTGCCCCTAAGTGTTCAAGTTGATGATGACTACATCAAAAGCTTTATCTAATTGTGTAGTTTTGTTAATCATACTATTTTGATTTAAAATGTTTTTAACAGTTTAGTAGATAATTGTATTGATTAGGAATTGAACTTTTTTGTGTCGGTATGGAATGAAACTTCTCAAAACCGTGCATCAACGCTAAATGTTTTTCAATTGCCTTCGAATCTATTTCAGAAAAATGGTACCACAGTAATGCAATTTGAAAAGTTGATCGGTGGTACAGAACTTCAAAATGTTCAGAATTGAACAAAATATTCATATCTTTGAGGCTTTTCGTCTTGACACTTGTCAAGAAGAATTGTTAAAATGAAGAGCGCAAGAAATAGAGTGGCTATTTATAAGAAAAAGCCGAGTTATGATTGGCTGGAAAAAGACCAATAAGAGAGCATCATTAGTGCACTATCGTTAAGCTGTTACACGAATTCTTTTTGTCGGCAGAGGGTGGGGTTAGAAGTTTTGATGAAAGTGGCTTCAAGAGCAGAAAAATGGAAAGGAGAGCAGCCTTGGGCAGGAATCGAAAACTACTGTGATCATATTTTTCTCTTCTTGATTTCTATGATGATAACAAAGCTGTTTTATTTTGACTCATCTGGAAAAAAATTTTGCCAATAAATTTTTAAGCATAAATTGCGTCAGCAAGTGGTGGAAGCAAACGCAGTGGAGGCGGAAGCGATTCAAAAATTGTCGCTTTCACATTCCTGGTGGTGAAACAAATAGAGATGCCTTGTTCATATACAATGATGCAATGATTGAACCCAAATTGAAGTGTCAAGTAGCATTTTTTTTTTGAGTTTTTAATCATTTTTCAGGTCTGTTGGTAAAGCACTACCGTGGGTAGTTCTCTACTCTGCTTTGCCAATGTTTCACATATTCGGTCTTCTGAGGATGTTTGGCAATATGTATGGCCTCAAGTATATCATTGATAAACGTTTTCACGTTAAATCTTTCTTCGAAGCTGTGGAAAAATACAAGGTATGCTAATTTAGTTCATAACGATAGTTATGGTTTCACAGTCGTTTAGAAGATTATGTACCATCCCTGATTTAACAAGGTTGGTTCTCCTTGTACTTTGGTCTTGTTGCCTTTTCAAATACGTTGTCGTACTCTACGAATTAAATAAACAATTAAAATCTTGCTTGATGACTTGAAAGTCTTAATATACAAAAATTTGGGATTAAATAACGATCAAGTTTCGTCATACCCCTAGGCTATATCATACATTGGTGCATCAGTAATAAATCTGCAGTGATTGTTTAATCTGAATTATTACTGTTTTGTGTTGAGCTGTAAATAAAAAACTGTTCTGTTCTTTTTTTTATCCAATGATTGTCAACCTAAACTATAGGTTTTCATGTTTCGACCAATAACTTAAGCCATCTTCCTGCCTAGCATTTAGAAGCATAAGTTATTCATCTATACAATTTATTATTGTAATATACAGTGCAAATGAGCTAGCTATCGCGACGCGTTTCGACCTTGCTCAAGGGTGTCATCAGGCGAAAAGAATAACACATATTTAAACATGCAATGATATAAAACTGCAACCAAAAATTTGGCAACAAAAATCAGCAGCAATTTAGAATCATTTAACTTTCAAACATACAATGATAAAAAACTGCAATTACCAAATTTGGAAACAAAAATTGCATCGATAAACACATCTGCTTTGCTATGCAAATTTTATAATGACGTCAAACAACTTATGACATGTTCATATAAAAATCACTGGGAGAGCACGAGCTATATGTCATAAGTTGTTTGACGCCATTATAAAAGATGTGTTTATCGATGCAATTTTCATTTCCAAATTTGGTAATTGCAGTTTTTTATCATTGTATGTTTGAAAGTTAAATGATTCTAAATTGCTGCTGATTTTTGTTGCCAAATTTTTGGTTGCAGTTTTATATCATTGCATGTTTAAATATGTGTTATTCTTTTCGCCTGATGACACCCTTGAGCAAGGTCGAAACGCGTCGCGATAGCTAGCTCATTTGCACTGTATATTACAATAATAAATTGTATAGATGAATAACTTATGCTTCTAAATGCTAGGCAGGAAGATGGCTGAAGTTATTGGTCGAAACACGAAAACCTATAGTTTTAGGATGACAATCATTAAATAAAAAATTTTAATGATTCTAAATTACTGCTAATTTTTAGTTGAGTGTTTGTTCTGTTATGTATTTAAGTTTTTGTTCTTTTCACTGCGATGTGAGCTTATGCGTATTGACAGGTATTGTATACAAACCCTCTGAAAGCTTGGTGTCTTTTGTCATAGTTTGAGCGAAGTCCATTTTGTAGCATAGAATAGGTTTTAAAGAACTGAGACACGAGGATGAAATAAAGTAGAACTGGGTCAGAATGCGTGGGTATGCCAGGATGAAAAGGTGGCAATGTGGCGTGGAAAATTCCAAGCAGGTTTAAAGTACAGTATATGGGAATATAATTGCAACGGTATTGTATTTAAATGAAATTAATAATGTTTAAAGCTATATTGCCCGAAACGTTTGAACTTTGAAATACTGTAGATAGAGTATGCAGGCTGCTATCTTATCATTGTGGCTTTAGATCAACGGTTTGATGAGTGTTCCTGCAATGATGATGGAAATCTCTGCTAGTCCTTTACTAAGCAAGTACGATTTGTCTTCTTTGAGAATGATTACCACTGGAGCTGCTCCCCTGGCACCCAAAGTCACATTGGACACGATGCAGAAGACGCAAGCTATGGTGTTTCAAGGTACGCTAGTTGGGCTCCACGATAACTGACTGCCAGCATTAGGGTTAAGGTCAGTTGGCGGTCAGTTGAAGTTAAAGTACCGACGAGTGCAAGCGTAGCTGATCGCTCTGAAGTGAATAAGATTTCAAGCTCAAGCTTAGCAACCGCGTCTGGCTGAGCTTATTGAAACTTCAAATCACTTAAAACAAACAAAAAGTGATTCTGCGCGAACTTAGAATTGAAGCACATTTTAGACAAGGTTTCACGCTTTTACACTTTACAGTCACACCTATTTGCTTCGAGTCCTGGACAAGTGACCGCCAGCTAATTCTAACCCTAATGCTGGCGTTTATTTGACTTGGTCCGGTGTTTTGGGAGTCCAGGAGAACTGACTGCATAAGTTCACACCTACTGATTACCACCTCATTCTAATGTTGGCAGTCAGTTAGAGAGGCTGAAGAGGCTGGGGAATTTAATTATTTCAAATGACTTCCGAAGTTTAGCAATTTCGTTCTTTCAAAAAACTCCAAAAACGTGCAAAATGTGATCCAAATGGCGTTAAAAAGGCTCTTTTTTTTATTTTTTATAAAAACCACTAATATCCCAGACCCCCCATCTGAGATACGTTTAAGTTGTATTAATTTGTTAGCACGTCGCCTACATTTGACTGTTTTTGGACAAAAAAATGTAACTTTTTGTTCAAGACCCCTCAATAAAATCGTGGTTGCCCGCCTTGGTATGGAGAATTTAAAGTGTTGCTACTTGCAATCCGTTTGGCGGCGGTGTGCGGCTTGGACAATGGACGCACCGTACTACTAGCAACATCCATTCTCTCTTGTTCGAAACTCTGCTATTGAAGAGTTTCCTCATTTTTCTCCACCTCAGGTATCTTTTAACCAACTTTTCATCAAAAAACAAAATTATAAGAATCACATTATCATAATCGACTACAAAAATACTTGTAGCATTACAGTGCTTTAGTTGTAAAAGCTTTGGTGCATAAGCTTTGTGTTTAACTCCTGTTTAGGCTGGGGTTTAACTGAATGTGTGGTTTGCTGCACGCTGACAATGATGAATGTGCCCTTAAGCAGTGTTGGCTTTGTTAGTCCTAACGGTAGGCTGAAGGTGAGTTTTTTCAGAAATCGATTAATGCACGACTTTGCTCGGTTGTTTGTGACAACTTTTTTTTGCTGCAAGCCAACCTGACTTGATCAATGTCCGGCCTGCATATGTTCGAAGTGTATTCTTTCTTTTTGCACTTCAATTTATCTCTCAGGCTGGCATCGCTGCTCGAACCCTTATTCTAATGCGAGGTTTTGAAGAAAATAAATAAAATCACGCAGCGCGAATCGAATCCGAGCACGAGACTTGTCAGGCGCGTGTCTTAACACTACACCACAGACGATGCTGTCGATTTGTCATATTGCCCTTGTTAATCGTAGAACTGAGCAATAGATTGTAAATATATAGGTACATTTCGTTAAAGTCCGTCCTGCCTTTCTACGAGATCGAAATGTAATATCGAAATTTTGCTTCTATTATTTGTCTCACAAAGGTGTTCTGCTGTACGTGCAATATAAATTATGCAAAAGTAACAATTTAGCTACGTTTTTCATTTCAAAAAAGAAACGAACGTTACAATTTTTATGTGCATTCTGTATGAACAAAGATTTTTCAAAAAGGAAAAAAGCAAAAAAAATTAAGGCAACTACAGTAAGGAATGTATCTCAATCGGTTCAGAAAAAATATCGAGATACCGGATGTGTTTCAGGTTGTGGACCCCGAAACGAGAGAGGAGCTTGGAGCGAATCAAGATGGGGAGTTGCTTTTCGACAGTCCACAGGTGAACAAAAGCGCGAATAGTATGCATCTTAAAAAAACTAGGAAACTATTTTGCTGGAAATTTCCCTGTAGTTTTTTATTAATTCTGTCTCAAATGCAACGTAAAGCCAAATCCTTGCTCTAAAACTAACCCCAACTCTAACTCGAACCCAAACCTTAATCTTGACCCTTAAAAAAGCAAACCAAAAAATGTGCGGATGAATATTCCTCATTTCCGTTTTACTCTTTTTAACTATAAATTTTCCTGTGATATATATGCACTGTCGTAGTTTTAGATTAAAAACTATTTAGGACAATAACGTCGGATGAGTTTAACCTAATTTCAGCAAAAATGGAGAATGCGAAATTAGCTAGCTTGGATTTCAAAGATATCACCAAGCAAGTAGCAACCCTGTTTTAGCCGAAAGCTCTTTTAGGAAAACCACCCTGAAGTTGAAGTGCTGCGGCGATGCGCGGTTAGTGGTTGGACATTAGAGTAATGGCAACATCCAAACTCTTCAAAACCTTAGCTACACTTGGAATATTTTTTAATTGAGAATTCCTGTCGAGTATTCGCATTGGGACTTCCGCGACGCTTTGCGTCGGAAGTCCCTTTGTTTTTTCCGTAAAAAATTACTAATTTGGAAACAAAGTTTGAAAACGCTTTAACTTGGAAACGGCTTAAGGTAGAAACTTGAAATTTAGATCTTAGCTGGGGCACATATGAATCATTCTTAGCGCAAATTTTGGGGACAATCAGTCATCTGATACGGGTTTCCGAGCCAAAAAATGAAATGCCGATTGTAGGTTTAAACAGCTCTAGCTTGAAAACTAATGGCTCTAGGGGGATAAAACTTTCGATTTTAGAAGCGTCTGGGCAAGCCCTTTCAGCTCTCAAAAATAATTTATGACAATTCCGACACTTTTTTTTCTTCTTTATTTGGTAATTTAAGCAAATCACATTATGATGACAAATACCCCAAAACCACCAAAGCTAGAAACTTGAAATTTGCACAGATGATAAATCAGTACATGAACTTGCGTCCCTCCAAATTTGGAGGCGCTACGTCACGTGGTTTGGGGCACATGCACCCTAAACTTGTGACAGCGAACTTTATTAAGTGATTTTAGTCATATACGCGCGCGTGCTGCCATGGCCGAATGGTTCAAGGCGCCAGTGCTTAAGCCTATGACCTGGGTTCAATACTCTGGTTGGTAATCGCAAGCAACCATAAGCAAGCGCGCTACTTTTTTTGGGTGTCCGTAGAAATTTTTAGGACAAAACTTTTTCGACAAAATTTTGGGAAAACAACCCCCCAAATGGACCCAAACAAATATCTTTTTTTTGATGGCTTAAGCTAGTGTGCTACATCTTTTATATCAAAAGACAATAAAGAGACAAATACCATGACATAGTTTTGGGGTACTACTCTCTCGGAACCCCCCCCCCCCAAAGGCCACCCCAAATATCACTTTTTTGAACTGCTTAACATTGGGTGCCAGTGTTTTTTGATATCAGTAGATATTTAGGAGAAAAATATTTTGACGTGGTTTGGGGGTACCACCTTTCCTCGGGGACCAAAATGGTCCCCCCAAAATTAATTTTTTTAACGACTTAAATTAAGGAGCCAGTGTTTTTTGATATCAGTAGACATTTAGTAGAAAAATAATTTTACATGGTTTGGGGTACCACCCCCCCTCGGGAACCAAAATGGACCCCCAAAAGTCATTTTTTTGAACGACTTAATTTAAGGTGCCAGTGTTTCTTGATATCAGTAGATATTTAAGAAACAAATACTTTAATGTGGTTTGGGGGTACCACCTCCCCTTGGGGACCCCCCAAAAACAAATTTTAATGGGCTCAAGCGAGGGCACTAGTTTTTTTTCCATATCAGCGCATATCTAAGAGACGAATATTTTGACATCGTTTGGGGGTATTACCCCCCGAGTACCCCCCCAAAATGGACCCCCCAAAAATTAATTTTTTGATTGGCTCAAACTAAAGTGTCAGTTTTTTTGATATCAATACATACTTAACAGACAAACATTTTGACATAATTCGGGAGTGCCAACCCCCCTCGGGGATCCCCCCAAATAGACCCCCCAAAAACCAATTTTTTGAATGACCTAATTTACGATGCCAGTGTATTTTCATATCGGTAGATACTTGGAGGCAAATATTTTGACATAGTTTGGGGGTACCACCCCGCTGAGGCCCTGTTCCAAATGGACCCCCAAAAAACAATTTTTTGAATCGCTCAAGCTAGGGTGCCAGTGTTTTTTTATGTCAGTAGATATTTAAGATACAAGAATTTTGACGTGATTTGGGGAAATCGCCCCCCTTGGAGATCCCCCCCAAAGCCAATTTTTTGAACGACTTAACTTACGGTGCCAGTGTTTTTTGATATCAGCAGTACATATTGCGGAGAGGAATATTTTGACATAGTTTGGGGGTGTTACCCCCCGGAGACCCCCCTAAATATCAATTTGTTGAATGGCTCAAACTTTGAGTATTAGTTTTGTTTTAATATCAGCACATTTCTAAGAGACGAATGTTTTGACATCATTTGGGAATACCCCTCCCCGGGAATGAGGGTGCCACTTTCCCTCGGACCCCCTCAAATTAAATTTTTGTACGACCAAATTTACGATGCCTGTGTTTTTCATATCAGTACATATTTTAGAGGCAAACATTTTGACAGAGTTTGGGAATACCCTCCCCCGACGACCCCCCAAACGGACCCCCTAAACATTAATTTTTTCAACGGCTTAAGCTCGAGTTCTAGTTTTTGTTTGATATTATGAAACACTGAAGAGACAAATACTTGGACATACTTTGAAAGTGCCACCCACCGAAAATCCCCAAATGACCCCACAAAAATCAGGTTTTAAATGACTTAATCTAAGGCTGCAGTCTTCTTGATATTAGTAGGTATTTAAACTACAAAAAATTGATGTAGTTCCAGGGTACCACCCCTCCGGAACCTTCCCAAATGGACCCCAAAATTTAATTGTGTGGAACAGCTTGAACTAGAACGCAAAATTTTTTTGGATATCAGTAGATATTTAAAACACAAACTTTTTTACACAGTCTGGGGGTACCAAACATCTATCCAAAAAATCCCTTGTTAAAAGCTAATTTTAACAAAAATTCTAAAACATCAAAGCTCTAAACTTGAACTTTGGAGATATGATAAGTCTATATATGAAGTTGTGCACCTACATTTTTGGAGTTGCTATGTCACGTGGTTTGTGGCAAACGCACCAAAAATGATAACGAACTTTAATACATGATTTTAATAACTGATTTTCGTCATTCATACACATGTGCTACTGTGGTTTAGTGCTTAAAGGTGCCAGCATAGGAAACCATAGTTATTGAATAGACCTGGGTTAAATCATCTGGTTGGCCATCGGTTTTCTTGTTCCAAAATCATATTGAATCCAGCACAATTTTTGATTAAAACAAAATCGTTTTTAAATTGTTTATTTTGACATTAGGTATGACCAAAAGGTATCCTGTTTTATTCTCTACAAAAATCCCCCTCAAAATCAATTTTTTTAACGGCTTAAGTTAGAGTGCTAGTTTTCTTGATATCAGTAGATATCTAACTGACAAATATTTGAGCATAGTTTGGGGGTACCCTCCCCCCAAAAACTCCTAAACGTCAGTGTGTTAAACAACTTAAGCTAAAACTCCAGTTTTTTGGGCATAATATGGGGGTACCAGACCCCTAAAAATCCCCACGCGAATCCCACAAAAATCAATTTCTTGAACTTAAGCTAAGGCTTTAGTATTTTTTACATCAAAAGATACTTAAAAGACGAAATGTTAGGTAGAGTTTTGAGTACTCCCCTTCGAAACCTTCCCAAATGGACCACACAAAATCAATGATTTTGAACGGCTTGAGCTAGGGCGCTAGTTTTTTTGGGCATCAGTAGATATTTAAAAGGCTATTTTTTACATGGTTTGAGGGTACCAACCCCCAAATAAACCTCTCCAAAAATCACTTTTTAAAATCTAAATTTAACAATTGATTTTAGGTCTGTTGGGTTCATATGTTGAGCTGGCATAATGATTAAAAGCGCTAGGGTTTGAAATTGTCATGAATGAACTGAGCTTGGTTCAAATACTTAGTCGGACATCGGTTTTATCCAAACCACAAATGAGTTAAAATCAAAATTTATTTTTTTCATGAGACAAAATCTGTTTGATTGCATTGCATACGATTGAGTTTTACAGAAATATTGGTAACCTTCAAAGTATGAAGGGGAGAATGACAGTGAAATGGAACTGGCGGAAGTCAGTATTATTTTCCCCCGGGAAAATGAACATCTAGTTTAAAATTATTTTTTTCGGCCTTTTAAAGGGGCATTGAAGTCTAATTTTTGAATTTTAACACCAAATTTATAAAAAATAAATGATTAGCAACGTTTTTGTCCCGTTTTTTTATTGTTTGAGGTTAAATAGCTTTAAGGGAAAAGATTTTGAAATAAGGGAAAAAATTTTGCAGGGGCAACACTACATCAAATTTGCATAAGCGATTTCAAAACCAACTTTGCCAAATTATAGGTCTGGGAGTGACGACGTGTTTGGCAGGTTTTCTGCTGTGGCTTCGGTACTTAGATGAGTTTTTAAAAGTGGAATTCATCTTTGGAATTCATCTTAGTAGTTTAAGTTTGCATCTTTTAGCACAAGCTTATTTGATTTAGTGCACTTAGAAGAAAAAATGAAAAGTAGGCATATTTTTGGCATAGTTGTTCTTTGTAATTATTAGGGTAAACCAACCTGTATAAATTGCTGTAGGTTAGACTACACTTTACTGTTTTCTTAATAGGCTAGGCTTACATACCGTACGTAATGATTATTGTTAGCTAGCGTGTAGTAGCCCTAGTAACAGTCACAGCGACACCAAACGTAGACAAATTTTTAAAAAAGTGAAAGAAATTTTACGAAATAAGGGAAAATATAAATGCAATAATCTTTTGATGTAGTAATCGTAGAATTCTGATGTTGAGCTCAAAAATTATTTTAAAAATACAAATTTTGTTTCAAATGCAATAAATCAATACAACTTAGGCTTCAATGCCCCTTTAAGAACTTAAAGGTCATTCTCGCGACTTCTCGCTCAATTTTGAGGATTTGTGTGTCTGCAATACTTTTTCAATTTTTGGGTCATTCTGACTCAAATGATTAATGTGTTTTTGTTATTCACTGAAAATTCATATCGATAATCCCCACCTTCCCAAAAGAAGAAAAATAATTACTTGAAATCAAATCTCTGGTTTAACTTGCTGTATTTTGCGAAAGTGTGAAACGAGTTTGCGGGGCCCATCTGCTCGTCATTTCGCCTGCGGGCAACACAGCTGCTTTCGAAGAAATGTCGAGGCGGTGGCAAGTCGTTGGCTGCACTGTTTCCAACTTGACCTGCCCGAGATTTGAACCTCAGACCTCCCGCCGCCGGGACGAACGGGTTACTGCTCGTCCAACTAGTGGGTGAAAGTGATTTGATTAGAAAAAAAAAAATTGCTGCAGCAAAGTGAGTTCACAGTTACTTTCAGGTAATGAAAGGGTATTACAAGAATCCAGCTGCGAACGCTGTAACTTTTGAAAACGGCTGGCTTCGTACCGGAGATATCGGCCATTACGATGAGAATGGGATGGTCTATATCACAGATCGAATGAAGGAACTCATCAAATATAAAGGGTTTCAGGTTAGTCGTTTTAAGAGGGCACTTGAAAGCTAAGCTTAAGAAAAAAAAACACAAAAAACGGAAAAAAATTCTTACGTTTGTGCAGCTGCTATTCGTTTGCTTTTCGTTTTATTTTGCAATCTTCAACGTAATAAGATATTCATGAAATTTTATTAATACATCTTTAGCAGTATTTTTTGAATCAAGTTTGTAAAAATTGTGATTTTTGAGACATTCGCTTGCCTTCTGTCATCGGACAGCGTCAGACGTTAGCTAATGAACAATCCGCGCACTTTTCATTGCGGTAACTACTTCGTGCTTGGAAGAATCTGCACCTGCTTAGGAGCTTACAGTGGTCCAAAGTTCCTGTGGATTTCTTTGAATTCTTTTCCACTGAATTTGCTCCACCGTTTCAGTACTAGAGGCTTTATCCACTCGACGAGTAATCGACCGAATTTTGACGGCCCGGAACTGATTCAGCTTGACTCTTTATTTTTTAATCCAACTTACTACTTGTAGGTTGCTCCTGCGGAATTGGAGAGCTTGCTCTTGGAGCATCCGAAAATCCGGGATGCTGGCGTTGTTGGAGTCCCGGATGCGAGTGCTGGCCAAGTCCCTCGGGCTTTTGTCGTTAGAGAAGATGCCAGTTTGTCAGCTGGAGAGGTGGAGAAATTTGTTGAAGGTAAGATCTTTTTTTTGTCAAATAGGTTTATTTCGATCCCGGCAAAAACTCTTCTGATTCCATCCGTTAAAGAACTAGGTGAGGTACGTAGTTGCCTCTTTGTTACGCTTGTAACAAAATGAGCCTGTGAGAATGGTGTTCTGTAACAGCCTGATTTAAAATTTTAGTGTGGCAGATTATAATTATCGGTAAAGATTCGTTTTTCATTGTTTAAAACCCTTCGCGTGCGTGTTAGAACTTAAAACATGGCCGTAGATGGAAAGCTAAATGTTTTTGACCGCATAAGGTTTGTTTTGCTTGCGCCATAGTCGCTTTGTTGCGTTTTTTGGCTAAAGCGCTTTAGGTCAATTATCTCTGCCAGTTGTTTTCACGAAAATAGTAAACCTATAAAAGTAAGTGAGAAGAAGTTGGAAGAATCAAGCATAAAAGTTGGCGCGTCTATAATTTTCAAGCGGGTGAAGAATTGTTCAAGACACAAGCGCCAAGGCCATTTCTTTGTAAGTGGAAGATATACTGTAGATCAGTATTAAGATCAATATGTACGTATAATCAATCAATAAAAAACATACCATAATAATTGTTAATTAACTTTGGTTTCTTTGAATGGTCATTTTCCACGGTATAGTTAGTAGACTGCATTCGGTTTTACATTATTTAACTACAAATACATTTACCGATTTGTGTTTGGTGAAGAGAGGGTAACTCTAATTAGGGTTACTGATTAACTGTATCATGGCTTGAAGTGTGAGACTTTGTCCGTATCGTGTGTTTGCTCTGCTGCTAGAGTTTGGCATTGCTGCAAAATTATTGATAAGGCTTCGGCAGTTCTTGCATTGCATAAGAAGCTAAAAGTTGAGTTAAATCAGTCAAATTTTTGCCCAAGTCCATCTTAGCGTAATCGCTCTCGTTGAATTTTTTTTCTTTTTTTGAACCCAAGCCCCACCTCCATTTAATCGCGCTAGTTGAAGCCATTATCAAACCACTTGCATTCTGCATGGTTTAGGCAAAGTGTCATCATACAAATATCTCCGCGGTGGTGTGTGCTTTCTGGACGAAATACCAAGGTCTGTCACCGGAAAGATTCTACGACGAAACCTTGCCAAGTTGCCAATAAACCAATCTAAGCTCTAGCAACTGGCTTCTTTATTTGGTGCTCGGTTAATACCAAATTTGTTTTAATTTATTGCACTTAATAATCGCAATTGATTTTTACGTTCTTTATGCAATCAATGTTAAAAAGCTGGTCGCTTCCATGTTAGGGTGTTTGGTCGTAAATATTTATTAGTTATGATTATGTTGTGATATTATAGTGTTATCTCATCCTATAAATGCATCATGGTGCTAATTCGGAATATTCCAACCCAGGTATTGTGTTCGTATCAAAATTGTATGTCTACTGTTACAAAATTCTGATAGCTTGTATTACAAGCTCTGCATTACTCATTTTGATATCGGTGAGCATGCGTGCTCTGACCAGTTTTCATTGCGTATTACAGTACAGTAATTTTTCTTAAAAGTTGTTGGCGTTACCATATTTTTGAGATAAAATCTTAAACGTAAAAATTATCGTAATTAAACATTATATGCTGTTGACATCCTCAATATGCTAGATGCTTATGACCAATGGAAAGATATATCGACTGTGAATGAACTAACTTTAATACAACAATGTGATTTTGTGCTTTCATCATCCTGTTTTAATTTGCTGTCATTTGTTTTTGATTGTTCTTCAGTTTAATTCTGTATGAAATTAATTTGTCATGCAATTGAGTTGTCTATGCACGATGATATTTTAACGAATTTTAGTGTTGGCTTATTTGAACGCTTTAATTGCCGCTTCATTTATTTTAACATTTGCTGTGACGGAAATGGGTAGCCCTTTCAGCTAAGGTATCATAGACCAACTTCACGCGCAACGTCGAAGGCCCATCCTACCTTGCAAATGCAAATAAATATCGATCTTGCCAAAATTTAATATTTTTTGGTGCACAGAAAAAGTTCCTGTCAAACACTTTTGGTTTACGTTTTTTTTTTTTTGAAACGTGAGAAACAAAGATTTTCGTGATTAAGACATTTCATTGACAAATATGATTAAAGACGATTTTTGGTCGATCTTCAGCTTTTTGAGTCCTTAGTCTCGAGCCTTGCTTGGAAAAGCGTCTCGGGATGCGATCAAGTAACAATGTATGTGCAGTTTTGCACTTGTATAGTTGTACATTAACTTGTAGGCCTGCTGTGGAATCGGGTTGTCTTGTCAACTTCAACCAGGGTTGTCTTATCAACTTCAACCATGGTTGTCTTATCCTGGAAAAGTCCTGATTTTTTTTTTTTTGCTGCCCCAAAGCCCTTAAATTTTCTTTTTTAATCCTGGAATATATTTAGAAGGTTTTTGCATGCTTCACCGGGACTTAAACGAAGACTAAAGGCTAAATACAATGGGAAGGTGGGGCATTTATAGACATTATACAATCGCATTAGACTAGATTATGGCTGACTCCATCCATTTGGATCGAGCCGTTTTAGAGATATTCTACTTCAAACACGACGTCGGAACCATTTATATTATAATTTTTTTGGCAACCCTGACGTTGGTAGCCTTAGCGTCGTTAGCTACGCCATCCCAGCTCTGACTGAAAGCAACCTCACTATTAGGCTATTGCATTGAGTCGTTTCGCTGTGCGCTAATCAGTTTGATCGTATCAACACAACAAATCGGAGCTGATAAAAAGAGTAGACTGTTAAGTAGCCTAGCGATCTCGCTAAAAATAAGCTGTCATATACATTTCGGTTTAAATGATAGCGTAGCCTAGCAATAAGGTTTTTATTACTAGACTACGAAGTGCAAACTCGTACCTGATAATAGGACTGCCAGTACTAGATTAGGCGTATTGTATTTGCTTAAGAGTATTTTGTGACCCTAGAATAAACTTTTCCAACTAAGCAGGAAACAATGGCCTACTACTCTACTAGTCTTATTTTCGCTTGCTCTTAGACGTTTGTTACTTTCGCAATCGTACAGTCAACCTTTTTTTCCTGCTCGTATCTGTTCTGCTGACACGATCAAAGTGATTAGTGCGCAGCGAAACGACTCAAAGCAGTAACGTAGTATCGGCGTTGCTTTACGTTAGAACTGGGATGGCGTCGCTAAGGCTATTAACTTCTGGGTTGTCAATAAAAATTTTAACATGAAAGGCCCCGACGTCGTTTTGAAGTAGAATATTTCTGGAACGGCTGGATCAATAAGGATGAAGTCAACGCCAGTCTAGTTTTATGCGATTAGCCTAACTTTACATACCCTGATTGATTTTGAGTTTAGTCCCCGTTTAGTGGACAGTAGTTTATTGGAATGCGATACTCTTTTACTGCTAGTTATGAGTAACTAAAAATGCAAATGCTTTTCATCAATTTTTTTGTTAAACATTAAGTACCAACAAATAGATACATGAAAGAGTAATAGTGAAAATTCAATTTCCAGTCCTGTAAAAATGGCCCTAAACTGTTCTAAAAAAGTTCTGAAATTCAATCTTGCAGTATGTGTGGCAACCCTTTTTAACCATTAAAATAAGATTAACTTGGTTCGCTCCCACTCTCTCAGCTTTTTTGGTTTTCGACACAGTGCTGCAAACAGTTCGACGTTCTTGTTGCAATTATTATTTTCAAGTTACTGTGGCTACTCTGACGGTATTGTTATTGGAAATTGAGAGAATTTTTATCTCGCTTGCCGATTCTGCTAATTAATGTACAATGTACATGTGTAATGTTAAAACCGAAAAGAGAAGGAAATTGGGATGATACCTTGCCTAATTTCATTTTTCCTATAGAGATTATTTTCTATAGATTTAGATAGATTTTTCAACGCATAAAATTTGCTCTCTTTATGCAATTTTGAGTTTTGTGCTTGTTTTGCAATGTTATCAATAAAGTTAAACGAGTTGATGGTCTGTGTGGAGCAGTAGCGTACGCAGGATTTAAAAAAAAGGGGGGCGGAACTTCAGAAAATTTGAGAAGAACAAAGATCTAAATTAGAAATAGTTCCACTCAAATTCAGTCCGATTTTTCGCCCAAAACTAGGTGAAGAGCAAAGAAAAAAAGGTCTTCACTCAAATTTAGTCCGAATTTTCACCCAAAAGTAGGTGAAGAGCAAAAAAAAGTGTTCCCTCAAATTCACTCCGATTTTAAGCCCAAGCCTAGAAAAAACGCGCAGAACATACCCTTTGTGTGATCAAACCTTATGCCCAACTTGCAAAGGGGTGCCATGCCTCAATTTTGCTTACTTTTCTATGCAATTTTACAATCCTGGCGATCCAAAGGGGGGCCATGGCGCAATGCCCCCCTAAATACGCCCTTGGTGTGGAGATATTTGGTCGTTTGTTTTGTTTATATCTTCCAGCCCAAAAATTTTATGGATTAAAAGACTATCAACTAACAGTGGATAGCACAAACAAAGATTAAGGTAATTCACAAAGACTATCACTTTTGCTACCTTCACGACGCTAAATCAGATAAATTCCGAAGTTCAGAAAGGCAGTTAGTAATGCTTTTCAACCGCTTCACTCGAACCGGCTACATATAAAGAACCAGCTGTTAAAAATTGCTTGCATAGATACGTATCTTGCACTTTGACTTCAACAAACCGTTTGCTGAGTTTCGAAAACCGGTCACAGATAACAGTTTTTGCAAATCTTAATAGCACCATTGGATGTTACTTGAATTTTATGTTCATGGGAATTTGTCTGGATACTTTCTGCTGAGCTTGACGTAACTGTTTTTGACTAGGCTTACAGAGAAAAGCAATTCAGCTACCGATTTGGATCTGCGCAAGGGATCGTTAGGATAAAACGAGTTTAGAAACTTAAAATCCTCGCTGCTTGAGCAAAATAGAGTACAAAAATTTCGACTCTTATTTGACTGGTGAAAGTGTTTTAAGACAAAAGCGTTTAAAGTTTTAACAATCTATGGTGGACGTTCTTTAACTGGAGGGCGTGAAGGGTTCGGAAGGTGGGGATGTATGAGAGTAAATAATTCATGCAAAGTATTAAACGCTGTATTTTATCGTTAAAGAGATGCTGCTCGAGATCGGTTTTTAGTAATCAAGATGTGCCCCAAACATTGTTTCCCTATTTCCCTTATTCGCGGAAAAACTGTAGTTTTAATCCGTTTTTTTTTGTATCATTGGCAACCCTGCGTTTCAAAATTTCGTGAAATCAGAAAAACGATGACTTCGCAAAATTTCTTGCTGAATAAGCCACGCGATGTTCGATTATCGAACACGCAGAGTTGCCAATGGTACGGAGTCAAACAGATTAGACCTATTTTGCGAATCAGGTGAATAGTGGAACAAGATTTTGGAATCTCTTTTTTACCTCAAGTAGTCCTCATTTCTAAAAAAAAAAGATCTTGAGCAGTTACTTAATTTTTTTAAGCACCTACGTTTTAGTTGGTTGCTGACTTGGAAACACCTAACACCAAAAAGTTAGCGACGAAATTTTGTTTCGGATCCTACTTAAAGAGGGTGAAGCATCTAGCCCAATCCGGTGGTTTACAATAGCTAAAATCGAAATTTACTTTTTGAAATTTTTTCTCATTTCGGAGCTGCTGTTGCAAAGATAGCCAGGATTTGGAAAAGGGGGGGCTCTTTTAAAAGAGCGATAAAAATGCAAACGACCTTGACCCGAATTTTCATTGTTCTTGAATCAGTATCACGGTTTTTCCGAAAATTAAGATGGAATTTCTCGGAAAGCTCGGAAATTCAAACGTTTTTTCAGCCCAAAAACAGGTGGTCTCCAAAAAAAAAAAGGTCTTCACCGAAATTGAGACTGATTTTTCGGCCAAAATAAAAAAAAAAGGTCTTCACCGATATTGAGACTGATTTTTCGGCCAGAATCGGAAATTCAAAACGCTTTTTCACACCGATTCACAAAATCTACTTCACAACTTCGGCACCCAATTTTCTTTGGGGGGGGCTGTTTTCAATTTTTCACCAAAAATCGGCCTCAAAAGCACCAAAAACGTGCGATTTTGCATACTTCACAAGCCAATGGGGGGCTCGAGCCCCCCCCGCTCCCCCTGGCTACGCTACTGAAAGAGATATTCTCCTAAAAAGTTTTTGGAAACCCTGAGTTTGTCCCACTTCTTGAATTTCAAGAAAAAGAGAAAAATTGAGTGAATTGGATTGGTCACGTGAACCAAAATTGAATTGGTCACGTGGTGATGGTGGGAAAGTAAATTGTACTCAATCTCTCTTTTTCCCTGTAAGTTCAAGATGAGAGAACAGATTCAGGGTTCCCAAAAACTTTTAGAGGAGATATCTAGTTGTATTTGTTGAATATCTTTGCAACCGCAACCCCAAAATGAGACCAAAAGATTTCAAAAATTTTATTTCCATTTTAGCTGTTGTAAACTACGGAATTGGCTGGATGCTTCACCTCCGTTAATAGTAGGCTTATACTATCAAAGCACGCAATTAACAGTGTGGATGAGCTTAGTAAACAACTTTCTGTCATAAATGTTCTTTAAAAAGTCAAGTACAGTTAGTATCGCCTTTTTTTCATTCAGAGCAATGATATGACTATTATGCGTACGGTAGTTCAAATGTCGCCGTGTTTGGTTGAAAGTATGTTTGCTTCTTTGGGTCTACATCCCCATTGGCCTGTCGACCAGAATACACAATACACAAAATACGACGTTTTTAGCACATCCGAGTCAGTCTTATAGTGTCATGGACTATAAAATGGTTTCAACTTTAAAACATAATTTGAAACATTTAATGAAGAGGGGAGGCTAATTCGTGAAAAATATAACTAATTTGCCGAAAATCAAATTGACAAAAATTTAAGAAACGGCCGAAAATGAGCATTCAAATTTGATCGCTTTTTGAAAAAACAATATTCAACATGCTGCAGGTTTCATTAAAAAATATATAGGGCCTATACAAAAGTGGGCTATTTAGTATTAGTTTACAAATAACCAATCACTTCTCTCAAATCTCATTTCATCTGCTCCCTCCCAATTATTCTCATAAATTGTAGACGAATTGCAGTAGTTTGATTCTTGTGAGTGTTTTCGAATTATAGGTTTTTATAACTCATCGGCTTGTAAATAAAAGGACTGAAAATTTACCATTATTTACGGCCAATATATAGCCCATTTACGCAACCGATTTACATGCATTGCTGCTTTTTGCTGGTCCTAATTTGAGGAGGTGGAGTCCTCGAGGACGTTTTTGGCCTCGAGGACACATTTTGAAGTCCTTGTCCTTGGCCTCAAAACTCAAGTCCTTTGTCGCAGTTCCTGCTTCATCCAGTGGCGATGTGGAAAACTAGCATGGAAGTAACCACAAATGAAAGATAATTGGAACCGATAGCTTTATGAGTCAACAGATCATAGCTCACTCGAAGTTGTACAACCGAGCCGATTAACCGCAATCGGAGCGCGCTCCCTCTTGACCCGCCACACTGGTGACCCCGACGTGATTGGATGGTCGGCGCTCGAGACGACGTTAGCAGGCTCCTTCCTACCACTGCTTTCAGAAAGGGGGAAGTGTGTCGCAGTTCCTGCTTCATTCAGTGGCGTTGTGGAAACTAGCATGGAAGTAACCACAAATGAAAGATAATTGGAACCGATAGCTTTATAAGTCAACAGATCAGAGCTCCTCAGAGGTTGTACAACCGAGCCGGTTTTGACACGCCACACCTTGGTTTTGACCTTGAACTCTGCAAGTCTTCGAAAATGTCCTGTCCTCGACTCGAGGACAGCATTGTTTTTTGATTGGTTGAAAGGAAAATAACCGAACATGAAAATTGCTTAAATTCTGGCATAGGCCTAGCCAGAATTTTTGATTGCGGAGGCTCCAATGCAAAAACCACATGCGATATGATGTCATCGGAAATTTTCAAAAAGAGGGACTTTTTATGGGACAAAAATATCTTAGAATTGATGATCAAAAGCCTAGGGCGTGGGTTAGTGCGTGAACAGAATGTTGCTGAAAAGGGAAGAACTTGAACCAAAAGTTAATGTTTCCAAAATATGTGTTTAATTTTATTGAGGAGGTGCGGTGAGGAAACTATTGTAACTCAAACGTATCACAGAAGCGGGTCTGGGAGAGGAACCCATAGCCGCCGGTGGCTATGAGTGATTTTTTGAAAGTTTTTGTAATTTTGGAAAAAAATAGTTGTTTCAATGCCATTTAAATCACATTTTGCACGTTTTTAGAGCCATTTGAAAGAACTAAAGTTTTAAAATTTGAAATCCAATTCAAAAAATTAAATTGTTCAGTCCTCCTGTTGCTTACAATTCTCGTTTAAGACCCGCATTTTTTAAATAGATTTTGTAATTGACTTGGTCCAGGTGAAGGGAAGCAAGATACATTACCTTCTGCTATATAGGCTACTTAGCAGTAAGTAATAATTCACTCGAAGATTTATTTTCCTTTGAGATCTTTGTTTTGCAATGAAAATAACCAGTTTTAGGATTACATGTACGATCAGGAGGCCCGGAGCCCTTCAATTCAAATTCAATAAGTTGTGCAATAAACATTTCCTCTAGCTTTCTTTAAGTGTTTTGTCTCGTAAAAACCGTCAAGATGGAGGTGGATTATTGCCTAAAGTTGGTGTAGTAGACGGTTACTACTGTTACTACTGTATGTTATTGCGTAAAGTTTATAAAAAGGTTAGATGAAAACCAGAGTTTGCAACTTTAAGGACGAAAATCTTGAATTTCTCCCAAACCATACATTTTAATTAATTCACAAAAATTTGAATTGAGGGGGCCCGGGCCCCCTGATTGGCAACATTAATATTATTGTTAAATACTGTAATTGTAGGCGAAAATTCTAAAAGAAACTGAAATTGAATAAGCTTTGTTGTCATCCTTTTTATCATTGGTGGCATTTCAATTGGGGGTCAGTGGGCCCCCTGCCCACCCTTAGCTACGCCTATGACTTCTGGCCGGTCATTTCGTTTCCTTTCCTTATTTGAAAAATAATATACTGCGCGAGCCAAGTCATAGTAACAACAAAACTCCAAATTCATTTCGCAAATATTTCTGTGACACTAAAGGCCGCTCAAGTCGAGCTACAAGGCAGTCGACTGATTGTGATCATTTTAACACACCTCGTTACCGTAAGAATAAATTAGAGAGGTGTATTAAGTATCAGGGAGTTAAGATTTGGAATTGCATTCCCACAAATATTAAAGTAATAAAGCGCATTCTCGCACAAAAAGTCAAAACTTGCTGGAAAAACTTTCTATTATCTTCGAACAAGTATTAGCATCAAAGATTTTTTGTTTACGCAGTTTGTGCATATTCTTTTCATGATATAATTCACCAGATGTTTGCTTTGGTAACATGAAAAAGTTCATGTTGATGGCGTATTGTCTTTGATTGTATTGAAATCGTCAAAATGTCGCAACTAACTTAGATAAAGTGATGAAAACCATCCATCATGCTCCCATAAACTGCCTCTTTGACAAAAGGGTGATTGCTTGACTCCATGATCGTAATATCCTTCGCAACTTTCCTGACGCCTTCTTCAACGAATGCTGATTATATTTTTTCTTCGTGCTGATACTGAGCGATGAAATAAATTTTCTTGTCTTGTAAGCCTTATTTTCAATGGCATTGTGTGAAAGCTCTAATCGGAGAATGAGGGTAGAGTAGCAGACAGTTCTTCTTATTTCTGAAGATACTTTCGGTGCGGCTGTTGCAAACAGCAAAACACTAAAACCTTTCATGACTCAACAAGGAATCTTAGGGTCCAGATGCAAACATTTTTGAGTTGCTCATACTAAAACATGACCGTGCTTATGTAAATGTGGAATCAGAAGAAAGTATGCGCGAGATAATGAAATGCAATACTGTTACCAGGGATGGCCTACGATATACTAAATA
Source organism: Trididemnum nubilum (assembly GCA_963965965.1). NCBI lineage: Eukaryota > Metazoa > Chordata > Ascidiacea > Aplousobranchia > Didemnidae > Trididemnum > Trididemnum nubilum. The sequence continues at coordinate 38,810,358 of OZ014480.1, forward strand.
TGTTGCTAGTCATATAGCTCTGCTACAACTAACAAACGTTACTAACTCGAGAACGACAGCTAATCAGCTTTTGTTCTGAAGATACGCCAACGAATATTGCAAAGAATTTGTTTTGAGATAAGAAAGAACAACTCTAATTTTTACGTTTCGACAATTTGTAGGTTTTTTGAACGAAGGCCCCGGGGCAAATGCCACCAATGTTTTCCTCCGTAATACGGCCCTGCTGAGATTACCATGTTACTTTTTGCAGTTAAATAACTTACGTTGATTTTTACAAAGTATCTTTTGGCGGCCGAAACGTATGCGCTCATTCATTGGTGGGCATGAGCAGTAGGGTACGCAGGATTTTTGAAAGGGGGGCAGAAAATTCAGAAAATTTGAGAATTATGAAGACCAGAATGAAAATTTTTCCATCCTGAATCAGTCCGTTTTAGACCACAAAAAAAGGTCTTCACTCACATTCAGTCCGGTTTTTGGGCCAAAATTGGGTGAAGGCCAAAAAAAAGTCTTCGCCCTCTGTTTGTGTGCTGATACCTTTTACCCAAGATACAAAAGGGGGGATGCCGCAATTTTGCATGCTATTCTATACTTCTGGCGACCTAAACGGAGGGTGTTCCGGACGCACCCTTTGGCTGTGTACAAGTTCTTTAATTAATTGTTTTTATTTCAATGCCTTACTGTGACGTAACAACTACACTTGACGCAGTATGTGTTTAGCAATAGACTAGAGGCACAGAGCTGGACAGCGCTGTTTCGAGCTTTTAGCTCTCATCGGCAGCCCTCAGCTATCTTTTCAAAGGTATTCCCAGCTGAACAAACATCTTGGCCTAACAGGCAAACCTTAATGGCTTGCAGAGAGGCAGATGCTTAGTAGGGAATAAACGATTTTTCACTTGTGGTACTTTAGAAACAAGTGAAAAATTGACATGGCTTCCCAGGAGTCGACCACGAAGGACGTCAAGATGTTGCAGACTAGAGGCAGTTGACGGGAGACTAGTGTCAAGTAGACCCAGGAACAAATAAGTTGTTCTTTGCTCGGAAATGCTTGAAAGTGAAGGTTCGAAAAGGCCCAATAATACCTGAACTGTTACTGAACATCAGTCGAGAATAACTCTGTTGCTCAAACGTAGTTATACAATAATTTGCGTACATCTTGGTGAATTTTCAGGTTTAGCCTATATGAGTGTAGTGACGACAATTAGTGAAGGTTAATATCGTGTTTGGATTATCAATAGCGAAAGGATTTCCTTATAAATTTTCGAGCGAATCTAGACTATCGTTGTAGAAGTTTAGTAGGTCTGCTGCTTCGACGCCAAAGACCCGGTCGAGAACTCAACATACGTTCGCCAACATTCGCGACAGACCAGGGGACATGGCCTAATGGCTTCCCGTAAATACGCTCCTGGGCATGAGATGCAAGACTAAAGAAAAAGATCATGTGTACTGAAGCATAAAGAAAAGATTGGCCTTAAATTAGGATTGGGAAAATGTGGGGAAACTAAAGCTTTTCTTACTTTTACGATATTTTCTTCTTTCAAATTGCTTTGCAAATGTAATTGCGTAATCTCACATAAAAGTCACAAAAATTGCTATTTTTCTGAAAAAAAAAAAAAAAAAATTACAAAAATTGTTCAACGAAGGCATGGGGATTTTGCCTTATCTCCCAGAATCCAGTTTTTTCCAAGGACTTGAGATCGCAAGTATGGCACCCAGTAATGTGCGTTAGCGCCGTCAATTTGACGCCGTCAATTAGCGCCGTAAACTTTTTGTTGACGCTACTCGTAGCGCCGTCAATTTTTAAAAGTTTTACGGAAGGCTGGTGCGCCATCAACTTTTCTTGATTTTGAGCGTCAAGCACTAATTGTTGAAAATTTGCTACGCCGATTGTGTTCTTGTGACAAGCAGCTTTATTGCTAATGCGCGATCTCGCTTGTGTGATCAATTTAAATAAAGCTTTTGACCGGGTGAATCATGCTATGTTATTTCGCAAACTTATGGCCCGATCCGTACCTGGATGCCTTTTACGCTTGCTTCACTTCTGGTATACCAACCAAACTATGATGATAAAATGAGGTAATTGTATGTCCGACTCTTTCAATGTCAGTAACGGTGTTCGTCAGGGTAGTGTTTTGAGTCCATATCTTTTTGCTTTTTATATGGATGATCTGTCAAGTGAAATAAATAAGGTAAATGCTGGTTGCATTGTGGGAAATCTCAAGCTTAATCATACTATGTATGCTGACGATTAATGTTGTTTTTATCCATCTCTATCTGGGCTCAATGAACTGCAAGCTGTCTGCTCGAAATATGCTGTTGCGCACAATATTGTCTTTAATGCTAGTAAATCATATGGCATGATGTTTGGAGTAAAATACTGTAAGGACTTCAAGCGTAAACTATCTCTGGATGGCAAAATCATTAAATTTGTTGATTCTGTAAAATATTTGGGTGTATTTCTAACTGATACATTATCTGATGATGGTGATATCATTTGCCAAGTCAAGCATTTGTATGCTGTAGGTAACTCACTTCGCAGTAAATTTCAGAAGTGTTCTATTCATATCAAAAATATGTTATTTCGGGCTCATTGTTGTACATTGCATGCTAGCCAGCTGTGGTGTTGTTATACCTGTGAGAGCTATAGACGTCTTTGAGTGTCTTACAATGATTCCTACCGTTGTATTCATGGTATTCCTCGTTATTGCAGTGTCTGTCAATGTCAAGTAGAGGCTAATGTCGATACTTTTGATGCCCTTGTTCGCAAATTTATTCCGTTTTATGAATCGTTGTAATAGGTCTACCAATGTGTTTGTTCACTCATTACTTCACTCTTGCAGATTTCGTTGTTCAAAATATGTTGCTCGCTTTTATGATTTGCTTACTGTAAATGGTTTGGGAGAAGCTTGCTGCTCTTCTCTGGCGCTCTAGAACTAATAATGCATGACTGTAAACCTTTTTTTGGGTGTGTGTGTTTTTTTTTCTTTTCTTTTTTTTTGCTTCGTTTTCTGTGAGCGCTTTTGCGCTTCACACAAATAAATAAATAAAAAAAATAAAAATAGAAGCCAGGATATTGTCTATTGTTCAGTGTTATTACTTTTGCATAGGAAACCAAATCCAGCTTTCCTTGGGAAAGGATATTTTGGTTGTTCCTTGTGGGAAGGATACTTCCTTGGGAAAGGATATTTTGCGTCCGAAACGTTGCCGAATGACAGACAAACATTTTGAAATGCTGCTGTTTCTGCGTGCCAATAAAAGTTAAACTGTTTGGTATTACCAGAGTTGCTATATTTTGCTTGTTGCAAAGTGCTAACAAGTTTTGCTGCTTTTGACTAAATTTGATAGGCTACGGCACTATGTGGTTGGTTTTAGCTCGACGCACGAGAACTCGTTGTTAATCCTTCATTAAAATAATGCGATTGCAGCCAATTTCTTTGTTATAATAATTTTTATGAAAATGTTCGTACCGGTATTAAAATCTTTTTCGACAATTGACGCTAAAATTGATGCTGACGGCGCAAATAATTTTTTTGTTAGCGCTGACGTTAAAGGCGCAAATATTTTGACAGTTAGCGCTGACGCTGACGCCGTCAATATACTTTGTTGACGCGCACATCACTTGTGGTACCTCATTTCATTTCAAAAATACAATTTACAGTATTTTGCAATACTTTTAGATAATAATATCATAGTCCCTGCGCAGTCTTGAAAACAGTAGTGTATCCAAGGGGGGCGGGGGGGTTACAGCCCCCCCCATTGGCATGTCGATCAAAATGCAAAATGAGAAAAACACTACGTTTTTAGCACTTTTGAGACTATTTTATGCACTGGAGTGGACTAAATAGTGATTTAAAACATCTTTTGAAACATATATTCAGGGGAGAGGACTAATTTGTCAAAAACAAAACTAACAAATAAATGAAAACTTTGAAAAATGGTCAAAAATAAGCAATCAAATTTGATCGCAAGTGTAAAAATATTAAACATAGGTATCATCAACAAATACACTATAAACTAAGGAATAGGGGGGGCTATTCAGAATTAGTTAATTACCAATCATTTCTCTCAAATCTCTTTTCATTAGCCCCCCCCGCGATTATTTTTCTGTATACGAAATAGATTATTCCATGTGAGTTTTATTGAACTATTGGATTTTATAATTTTACCAGCATCTAAACAAGAGAACTAACATTTTACCATTAGCCACCTCCCAAATAGCCCATTTATACCACCAGTTTAATCATTTTTGCTCTGCCAATTTCTAAGCCACGTTTTAAAAGCATTATTTTTTAATCAAAATAGCTCTAAAATGAAGCTATTTTTGCAAAAAAATGCAAAATTTTCGAGCGCTGGGGGCTCCGCCCCCAGACCCCGGTGCCTCCGGCAACTGGGAGCTTTGCCCCCAACCCCCAGCCTCCGGCGGCTGGGGGCTTCGCCCCCAGACCCCCAAAACAGCCCCCCATTGCGGATTTTTGGCTACGCGCCTGCTTGAAAAACTATGATAATATACAAAAATTTCTATGAAAAGAAAACGTTTCACTCCTAAAGGTGGAGCCGAGGACACAAGGTTCGAGGCCAACGTCAAGGACTTGAAAATGTGTCCTCGAGGACGTCAAGGACTTGAAAATGTGTTCTCGAGGACGTCAAGGACTTGAAAATGTGTCCTCCAGGACTCCACCTCTGTTCACCAAACAATAAGGTTTGTGTTTAAGAAACTACTCAAAAGTAGGGATCCATAGTCAGTGGAAGTTTGCACTGTGGCCCTATCTGATGAAATTAAGACCTTAAAACTGACCATTTCCATGTTAAGAAATTATAGTTATTCCTATTTCCACTTCACGAGTTTGGCCTTAATTGTTTCATTATCACGACGCCGCTACGGCACGTAATCAACATTCCTGCTAAGGCGTAAAACTTCAAAATGACATTCATTATTTTTCGAAACTACAGTTCTCGAACAAACCTAAAAAGCTTAGCAAAATGCAATATCTTAAACACTTTTGCGCTTAAAAACAATGGAAAAGTTGCCGACCATAATTTAGAAAAATTGTGTCCTTGGTCCTTGGCCTCGACCATTTCTGTTCTTGGCCTCGAGAAGGTTTGTGCTCGAAAAGTTTGTCCTTGGCCTCATTTTTTTCGAGTTCTTGGCCTTGACCTCTAAGGTTGTGTCCTCGACTTCACCTCTGCTAATTTGTATGCCACTTTTAAAAGCATTAATTTTAATCAAAATAAAATTTAATCAAAACACTAAAATAAAGATCTGGAAAATTTGATTAGAGCGGCGTTTATATCGAAATCGAATATACGGAAGATTTACAAAGATACTGTCGAAACCGGTTTTTATTGAAGAAATGAGAACTTTAAGAAGTAATTGAGAGGCACCGAAACCTTGCTCCACTATTCCCCTCATCGCGAAATTAGATTTAATCCTTTTTGCTCCATACCATTGGTAATCCTGCATCTCGAAATTTCCTGACATCAAAGAAAAATGAATTTGAAAAACCGCTTGCAAAATAAGTAACTCGATGTTCGATAATTAAATGGAACAGGCAATTTTGCCTCTAGAGGCAAAATAGTGTTTCTCTGTTTTGGTTAGAGTTTGGGTCATGGTTAGGGCTAGGGTAGGGATTAGGGTTAGGATTAGGATTAGAGTTTGGGTTAGGGTTAGGCTTTGGGTTAACATTGGGCTTAGGGCTATTTTGGCACTTGCGGCAAAATAGCCGTTAGGACTATTTTGCCTCCAAATGGCAAAATAACATGGGGCTATTTTACCTCTAGAGGCAAAATAGCCACGGCCTAATCAAATATCACGTTGCTTACGGTATTTTAAAGGAATTGCCAATTTACAAAATTTTATGCAGAATAAGCAATGCGACATGTTTTATATTCTGCAAGAAATTTTGCGCAGTCATCCTTTTTTGATGTCATAAAAATTTGAAACGCGGGATTGCCAATGATACGCAGTTAAGCGTACCAAATTTGTTTTTGCGGATAAGGAGAATAATGGGACATGGTTTGGGGCACCTATTGGTTAAGTAAGTGTTAATCCAAATTAAGATAAAAAATCGTGATGAATATTCATTTTATGCCGTAGAACGAAAGAATAAAGGTGATCGCAAAAAAAAAAAAATTAGAAGTAATTCCAGGAGGAAAGTTTAAATGTATTGCACCAAATTTTTGCGCCAAATCACACATACTTGTTTTTTGCACCACGCCGATCAAACTGCAAAAAGCGTGCCGATTTCATCGGATAAAATTTGCTTTTAGAATTCCTGATTTTTCCTATTTTGAAGCTTAACCACTAAAAGAGCTCTTCAATTCCTCGGGATCGTGAATATTGGAAAAATTTTTTCTGTCCACGCTGAGTTTATGTTGTTAAGGAAACTTTGTACCGTATCAAAGTTGTTTTTGTGCCAATTTGGCGCAAGATTTGGAGGACTGTATCAACGTACTTTATCTGGTACAACATGCGAACTTTCGAATGTGAGGAGTATTATGCCTTTACCAGTAAATTTGAAGGCTTACGCTCATGCTAGCTATGTATGTTTTTTCGTTTTATGCTGAGCATACACAATGGTACAGTTCTATTAAAAAAATCAAGAAGCGGTGTTCATGCAGTGTTTGGAAGCAGTAAAATATGTATGGAAGCGGAAGTGTTTAACAAAAAATGAACGGATGTGAAATTGCAACCGAAAGCAAACTCGAAATTGATTGATTAATTTTAGTTTACATTGAGCTAGAAGTAAAAAATCTTAGAAGAGTAAGAAGCAGAAGAAAACTCTAAAGCATGAAGAGTAAGAAGCAGAAGAAAACTCTAAGAAGAAGATGTTTTGCAAGAAGTTGGGCCTGATCTCTGCAATGTAAAGACTGGTCTCATTATTAATTTGTTTGTGTGTTTTTGTTTTTTTTCGCGTTATTATGGACCTTTGTTGAGTCTGATACAAATAAATAAATAAATATAAATAAGTTGGCATGTTGCGCTGTGGAAATCCGGTGCAAAGAATTACGAGGTTTTGCATCAACTGTCATTGTGACGCAGAAAATGCAAAAAAAGGTTGGGCACAGAGCGAAAGCCCCTCAACAACGTAGAGTAGAGCGTGGACGGTAAATTCTCCAATATATGCAGATTCTAGAAATGAATTTCTTTTTCTTTAGAAGTAAAGTTGTAGAGCGAGAAAAAAAGGGGAAAGCTGAAACCAATTTTTTCTATCTAAATCGGCGTGCTTTTTGCACTTTGATCGGCGTGGAGCAAATAATAAATGAGGAAGTTTTTTGGTTACTAAATGCGCATATTTATCTTCCAGTCATCGAACAGTGTCAGACGCTAAATATTGGACAATTCTCACACTTTTCATTGCTAGACTAATTCGTGGCTGGATGAATCTGCACTTGCTAAGGAGTTTCCGGGGACTCAGTGTTATCGTGGATTTCTTTGAATTCTTGTCCACTAATTTTGCAATTTGTTTGAAGCCATCATGCGGAGATAATCATCATAAAACGTCTTATCCAAGGATGAAACAACGTGACCAGGGTGGGGGTTGAACCCAGCTCATGCGATTAGAGTCGTCGTAAAAACGACGCCTTAACCAGAGGTGGAGTCGAGGACACAAGGCTCGAGGCCAAGGCCAAGGCCAAGGACACAAAAAAAATCCGAGGCCAAGGCCAAGGCCAAGGACAGCCTTTCCGAGGACAGACACTCTCGAGGCCAAGGACAGGAATGCTCGAGGCCAAGGCCAAGGACCAAGGACACAAAGCGCAAGTGCTCTCCAAAAAAAAAAAAAAAAAAGGTCTTCACAAAAATTTTTCAGGCGATCTCCAAAAAAAATAAAAAAAAAAAAAAAAAAAAGGTCTTCACAAAAATTTTTCAAGCGATCTCCACGAAAAAACCCTTTCCAAAAAATTTTTCAACCGCTCCACAAAATTTTAACTTTCCAAAAAATAGTGCTGTCCTCGAGCCGAGGACAGGCCAATTTTCGAGGACTTGAGGCCTCGAGGCCAAGGCCAAGGCCAAGGACTTGACCTTCGAGGCCAAGGCCAAGGCCAAGGACTTCAAAATCTGTCCTCGAGGACGTCCTCGAGGCCAAGGACGTCCTCGAGGACTCCACCTCTGGCCTTAACCCTCTCAGCCTCACTGTCAGTGGCGACAATACCAAGACGTTGGCGCAAAAATCCGGCGCAATATATTTGAAGTTAGTAAGAAGCAGAGATGTACACGGAGTCGGATTCCGGATTGAGAATTTCCGGATTTTGCAAAATTTTCCGGTTTCGGATCCGGTTTTAGGATGTTAGATATGCTGTACTTCCGGATCCGGATTTTTCGGATATTGAATTTTTGTATGGAAAAAAAAAATTAGCTCATGAAAAATCCCTTGTCAACAATGAAAAAAATATAAGGCTGTTTTTCTAAAATATAATTAGCACCAGTACGGGTTGTCTATACAGCACTTAGTGGGGTAGGCCTAATTGAAGGAAAAAAGTTGTAGGAAGCCCACCAGTTGGCTTTGCAAATCTACTGTATCAGTCACAAAGCATCATGTTCAGTGCTGACAGATTAACTTGAGATAAGTCGGTATCAGCTGTTAGCTTTTAGGTATTGGTGGTGAGACTACTAGGACTACCGGTACTAACTCTGAACTAGACTACTAGTACGTACTACCGTATCTTATACACTTGGGGCCTACATCTGTGCAGTGTGATTAACATAGGCCTTATAATATGATTGTTTCATTATTACATGATTGCATGTATCGTAATGAGTATCAAAACATTTCTTGCAGAAAAAATAAAGTTACCAGTACCACGCGGTACCGGTACCTGTTAAATCTGATCAGAGATTCAGTACAGTTTTGGTCAACTTCATTGGTTAAATAAATCCCGCATTAAAACTGCAGGCTTTTATTTTCTTAGTTAAAAATGCATTAACATGGTAAGCTCTATCCTGCAAACTCAAGTCCACACCCTTGCCGCCATGGGAGTCATAGTGATAGACAAGTTTGAGTGAGGGTTTCAGGTTTAGGTTGGGGTTAATTTAGAATTCGGGTTACTAGCAGTAGTTCTAGTTTCTAGGGGATTAGTTGCATGCACTCACTGTTAGCAGGTTAGTGTTCGATCATTAGGTTTACTTATAATTGCTGACATCTGTTAATAGATGTTACCGTAGCCTACTCTCCATCTTAGTGGTAGCTTAGCATGCAGCGTAAGGTGCCAGCAACAAAAAAAGCATAGGCCTATCTCTGATCTGGTGTGTCTAGCTCAGAGATATCAGTTAGGCCTACCGCCGTACCGGTATATTGTCTGCAACTAAAAAGAGATGAATTTGTCAACTTTATCGTAAATCTTGTTTGCAGTTTGGTTGTATACTGGTAGTTGTTTTAAATTCCAAATAACATGCCAAATGACTTGATAAATCAGGTTTGCAATTGCAGTGTATGTTTAGCTTAAATTTATTGATAATCTGAATATGTTGTTGAGCACCAGTTACTGGTATGTGCTACTTGTACCTCTGACCTAAATTTATCAGAATAATAATTAATGTGTAATATTGTCTGCAAGCTTACATGTCATAAACATGTTTTGTGATTCATATAACCAGATTAGTCTGGTAACAATTCATTGAATTGCTGTAAGTGTTAAGGAAATTAGTGGGATATTGGTAAAACACGGAATTTAGCTATATTCTTTGTTTGCTTATTTAACAGGTTTAGTTTGGGAAGTAATTCAATAATTTTAAGAGCATAGTCATAGCGAACTGCCAGTGCAGTGAAGCCTTAAAAATTTGTGCTTATAAACTGCTACTATAGATATTACTTACATTCGTGAATAGAAGTTTTCAAAGTATTCACTATAATTTATGCAACTTTGTGGTTTGATTTTCTTTTTTTATGCAAAAAGTTATCCCTTATATATTTCTTGGCGGCATTGCATTTGACTATTTTCTTAAAAATGGGCTCTTCGAAGTGCTTGTAATATTAATGTGGATAACCTGTAGCTACGGCTTCTTTACAGTTAAGGTTCATTGATATAATTTCTTTAGGATTAATAAGACGTTATTGCAGACTCTTATGTTTCTCAAATACTGCTAGGTTAGTATTGGTACCAAACCATTGGCATATCAAATGTTTAGCTGTGATGTGAAAAAGTGGGCATACTAAATAACCAATAAACTACATAGATAGTACGTGCTTATTGAAGGCAGGTATACGTATACAGGGTGTCCCAAAAGTAACCAAACTGCAAACTTTAATAGAAATTAGTTGTCAAAAGATGTCGTGGTTGTATTGCAGTTGAAGGTAGACATTTTGAACATTTGTAAACAATTAATACAGCTATTATGTTTGTTGTTTCGTAATTAAATTAGTTGTTTCTGAATAATATTTTTTATTAAAGTTAGTGGTTCGGTTACTTTTGGGACACCCTGTATATATATAATTGCAATATTTACAAGATGGTAAAATGTGTATTGACATGTTTGTATTTTCTTTAGGACAAGTTAATCTACTTAAAGCACTTGTCTTGTATACTGGTATAGAGTATTCGAGTATCACATTCTTTATACTAAGTGCAAGTATATGAGGAGAGAATTTTATTTTTAGTAATATAGTATAAGTAATATTTTTAAAGCTTGGGGTACCTTTATGTTTTGATGAGTTTGCATTTCTTAATCTTTCGGAGTAGGATTCGGATAGCTAAAATAAATTTCGGATAAGGATTTGGATTCGGATATTGCATGAAAGTTTCGGATTAGGACTCGGAGTCACAAAGGGTGACTCCGTACATCTCTGGTAAGAAGTTTCCAACCTGGACGACTGGTTCATACTTCATATAATCTGAAAATTTACAATCAACAATAAATACAACATACGGTAATCAATTGCTATGATAACATACCGGTAATCAATGGCTAAATGAGTAAAGAAAAGAGCTATTTTCTTGATCCTTCTCTGTTCTGAGGACAGTCAAAAGGTGTTGAACTGTGAAGCAGTAAATTGACTGGTTGATAAAATGATTTCTGAGGCTAGATCAAAGTTTGCAGTGCTATAAGGATAAGCTAGCCTAAGGAATCGCTAAAGGAAGGCTTTGTGGAAACTTGATCAAACTAATATCCACAACCATGGAACATGTTGCTATACTGGTATTAACTTAAAAAAGGTCACAATGGTCAATGGCACGTATTGTTTGTTCTCAAAAAATGACGATTGCAAAAAGCGGAAAGGTAAAAAGGCCGAGAGTACGGTATACAGTGTTGAGAAAAGGAGAGAACAGAAAGCTGTTAGGCACCACGTTAGGCACCACAGTGACGATTGATCTGGACTTGGTAAATACAACACCAAAGGATGGATTGTGCATTGGGGTTTGTTGAAATGAAAACTTTGAATTTCATCTTGTACAGTCATAGTGTAATTTTCAGAAAAATCAGCCAGAACTACGCATACATTATGCATTTGATTGAGGTCATTTTTGAGTTGTTTTAAATATCGTGCTTGGCATTTGCAAATGTAGGAATGAATGGTTAATTTATCAATCAGGTTTGTCAAAAATTCAAAAAAATCGTAAGCTTCCATTTCTATATGTTCAAGGTCACTTCTGTCCGTGGATCTCCACTGTTGAAAAATAATTTTATCGTCTGGTTCCAAATCTGTGAAAGAATTTTGTAGAAATTTTAAAAGAGCTTCTTTGCCAGGACAAGAATCACATCTGTGAATCATGCAGATACGGTTTTCTGTATTGCAGACTATCAATTTCATCAAGTTCTTGTATTCAAGATCAACAGCAAGAGCAGCTAAAATGGAATTTTGATGTTTTTGGCACACACACACATTGTGTGACCCTGATGAACCAATAAGTTTGCACCATTTTGGCCGAACTGAACAAAATTTTGCAAAAGATAATTTTATAGCTGGATGATCGACTTTGAATGCTTCATATAATTCAGACAACGTTCCTAATAAGAGTCTTTTTTGCATGTGTTGCTTTTTACCCTCAATTCGTACACTGACATAATCCTTTCTACCCGGTAATTGCCTTGAATATTCATCATCAGTAAAAAAATTTGTGACCACTTGCAAATCTTCATCACTAATTCCTTGTCGCTTAGCTCATTTCGTCATTGACAAAATGTCTTCTTCTTTTTTTAAACTGATTGCTTTTTTAACTGCATGCTTTGTTGTGTGAAAAAACGTAGAAGTTTTCTCAGTTGTCCAGGAATCTGGCTTTAAAGTCAATATTTGAATCTTTTCTTGATAAGAAGATGACTGAAATTTAGATTTAAGTTCGTTCATCAGAGTATCAAGATCAGAATTGCTACAGTTAGCAGAAGAAATTGTTGATTGGGAAATTACCTTAACTGGTGATACACTGATGCCAACTGAACTGAAAGAAGCTTGAAGATTTTGTGCAGCTTTTGACAATTTTTGTTTTGCCTGCTTTACTTTTTGTCGTTGTGGTTGAGAATGCAATTTAATGGGAGAAATATTTTGCTTATGAAGATTAGAATTAAGCATGTCAACTGCATTATCATTTTCTGTTGTTGCAAATTCTGATTCATCTGTTTCAGATGTTCCTGAAGACTGCTTCATTTGGGTCAGAAGAGTAGAATACTCCTTTTTTGCTTGTTTATAGCAAGTGATGCAGAGTTTGAAACCAGGTGTAATTTTTTTGTATTGATTTACCAAGGTTTTTGCCATTGCCAAAGTGATTAGATGACGTGCTTTGGGCATCTTCACGCCACTGTGACATTGAAAAATATTGCAGCATTTTGTCTGTCGCTTTTCAAAGCGCTTCATATAAACTTGGTAGTGATGAAGGCATAGTTTGGCACTGGATACATAAATGCAGTCACTTACTTTGACACCTGATCGCCATTCCACAAGTTCTAATTCATTCTGTTTGAGTTTAGCTATGGGCAATAACTCTTTCCGTTTTACATACCAAATTTTATGACATTTGTCACTTTCTTTTGCCTTTCCAATAAAACAATTTTCTAAATCCATATTTATTTTAAATCTGATAACTAGCAGCTTTACATCAATAAACTCCTTATGTTCTGAAATGCATGTTAGTATACCAATTTTAAATAACCTCAAGCATTATTTCACAAACCAAATGAAAATCTTAATTGCTGAGTTTTACTGTTAGATTTGCTACTGCTGTATTCATGATTTGCATCATAAATATCCCTGTTTTTTGATGATGCCTCAACGCTTTCTTTGAATTTGTCCTATGAAATTCATCTTTTCTCCTGCGCCCATGCATCTTTATCGGTTTACTCAAGAGCACATTTTATTTTCCTGCACCTAAAACTGATTAAATGCTCACTAATTTGCTCACTGCTTTTGGCATGAATTATGTACTGGTAGCACGTTTTTGCAATGCAATCAAAATCCATTTTAATTCCAGAACATTAATTATTGGCTATGACATCATAAGCACATGTGCTACATAAGTGCAATTTACATTTTTGTCATTTAGGAAAAGGCAAAATTTGAGTGAAAAGTCTGAGTTAATTACAAAAGTTTGCAAAAAAACACATTTAGCATACTAACACATATGAAGTAGGAAGTCTTTCTTAACATTTTGGCATTGGTTGGAAGAAAATTTGTTTGCAGATTTTAGTTATGGGGCGTTAAAGTTGATCACCCCCAAAATTTGTATGCCCATTTTTGACTGGTTTCTAATGCTTTTTTTGAAAATTTGACTTAATAATTGAAATCCTCACCCCCAAATCTGTCAGAATACATAGTTTTCTTTTACAAATATGTCAAAAAATGAGTATTTTACGGGCGTTTTTGTTTTAGGGGAGCAAAAACAGCGCCATTAGTGGCGAAAAGTTCACTGATGATATCTCGAAAACCGCTCAATGGATTTTGATGGGACCAACGTTATTCTTTATCTCTCATTCATCACTACAACATATCTAAAATTGAAAAAAATCTGAGAGGATGGGTTACAAAATTTCAGAATTTTGGTTGTATTATAGTAGAATGACCCAGTGATCAAAGCAATTTTAAAGTTTTGTACCACTAAACAGCTGTTTAGAAATAGGTTCATATGCATTAACGAAGCTGAGATCGGAAAATCTTTGGTAGTTGCGAATAGCGATGATTAATAAACCTATGAGGCTGCAGTTTATTATTTGCCACAAAAAGCGCTTCTTCGCTTTTTCTATAAAACTCTTGATAATGTGCAACAAGTGTTACCAGTGCAAACTTGTTTGTTTCGTTATGATGAATGAATGGTGCAAGAAACTAATGATGAAAACTTTATGTTGATATAACTTAATGCAAGTTTATTTTGTCCATTAACATGAAAAAACTTTTTAATGAATTAACTAGTTAATGAAAAAGTTAGCTTTGCTATTAATGATTAACGAATTTGTGCCCACCTATGGTACCAGTACATGGGCAAAAATGACAGCTGGGCGTAAAATTGGTACTGGTAACAATATGCGATGGAATACAAATTTCGTCTTAGAACAAGTGATATCAATTACAAAAATGACAGACCCATTACTAGCTCTTTGGAAAGTTATATAAATCTACTTTTGGAAATTTTGAGAAAGGCTACAACAAGGGTCATAGTCAAGAGATTCTTAAACAGAGAGTGCTCAAACCACTAACTCGGTGAGCATAAATCAAATTCAGTTAAGGGGGTTCAGGACAAGAGCACTTGGGACATTGTTTCACAAAATAAATAATGATTTGATGACAACATGACAATAAATGGATTTGAGCCGTATATGACAATAAATATGAAAATAAATAGTTTTGGGAGTGACCATATTGCACAGGAAGATAGATATAGCCTAGAAACGGTAAGGGGGGCTGATTCCAATTAATTTTTTTTTGGCTAATAAAACAAAATGGATCATGTCGCCTGAAGAGTCCCTCGAGCAAGGACGAAACGCGTAGCGACGGCTCAAATCCATTTATTGTCATGTTGTCATTAAATCATTATTCATTTTGTAAAACAATGTCCCAAGTGCTCTTGTCCTGAACCCCCTTAACTGAATTTAAATCTACTTTTGACGTTTTTTATCTTAAACCTATATCCAGATCCGAGATCATGGGGTGTGTAGTGACTAGTAGGTTTTTGCAAAATTCTCCCATGCCTTCATCTCTTGGAGAAGGACTGCTAGCGCCTCTACCACAGACCCATTGTGGTTGCAGCAGATTTTGACATCTTTTTATTCAACTTTACTATGTTGCAGCCAAGATTAAAATTAATGGGAATATAAGTTTTGGTTGCCTTGTCAGTACTATCCTTAAAAAGAGACTAAGCATGTCTCTATTAAGATGTAGCTCTAGTTTGCTGGAAAGAATTCTTACTAATAATGTTAGGTGCTCTGTTCAAATTCAAAAGCACAGGAGTTTTGCTTCGGATTCAGCCACAGGAAGTAGCACTTACTTCGAATTCAACAAAAACAAAGAAGAATCAAAGCGTCAACATCCATATTTTGCCCACGATCCCCCTCCAGGTTATGATTACACACATTTGGAAGGTCCTGACCAGGTTGGGCTATTGAGCACAGATGAGGTGTTGACTCCTGAAAAACGAGCTGCATTAGCTGCCAAGTACAATTTACGTCCTGAGGATTACATCCCTTTAAATGAGAAAGATTTAAATCTTGGTGATTATCCAAAGCTTCCATATGAACATTGTCTGGAAAGAGATCCATATTATGACTGGGATGATCGCTATTTTCGAAGGAATTATGGAGAGCCTATTCATCATGAAATGGATGTTATGCAACCTTTATTTGGTATTGATTCCAGACCACCCCCTCATGACCAGACCCAAATGAAAAAATATTTTTTCTTTTGGTTTTTTACTTTTATTGCTTTGTTCATGCTTGGTCAGAAATATCCATATTTTCCTCCAAAAGCCCCAAAACAGTATCCTGAAACCCATCCGATGGATGGCAGAAGACCAGCTTCCTATGAGCATGACTACATTGAAAACCGTGGAACTCCTTATGCTAAGCTCTTGGAGAGAAAACAAGTAGTCAACTATACTTTTCCAGAAGGCCTAACTCCTTCAGCTCATTAAATATCGAAGTAAACTTTTGGGCAAGGCATAAAAAATGCTACTATTGAGTAGAAAACATATTAATGCCAAGTGAATTTTTATTTCAAACATTTAATTCTGGTAAACAAGTATTCTCAACAGAAAGCTAAATAATACAACCCCTAGCTTATCGCTCACATTAGAAATCAGTCATAAATTATATGCTACCTAGTATATACATTACTCGTATTGCTACTAATATTACAATGAACTAAACTGTAGCACTATTGTACCGGTATATAAATTACGACTGATTTCATATGTGGTTGATAAGCTTGTGGCTATGTTATTTTAATGATGCTAAATGCAAAGTCGTCGGAGTTGGATTTTCCTCTTATGCTTGTGATTTTCATCCAAAACTTGATCTGAAACAGAAAGCAAAGAGCGGACATTTTACTGAATAATGCAAGACATTGCTTGTCCCATCATCATCAGCTAAACAATTATCAAGGCAATTACAACTTTTTGCAAATAAACAAAAAAAAGGCATCCTGCCTAAAGTTACAAACAGTATTGTTGTTATACGTTAAACAAATACAGAGAAATTGAACCGTTATTAAAACTTTAATCTAGATTTAATTGTTAAATCATTAATGTTACTTTAATTGATAATTTCTGCCAGTTGTTGGATTTAGCCAAAATTTTAACTTCGCTAAGTATCTATTTATTACTTAACTTAGCTAACTATTTTGCAACAATGACCCTTTGGTGATGCCTTGTAATCATGCTCCTTCACGATATTTGTAAAAGTTATTTTATACTGGACAGATCTCTTTAATGTTAAAGTAAGATATCTCGGAAATGACCGGTCATAAAAAACTAAAATTCAAATCAAAATTCACTGGAACATGGGATCACTGGAAACTCCTAAGCAGGTGCGGATTCCTCCAACCACGAAGTAGTCAATGCTATGAAAAGTGTGCGAATCGTCCAACAGTTAGCGTCTGACGCTGTCCGGTGACAGGAGAATAAATATGCGCAACAACAACAAAATTCGGTGAAGATAATGTTTTAAAAGCTTCTTTATTTTTGTGCATAATCTTAGCTGAATGCTTCACCCCCTTAAAATAAAGATGTTTATAGTTTAAAAAATGTGTTGAAACGTAAAGAGCTACAACGAACTCTTTATTGACATGGTGTTAAGCTCAAACAAAGTTGTACTGTAACGGGACAAATAATGTGTACTAAGTGACGGGACAAGTAATGTCTTGAAACGCTTAGCAAAATGTTGGCTGTTTGTTTTCTATTGAGATTACTTGAAAGGTTTAAAAAACTTAGTCAAAACAAGTATTGTTTGCATCCTCGCGATGTCCAAAGCAAATTGTACCTAATGTACCAGTCTCATTGGTTTGAAGCTTGCTGATGTCAGTAAATAAATGATGTGGTAGCGATCAAATATTATGTTTGTATCAATATTGAGCTACGGTGGCAGAGCGGTCTAACGTCTTCCTGTGTCTTCAAACCAGTTGTATGTCTCTGGTTATTGCAGGCATGTGTTCAAATTCCATCTGTAGTTGACTTTTTCGGAGATCATTTTATGACGTTATGTCATGTAATAGTGCACAGTGGTTTTACTTTTTAGATTTATTAGTTTATTGTAGGTAATTGCGGCGGAATGTAGAAAGCTTACAAGATATTAAAAATGGCTAGATATTCATTCTTTTTATGTACAATTATACCGTGGGCAAACTGGGCATGTTGCTTTTTCATAGTTCAAGAACACTAGCTGCATTTTCCAAATAGAAACTTCCGTGTACAGACTGGGTTTATTTTTCACTTAATTTTCGGTGAAACGTTTAAATTCAGAGATACAATCGTTGATTTTTATTTTTGTTTTCATTTAACCCATTTCTGCCTAATTTTTTGTTTGCAATGAAAAATTTCATGAGTTAATTTGATGGAATGACCGAAAAAATAACCCTAATACTGCTGGCCGCTGATGACTTTTGTTTTCATTGCAAATAACCTTAGGTTTTCAGTTTTTGACGTGTATTGAATTGTTTTGTCATTATAATAATCCTTTCCCACAAGCGACTTTTGCATGCGACTATTGTGTGGTTTTGATTTTCTGGTTATGGTAGGTTATTGCTCCACGTATAGCACATTGATTAAAACCATTACATAGGCTACTATCAATATTGAAACGTTTTGTAATTGCAGTATTTTCAAAGCGAGTATAAGCTATCATTGTGCGAAAAAGAGCAACACTTTTATTCTATATAGTTAAGCATTTATTAGGCACCCTCTATTTTGCTTCGGTCTGAAATTGTCGCCCCATTGAAGTTTGGGGTCCACGACAACTGACCGCAACAAACTGACCGCGAACCTACTGAACGCGATCAACACCGATTGGCTGAGAACTGCGATCCTAAATATATTTTTACTATCCCCTGAGCCATCTTGCCCAAACCCTCACTTAGTGACGAAATGACTGCGTGAAATCATGTAACGAAATCGTTGCTTTGCAGTCAGTTTGTTCGCGGTTAGTTTGTCGCGGTCAGTTGACTTGGCTCGTGAAGTTTGTTGATGGAGTGCAAGGTACTGTCTGTGTGGTATTGTGTGTTTCATCCAATCTTAATGTGACGGTTTGTGCTGCACCCATTATCGCCAATTAAAGTATTGTAATTAGTTATTCTCAAAATATGGTCAAAAAACACAGTCAAAAATTTGCCAATTGGTATCAAATTGCTTTGCAAGGTATGGTCGAAAAGATTTGGTTACAATCTATCCGCTTTGTAGACCTTTTCTTACCGTGGGATAACTTCTACGGTCAGGCTTGCAACCAGGATTTTGCTAAGCGAAGGGCTTGAATCAAACTATAAAGACTGTTGACCAAAATGTTGGAATAAGTCGATAATGCATTCTCATCAAATTTGAACTTTCTACGTCTCGCCGTTTTCAAGATATTGCAGTACAAAGTTAGCATTTTTCGTCTTTTGTGTTGCCATTTTATTATTACTGTGACCGAAGATTAACTGTTGGAATGCTTTCTTAAGGTTTTGTTGAAAAGCAGCTAATTTTACAGTTCGAAACCTTTTCCTTGTTTTGACAACAACTCTGCAAATTTATTGAGAATCAGGAGCGTGCAGTAACTTTTTGAAATGTTGTTTCTAATTGGCAACTCTAGCAAAATTTTGTTAGGGGGAAAAGCCTTTCCAAGGGAAATCTTAGCTGCACGGAAGGTCGTAGAAAGCTCAAATTTGGTGAAGTTAGTCTTTAGATCATTTAAAAATTTAGATTAAAAACTGGGTAAAAAATTTCCGACATGAATGCCCTTTTAAACATTTTTTGCTCGAAAAATATTTTATTTCGAGTCGTGCTAAACAAACTGGTGCAACTCAAACGTATCACACAGCCGGGGGTCTGGAGGCAAAGCCCCTAGCCGCTGGGCAATTTTTGTAATTTTTCGAAAAAAAAATAATAGCCAGTTAGATCTCACATTTAATTCAATTCAATGGGCATTTTTGTTCAGAAAGATATTCTGCAAAATAAATACGCATACAAAGTCACGCAGCAAAATGGAGTAAAAAAAATTACTCAATAAAATCATTTCTATTCATATTCCCATTTCGCGGGCTGTGAAAGTTATTTGAAAGAACTTAATTGTTAACATTCGCATGTCATTTGAAAGAATTGAGTTACCCCCCCTATTTGCTGGTCAATTCCAAAACATGTTTAAACGATGGAATTAGTGGGTTAATTTTTTTAAGTGACTTGGCTAAGGGGGTAGGGGTTGAAGCTTCCTTAGCCCGCTTGGTTGCGCCAGTTTGTACGCTGCCAGTAGCCTTGTGGAGTTTTAAAACTTTCAGCATAAGTTAGGTGAATTTTTTGACCATAGGGTCACAATCTTAGTCGCAAGCAAACGTCATAGTGGGACGACACTAGCATTACCAGTTAAATTATTGTTGAATTTTATGTGCTTTTCGAAACTGTGGTGTTAATTTGGAAACCCATATGTTGGCTTTTAGTTTTATTAAACTGTATTAGATTGAATCGAACTTTTGAGTTTAGGACAAGTGCAGCTTGATTTTTCGACACTGGCTTTGCGCTATCAAGAATTAAACATTTTGTCGATTCATATGCGTATTACAGTACAGTATTTGAAGATAAGTCATTGAAGTACTGAAGAGGAAGTCAATGTGCAATTGTACAGTAGAATAGTACAGGGTGTCCACAAAGCCTTGGTTACATTAAAATTTTTATATTTTACAAATTGCATGAAGTAGAAGCGCAAAGTTTTCGACTGTTTTATACCACCATTAAATTTTATTGTTACGTTTTTAAGGCTATTACGCTGTTAAAAAAGCAAGAATGAGAAATTTTTTATTAGGGCAATAATTTTGAAGGAAGTCTGAAAGATGTTGACAATTCAACAAATGTAGTACAGCGAATCAAAATCACCAATTGCAATGGCCAAAAGAGGTTTAAAATTTTGCGGAGACTAGAGCGTTTTAGATCGCCAAAATCGAATAAGACAAACATTGATGAATAGACTATCGGAACTGTGCTGTGGCCTTTCATTGCAACCCAATTCAGTGCAAACTGGGAAGCACAATGACCCAAGCCAACCGACCGCCTCAATTAAGGTTAGTTGATGCTCAGTTTGTTGGCGGTCAGTTGTGGACCCGAAGCACAATCCAACATTTTTGCTGGCACTAATTCGAAACCGCGCTTATAAATTAAAAATGGTTCAAACGAATCATGGAATCAAAAAACATCGAGTTTTTTGTTGCATTATTAATATTTTTCATACTTTCTTGCAAATTTATGCTCTGATTTATAATAACTCATTGGCTTAACAGTGAAATAACCTGAAAAGTAACGATAAAACTTGATGAAGGTATAAATACTGTCAAAAATTTCACGTTTGTACCTCAGTTCTCAGAGGTGGAATCCTTGAGGACACATTTTGAAGTCCTTGGCCTCGAAGCCTCAAGTCCTCGAAAATTGCCCTGTCCTCGGCTCAGTGCCGTCGCTACGGTGGGCCTGGCCCCCCCTAACGGCTCCTTGTGCCCCCCATTTAGGTCTACTCAAAAACTGTTTTTGGAACATCACTCAATGACAGCACAACACACAATGATGGAAAAGGAATAATTACGTCGAAACATAATTCTCTTTTGACGTTTTCTCGATTCGATGCAAATTGCTGGCAACCAACTGCTTCGTCACATAAATCTGACGCAATATTCCGTCTTATTAACACGCCTTAATGGATATGTCGCGAAATAGAGACGTAAGCCTACAAAATCGTTACTGGTACTTCGTTAGTAAATATGACATGAAAGAAAACGTGGTACATTTTCACAGACCATCTGCTTTGATTTTTAAAGCATGCTCAAGATTTTGTTGTCGCAGTCAGTGGCGCAACCAGGGTAAAGGGGCTTAAGCCCCCTTAGCATAGTCTCCTTGAAAATTTAACCTTAAAATATGAGCGTTTTCACGTACTTTAGACTTGACCTGAAGCAAGGAGGGTATGAAGGTGCTAAGCAATCTGAATTTTAGCAATTTAGTTATTCACAAGGCTTCAAAAAGTCGAAAATGTGATTAAAATGGCGTTGAAATTGCTATTTTTTTTTCTTGCGCAGTCGCAAAAGTTGCCCAGGGGCTGGGTGCTCCGCCCCTAGGCCCCCGTCCATAGTCACTTACTATCTAGTGACTATGTCCCGTCTGTGACACGCTTGAGTTGCATTAGTTTCTTCAGCACGGGGGCTGAATCAGGAATTTTTTGTGCAAAAAAATTTACTTATGTTTCACCCCTCTTAGCAAAATCCTGGTTGCACGTCTGGTAGCATTTACTGCTGTAGATTAATTTTTCAAGCAACTATGGGCCGCAGACGAAACTAGCTGAGAAACGCTGCCGGCCTTATTTTAAAATTGCGCATAATGGTAGCCGTACAAGATCTGAAGATCAGTTTTCATATGCAAATTTTAGTGCCCCCCCACATTTGGCTAGTGCTCCCTCACTTCATTTGCTCTGGCAATGGCACTGCCTCGGCTCGAGGACAGTAATATTTTTGGAATGGTTAAAATTTTGTAGATCGGCTGAAAAATTTTTTTCTAGGCCGTTTTTTTTGGAGTTCACCTGAAAAACTTTTTTGAAGTCCTTTTTTTTTAAGATCGCCGCAAAAATTCTTATGAAGACCTTTTTTTGCGTTTTGCAGAACAGTTGCATTGTGTCCTTGGTCCTTGGCCTCAAGCATTTCTGTCCTTGGCCTCGAGAGTGTTTGTCCTCGGAAAGGCTATCCTTGGCCTCGGATTTTTTTGTGTCCTTGGCCTTGAGCCTTGTGTCCTCGACTCCACCTCTGTTAATTCTACCTTTAAAAAAATTCAGATGTGTGCAGGCCTTTGTGGACCATCTATATTCCGGTTTACGAGCATCCGAAAAATCCGCTCGTGATATTTACTCACTTAATCATTTTCTTTTGTGGCCTATACGCGTTTTCCGTTTTCAAAAATTGGCAAGGGGAGCCGAATCTTTGATTTATGGTAATCGTGTCAATTTTGACGGATCTAGCTCCAAACTATTCGCCATGATCCTAGAAATGAAAAAAGTTGGCATAAGTGTTGCTCCTCAATGGCATGCTATTCCACACAACCAGCAAGCTATCCAACCAACTGACAAAAGTGTTAGGTGAAAGTAAATCTAACGGACAAACCAGATTATTTTTTCAAGTACATAAAACTTTTTTCTAACGTACTCTGGCCCTGGACTCCAGTTTCGCATAATTCCACGGCTTGTAAATTACGGCGCTTGAATCCAAGGCGAAAATGTCTACGTTTCGCTTTCGCAGATGAGGGTCTGAACAAAGCCTCCAGGTGCTGAGCAATGTTTGTGATTTCGGAAAAATAGCCTTTTTAATGCCATTTAAATGAAAATTTGCACGTTTTGTAAGGTTATTTGAAGAACTAATTGCTAAGATTTAGAAACCTTTTGTCAGAATTAAAATTTCTAGCCCCTTACTTTTCTATGGTCAAGTTCCAAAACGTAAAAGGACACGCATTTGGGCTAATTTGTTTAAGTGGCTTGGGTAACTAAGGATGAGTGGTAGCCTGAGCCTCCTTAGCCCCTCCCAGTTTCGCCAGTATCATAGTCGACCATTTGCTGACTTGGTGGCACAAGAAGCATTATCCCGGGCATTGAAACTAATGTAACTTCGGTGAATACGATGGAATCGATAAGCCATACTAATTTTTAATTGCTTTGTTTCATTCCAGTTTCCCAATAATATCCATGAGTACTAACCAGGCTCTGCGTGTGCAATGACGCCGAGGCCCATGGTCTCCAAGAAGGCCATTGGCTTCAAATTTCGACCAAAAAAACCGTTAGAATTTCGGTGGAGACCTTTTTTGTTTGGTTTGGGGATCACCTAATTTCGACCGGAAAACCGTTTGAATTTGGAGATCACATCATTTTTTGGACCAAACTGCAGCATTTCTCCGTCTATTTTGGACATCACAAAAACGGAAATACGTCATTTTTGAGCTGACCCCTGGCCCACTTTTGGTATCCGGTGCCACTGCCAACGCTGTATGATCCATATTCAGGTTCTGTTTGCGAGTCTTTCGTCAGGCTAGGCCGACGGGTAAGATTATACAGGCTGTTCCAAAATAAATAAAACCCATAACATTGCTAATAAATATGTTGCTTTTAACCCTATTGTTGCTAATTTCCCCATTTGACAGAAGTTATAAATAACAGTAATTAGTTAAAAACCCATGGCTTGGAAATTAGAAGAAAAAAATTTTTGCGTCAAAGCTTATATTGAGACTAAATCTTATATGGCTGTTCAAACACGTTTCCCGCAGAAACTTTAATTTCAACACTTATCCTGGAAAATTCCAGATATTGCTATGGTATCCAAACTTTCAAACCAATGGAACTGTAAATAAACGTAGCAAGAAATCATAGAATCCATTTAGTGGAAGGAAATTCAGTGCAAGATCTGTAAACAATGTGGAAGCGTTTGGAGTTTCTGTTGGTCAGTGCTCGAAAAAGTCCATTCGGAAACAGGGTAGTGACCTCGGCATTTCGCGCTTGTTGCGAAAAGTCTTTACTTCCACATTGTCAGCAGATCTTGCTTTCAATTTTCTTCCACTAGATGGATTCTCTGATTTCTTGCTACATTTATTTTCTTGCTACTTTCAATTTTCTTCCACAGGCTTAAAAGTTAGGATACCACAGGAATATCTGGGATTTTCCACGATAAGAGTTAAAATTAATGTTTCTGCCGAAACGTGTTTGAACAGCCTAATAGGATTTCGTCTCTATGTAAGTCTTGGCGCAAAAAAAAAAAAAAAAAGATCTAAATTCCAAGCTATGGCGTTTTTAATCAATAATTGTTATTTATAACTCCTATCAAATCTGAAAAATAGCAACAATAGGGTTCAAATCAAAATAGATATTAACAATGTTATGGCTTTCATTCCTTTTGGACTCCCTGTAGTTGCTTTGTTTCCAATGAAAAATGAGCGTTAAGTAACACATCTCTTCCAAAAACATAACGACGCATTGTAAGCTCGGGAATCTAGTGAAAAGTCGGAAACTTTAGATCCTTAATTCGATATTTGACCATTCGATGATCTACTCTGTCTCCATGACAACAAAAATGCTGCGTAAGTTAATTACTATACAATCAAAGTCACTTTAATTAACATATAAGTTGAGCGGACAGATTTGGCGCGAAAACATTGGAGGCAAAGTTTGTCCAAAATTTCTCGCATCTCTATCTTTTCATAATCAAAAATGGCCAATATGTGTTCCAAAAAATTGAATTTCTCAAAACATTCTTCACCTTTTTTAAAAATTCAAATTGATTATAAAAGTTAACGATGTTTTTCATGGAACTATCAAAAATTCATCCCTGAAAAACAAAACTTATCAGAAAATTTTTGACTAGTAGAATGTTGAAAGTACAAATTTTAGCAATATCCTATGTTTAGCAGGCAAAATCAACACAAAAAGTCCAACAAAATTTTTAATATTTGTGTTGCTTGAGTTTTTCTTCATGCTTTTTCAAAATTTAAACTGCATTGATAAATTAACGATACGTTCTACGAGTTATCAAAATTTAAACAGGAAATATTGTTTGGTGTGAAATTTTGCACCACTAATATGTCGAAAGCGTATTTAGCCTATAGGGCATTAGTGAAAAAAAGCATGTGCAATCAAACCCCTATAAATGCAAAAAAAATTTTTTTTCTTTAATTTTCATAGATTTGGAGAGTATTAGCTCTACTGAATCACACTCTAAAGTTCTATAAAAGTCTGTGCTGGCGATTTTGTACATTTTCATTTTCCAATCAAACTTTGGCTTTGTAATTTTTTTGTGTTTTTGGTGATGTATTGCCTGCCTTTTCAATAGATCAGCAAAAAGCATAGTGACATAATAGAAATGTAATTGTTAATAAACAGCAATGCAATACCTAGATGCAGTATAGTGTGGTTTGCGATGATCGTACGCTTTATAAAAGAATTTATTTCAAATAAATCAATCAATAAATAAATAATCAAAATTGTACCTTTTTTAGAGCTTTTAACGAGCATTTTAGCGTGTAAAGTGGTGCCCGAGCTTATACTGTGGAGAATGTCGTGGACAAAAAACAGCGAAACTATCACTCACTGCTTTTATTTATACGGCATGTCTTGCAAACGCTTTACATCTACTGTATACTGAAAATTCTCTTCCTGGAGTTCATTTTAAAAAACTCTGTGTTGAATTACAATTATTTTTAACTACTTTATCCCAAGCCGCTGGATGCTGCGATGGTTTTTGCATGCATGCTAAAGAGGAAGGCTTTGCTAAAGATGGAGTCTATTAAGCACGGTAATGTGCCTAAAATCGTGTGCATACAGTATACACGCTTATTTTTATTTAATTCAAAAAAATCGGTGCGTCTGTCGTAACGTCAGTAAGTTCAGTTGCTTCAAAATAACCTAAGGAATAACGATGTGATCGTACACTAACAATTTTACGCACAGTCTAGACCGGGAGTAATTTTTTTGCACTTTGCACTTTACAAGAATTAGTCTTTAAAGATTTGTGCTGAATCATATTTTTTCCGGTTAAATTTTTAATAACTTGTAGAAAACATCGTTAATTTTACAGTAACGCAGTTTAAACTTTGAAAAAGCATGGAAAGAAACTCAAGTCTAATTTACTCTAACCTTTCATTATACTCGCTGTAGTACGCCGAAGCGTGTAACGAGTTTGCGGCTCCGCGTCATTGCCCCCGGGCAACACAGCTCCTTTCGAAGAAATGTCATAGCGGTGGCGAGCCATTGGCAACACTGTGTCTAATTTGACCGTCCCGAGATTTGAAACTCGGACCTCCCGCTCCAGAGAAGAACGCGTTACCGCTCGACAACTGGCCGGTGAAAAACAAGTAAAACAAATATTAAAAATTGTGTTAGACTTTACGTATTGATTTTGCGTGCTAAACATAGAATACCGGCATCGCTAAAATTTGCACTTTCAATGTTTTACCAGTCAAAAATTTTGTGCTAAATCTTGTTTTTGAGATGAATTTTTGATAATTTCATAGAAAACATTGTTAACTTTTGTAATCAATTTGAATTTTGAAAAAAGGTTAAGCATATTTCAAGAAATTCAATTTTTTGTAACCCTTGTCGACCATTTTTCGTTACTAAAGATAGGAGATGCGAGATTTTTTTGACACGTTTTTGTCTCCGTAAACGCTTAACAATAGAACGAATGATTGCTCAACTTATACGTTAATTAAAGTAACTTTGTATGCAATCAACTTTATCAAATCTTGCTGCGAAAAAATTTTTGCGTTACAGATTTTCTGACGCAGTTGACATGTTCATATCATCGCCAGATCTCTGGTTCAACGACATGTAAAAATACAAGTACAATTTAGGCTACGTGCTGATTACCCGTGAATGATGGTTTTTGAAATTTTCCAAATATTGCAATTTACTTTCACAACGTAATTAAAAACACCAATGTCATTGGCATTAATTGTATTTCTATCGAATAGGGTCTTCCCTTCCAATGGCGTAAGCAAGATTTTGCGATGAGGGAGGCCTTTCTCTAAAACTGAAATTCTAAGTGCACCAAGGTAGTCAGTTTTGTGACTTCTAACAAGCCAGTCGACAGCGATTAGCACTATTAAATCACCTTGCTATACTGTATTTTCGTTTTCGCACGCTTATATTTTCACATAATTTGCCGAATTTTACTTCTACGATGAAAAAGCCTTTCAGTAGGATGGATACGAAAGAAGAAACTTTTTCAATCACTTTAATTTTTTTATACTTTTTCTAAACCTACTTACCCGATAAAAAATTATACTTTTCTTGACAATTAGTGACAAATGAGAAAAGAAACTCGTTTTGGTAATCTAAACCACATGAGGGGGCTAAAGATGACAGTTTCGACCCTGAAAAAAGACGGCTTCAAACGCTGATAAACAACTATACTGGCTCAACTTCTCCCGAGATTGGAAACTGTTTATCCCCACCCCGAAAAAAATTTAGAAACAAAATTATTTGTTTGCTTACAAACTTTTCAAGTCGTCGGTAACGTGGCCAAGAGGGCAAAGGCGTTATTGTGACAACATCTTGATCACATGATCTGGGTTCAACTCGCACCTTGTCACGTTGTTGCGTCCGATAACTATCTCTATGTCCTATAGATAAGATGCTTTACGATAATTTTCTCTGCTTGGTAACTTTAAACAAGAAGGAAATTTATTGGACAAGAATTCTAAGAAACTCACTGCAATATTAGATCACAGGAAACGCTTCTAAGCCGGGGGGTTCCTCCAAAAAAGAAGTACGAATTGCAATGAAAAGTATGCTGGTCATCCTTTAAAGTCAACGTCTGACGCTGTCCGGTTACAGGAGGATGAATGTACTGCAAGAAAAATGCGCTACTGGTATCAAAAATCTTTTTCACACCTATAAGGGCACCATATTTTCATTGGCCAAAAAGAGGACAGTTCCGAAAAACGAAGCCCAAACGACCAAGCTCGCGGAAGGTACCAGACCGACTCAAGACCTTTTTTTTTGACTTCACCATTTTCGAAGGGCAAAATCAGCGCAAAAACAAGTGGTTTCCGAAAAAAAAAAAGGAAAAGGTTTTCAGTTTCGCGCTGATTTTGCCCTTTGAAAATGGTAATCTCCAAACGAAAAAAAGGTCTTCGGGTCGGCAGAAGTTGAACGTGAGTGTGGGCGGAAGGGTATCCTTTTTGGTTGCTTTGGTCTTTGATTCCCGCCTTTAAGTCCTGAGCATTGAAAATGAGGACATTTGGCTACTTTTTAGGTGTCCTTGGAGGACAATTTATTTTAAACGGAAAAGGAGGACAAATCCTCTTAAAAGAGAACGTATGATAGCTTGGTAGCCCTGTAATATGCAGCAGTGTCGGCGCCAGAGCAAGTAAAGAAGGAGGATAAAATACAGCAAACTTTGCTCAACAAAATTAATTTCTACAATATACCTGCTAATGTAGTGCTAAGGTTTTAATTGAATTCAAGATACGTAGGCTTTATTGGCACAAATGAAGCATCAGCAATTTTTACCTTGTTTTCATTTAATTGGTATCAGATCACTACATTAGATAATACTGTAAAATTATTATTAAATGGTAAATTCAAACGTTTAACTCAAGAAATACTAAGATTCGTAGGTAAGGGGATGATAAGAAAACTTTTTGTTTTGAGAAAACATCGCACAATAGCAAAGCTTAACATAAGATTCAACTACCTCAGTAAGGATGAAATCACTTAAATGTGCTAGCGCTGGGAAAAATTAGCTCTACAAGTTGAAGTATTAGGATTTGACTTTATGATGCGCAGAGTTTGAATTCAACCGATTCAAAATAGTGCTTGACAGCGTAGGCCAGAGCCAATATCATAACATAACACAGCATGTAGCGGTAAATGCAAAGAGGAGAAATATGTACTCCTGAATACGCTAGCAATAACAATGACAAACAGCTTAAGTGCCACAATCGTTTACAAAAACGTACAAACTGTCAAAAAGGCGGAAATTTAATGCACGAAGGAAAGAATAAAACAACTCCCAGCCAAATACGTGGAGGGAAAAAAAGGCCAAACGCTACCAGACCACAAATTTAAGAAAAAAAAAGGACAAACCTAAACCCCAAGCGATGCTCCCAACAGGTGGAAAAATAAAATATAATATGCCTACAAGTGTAAATAAATAACCCGAAACTTTAAACTGGGCAATGAGAGCGTGAGGAGCAAATTAATGCGGGAACAACGCAATGCGGGAATCAAGTGTGTGCGAGCATGAAAGCGATTTAAAGAAAAACTTTGGTATATCTGAAAATAAAAAACGAACACTAAGCTAGTGGAAACTATATAATGATACAATTATCTGCAAAATATACTACTGGTATAACAGCTTACATACTCTTACAAACACAGGTGATTAAATTAACGTTAAACTAACAGACTTACATCCTCTGCCCCGCGCAAAACAAAAAGTGATAAAGCACATTGCGCAAGATAGAGAAGTCAAGTCATAAAACAACCGCTAGGTGTCGGTAACAATTTTAACAGTGCATGAAACAAAAAGAGTGCTTATGCAACACATGTCAAAATTTAAAACTCTTCGGTCTGTTTCACACGTAATCAATATCATCAGGGGTACCTTATTCAAAGAGAATTTGGAATTGATTTTATTTTATTTTGAAATGGCAAAACGATTGCAATTAGTGACCAGCGCCGTCGCCTTCTTGCTACGTCCTAATTGGTAACCAATTTTACAAATGCATTTCTGGCGTTAGCATCCAAAATACAGTAACAGCTAACAGGTACATTATTACTCATCAGGTCATTGAATGAGCAAAAGCGAAGAACGATATTAAAATATACAGCCCGTAAAGATGAATTTACGCAGTTGTATCTCTTTTTGTCCATTGGTTTATGTTTTTGCTTCTGCATGTTACTAATTAATCCTAATTGGAACCAGGCGCGTAGCCAGGAATTCGCAATGGGAGGGGGGGGGGTTGATTTGGGGGTCTGGGGGCGGAGCCCGCAGCTGCCGGAGACTGGGGGTCTGGGGGTAAAGCCCCCAGCCGCAGGAGGCAGGGGGGTCTGGGGGCGGAGCCTCCGGCGCTTGAAAATTTTGCATTTTTTGCAAAAATAGCTTCATTTTAGGGCTATTTTGATCAAAAAATAATGCTTTTAAAGCGTGGCATAGAAATTGCAGGG
The DNA here is from genome assembly GCA_963965965.1 of Trididemnum nubilum. Classification (NCBI taxonomy): domain Eukaryota; kingdom Metazoa; phylum Chordata; class Ascidiacea; order Aplousobranchia; family Didemnidae; genus Trididemnum; species Trididemnum nubilum. The sequence goes on from OZ014480.1 coordinate 38,840,620, forward strand.
CAAACACGATTAAACTGCTTGCATAAATGGGCTATTTGGGAGGTGGCTAATGATAAAATTTTAGTTTTCTTATTTAAATGCTGGTAAATTATAAAATCATGTAGTTCAATAAAACTCACATGGAGTAATTTATTCCGTTCACAGTTTAAAGAGAAAAATAATTGGGGGGGGGGGGCTAATGAAAAGAGGCTTGAGAGAAATGATTGGTAATTAATTAATGCTAAATAGCCCCCCCTTATCCCTAAGTTTATAGTATATTTGTTAATGACACTTATGTTTAGCATTTTTACACAACCGATCAAATTCGATTGCTTATTTTTGGCCATTTCTCAAAGTTTTCATGTATTTGTGAGTGTTATTTTTGGCAAACTAGCCCCCCCCCCATCTAAATATACGTTTCAAAAGATGTTTTAAATCACCATTTTAATCCATTTTAGCGCATAAAACAGTCCTAGAAATGCAAAAAACGTGGTATTTTTTCTTATTCTGCATTTTGGTAACATGTCAATGGGGTACGCTACTGATTGGAACGACGGACTCTCGCGTCGCGTGTTTTGGAACGACCGACGCTGGCGTCGCATGTTTCTTTGTTTTTACTCGCCCATTTCCAAAATAACGAGTGTGAGATTTCAGATTTTTGCTTATAACTTGAGAAAGGTTTAATTTAGGTACATTAAATTTTGACAGCAGTTTGCGATTAATTAGTTGCATTTTTGTACCAAATTTTGAGGCAATTGGTTGCGTGACTTTTGTTTTACGATCCGAAAACCACCCCGAAAGTTTGGCGTAAAAAGACGTCTTAAATCAAAAACGGCTTTAGTACGGCAAAAATGTTTCACACGGCTATAAGTCTCAAAATACCTTTCATCCCTAACAACCCACTTTTGGCCGCGATGAGGTTTCTTCTTTTTTTTGCTTTTTCTTTTTTTCTTCCTAAATCTTGTGCGCTCTACTTCTCCTAAACCACAAAACATCAAAATCTAATTTTAGTGTAAAGTTGTTGAGCTGCAACCGCAATTATTTCTCCAGAATTTTTTTAAAGCCGCTTTTCCGGAAACTTCCCAAAAATGGCGCCCAAAAAATTAATTTTTTTAACGGCTCAAGCTAGGGCACTAATTTGCTTTAATAACAGTAGATATTTAACAGACAAATATTTTGATATAGTTTGGGGGCACCGCTTCACCCCAAATGGATCCCCAAATGACCTCTTCAAAAAACAATTTTTTGAACGGATTAACTTTGGGCACCAGTGTTTTTTGATAACAGTAGATATTTACCAGCAAATATTTCGACATAGTTTGGGGGTATCACACCCCTGGGGACCAAATTTTTGAAAGGCTGAAGCAAGAGCGTTAGTTTTTTTGTTATCAGCAGTTGTTTAAGAGACAAATATTTTGACATAGTTCCAACGGTTTAGGCTTGGATAGGATGTTTTTTTGTTGTTACGATCAGTCACTATGTTGCCAATTAGATATGTATATTGACAGGGTTTGAAATTCCAAACCCTCTGTTTCCAGCAGATATTTTTAATTAATTTCTTTAAAAAAAAGCGAAAGTTTTTTGTTTGAAGAATCTCATTGTTCAACGTGCGTCGGTCGTTCACTGAGATTGCTTCTCAGCAAGCTCCCATTTGTTGATATACAAATTCATATCCGCATTCAGTAAATTGTTTCTTATTGATTAAAATTTTGTTAAAAAAATTTTGAGGATGAACGATGAAAGTGATATTTCAAAATGAAGCTGTATTGCTTTACAAAATTTTTTTTTCGGAAAACTTTTGTCCAGTATGTGACGGTCTGGTTAGTGCGGACGGACATGGACATATATAAATGTGGACGAAAAAGAACATAGGTTTATTGAGTCCAACTTACTGCTTTGGTTGACTAGTTGTTACGAAAATTATTTTGAAGTTTTGAGTTCGGGTGTGATTTTAGATTAAAATTTCCAGTAACAGCCTACTTAATCAAAGTAAGGTATGAATTTAGGTTATTCCTCGTTCCCCTCGTACCAACGCCCCTGACATGCACTTTATGCAGTTCACAAAAAGAAAAAAAAATTGTGAAAAATGCGAAACGTTCTTGCTTTACAGACTCGAAAACTTAACCAGACTGCAGGCGATAAACGAAGTTACTCGGGCTAAATCTTAACGTAAGAGCTATGGAGATATTAGTGCTGCAACAGTAATAACAACTACCACGAAGTGGCAAATAGCCAGCTCGATAGCTTCAAAGTTAGCGCTAATCAGGCAGAGACGCGGTCACTTAATCTGACCGGCAATAAAATGGTGGTAATTATTCTTGTAGTGTGCATTAATTTGTTGCATCTTGGAGTGGCTCAATTTGGAAGAAGAATCGATTTGGAAAGAACAGGTGAGAACTAAGTTCTGTATTTACATATCCAGTCAGAAATACAGTTGAAGAGATGAAAGAAGTTTTATAGTAGAATGACTCGACTTTAGGTCCATATCATTGAGAGCATTGGACTCTTTCATGTGCAAATCCTTGTTTACCAAACTCTTTGCTTTGTATGCGCCCGCTCAGTCACATTTTTTTATGATCAATTATGTTGCAGTTTTAAGTTGTACAACGCTATTCTACATAGACAAGAAACTTTTTGTCGTAGCGTATTACTCTAAGTCAAGTATGAAATTTAGGCAGCGTAAAATAGGGGGCACAGGCACGCAAAAAGGAATTGCTGAAGGGTAGGGTAGTGGTGGCTTGAACTAAAAGCTAAAAATTTTCTGTTATAAAAGCATTTCAAACAGTATTGCATCATTGATGGCGGAGCTACCACACGGCAATTTTTTGAAAAAAACGAAACAAAAACAATCAAACAAATACGGCAAATAAATAACAGACTATTCATTTTAACGCCATTTGGATGACATTTCACACACTTTTAGAGCCATATGAAAGAGCAAAATTGCTCAGATTTAAAAACCATTTCAAAGAAATTATTTGCTCATCACCTTCTTACTTACTGGTCAAGTTCAACACGCGTTAAAAAACTTCCGTACTTGGGTTACAGTTTTAAAGTGACTTGGCTAAGCTGGTTGCTGCGCCACTGGGGAAAACAGCAGCGCGTACCCCTCACCAGTAGTGACGGTCCTTGTCATTTTCCCAAGCCAAAAAATACACAAATGTTCAATTTAATTCTTATTTAAAACTTTAAAATATGATGATAAATGCGACAAAAATGTTGATCAGAGAGAGAGAGACAGAGCTTGTCCTTTGTAGGACCCATTTTAACTAGCCTTTGGATATCGGCTTTTAGTTTACATTAATCGAATGTTGAAATGTTAATTATGTCAAATGCCTCAAAAAGTTGAGTGACGACAAGCTGATGGAATAAATATTAAATGGTTATCATAGAGACGTGCTTTGACAGATCGTAGAGAAGTTTGAATAATGATATTTTTCGACAACATTTAACAGAAACACGATTTAACAACGTGACAATATAATTTTAACCTGATCTTTTATAAAAATAAGCAGTTATTTCCACCAAACGTTAATAATGTGAAATAAAGCTATAGAAAGCATTGGAGAATTACGTTTACCCCCATTTAATTAATAGGTATCGTTAAAGTTTAAAGTAGTTGAATTGGCAGTATCACTCATTATCACAGAGCGTATACTATATGAAGAATTGAGAAGGTTTTAGAGTTTCTGGCCATTGTCTAGTCTTTTTCGGGTCCCGGGGATGTCACATGTCAGCTTCCCCCCTTGAGAATTACTCCCAGTAAAACAAAAACTTTTTTCATCGCCTCTTTACCTACCTATCCATCACTTTTTCAGAAAACGTCACAAAATTAAAATTAAGCCTCATTGGGACTTCAATGGCAAAATACAGCCCCGCCCGGCATGTGGATTCGTCGGTCCAATATTGCGTAATTCTAGATCTATTTTTAAAAATTTGATATTTAGTCAACTATATTTATTCGCAATTACTTGCTAATAAATAGGCTTTTAATTTGAAATCTATTCCTCACTTGCTGCTTAAAAATTCCACTTAAAAAGCTTTTTTGATGGAAAAATCTTTGCTTTGACTGTAATTACAATATTTTTTTGTTCACAGAGTTGCGTTGCATTGAAGACTAAGAATCCCATTCGATCTTCGAGTCAAGCTGCCACCTGCCCACCTGTCTACCACACACGGTGGAGGCTTTACACTGTCCTTTTAATGCTACAGGTCAAGCAGCTGGAAAGCTATGAGTGTCAATTTGTATAGTCTTTGGTTTGACCCGACCGAGAATCAAACCCACGTTTACCATTTTAGTAGAAGAATGAATTATCAATTTCATCACTAATAGGTACACAATTTGTCTGGACCGATGTCTTGTGCATTTTAATGATTCTTGAAGGCTTTAATCACTATTCTGTTCGTGGAAAAACAATGATGCTTTGTGTAATTTTCATTTAACGGCCAGTAGATCGAGTGGTAACGCTTTTGTCTCTAGAGGGGGGGTTTGATGTTCTTATCTCGGGCCAGTCGAATCGTACTTAGTGTTGCCGACGGCTCGCCACCGCTACGACGTTTATTAGTGTTCTAAAACAAATTTAATATCTTTTGCCTCTAGGTTGTGAATTGGAGCCCCCGCTTCCTCTGAATGGAGGTTTTAACCAAATCCCGGTGCCCTACGATGATGGCGTCACAACTGGATGCGTGGTGTATCGTTGTGCCACCGGATTTGAACTGGTTGGCTTCCGCTATAATTTCTGTCGAAACGGCGTCTGGACTAATAGCACAGCGCCGCTTTGCTTGAGCATCCGTAAGCAAGAAATTTTGCGAATAGTTGTTTTCACGACAGTGATAGTTGCATTGTACCGCAATAAAGTGTTGCAGCTACATTCTACTAAATATTAAATAGATTTTTGATTTATGCTACTAAGTTAGTAATTTTGGTGTGCCATTACGTTTGGTGTTTTTCTTGCTTCTCCAATTTGTGCTATCCTTTGCTTTACAGTAAACTTCACTTTTTTCGTATTGTCTATTAACAGCGCAAATAAAATATAATAAATTAATGAAATAAAATAGGAAAAAGGTTTCATTTTAACTTGCACTGTAATTTGTTACTGCAATATCATGTCAAAAATACGAAATGTTTTTATCAAAATGAAAAGAACGATATCGTCTTGTAATTGTAGTGTTCTGGGTTTAAAACCCGACGAAATGAATGTTGTTTTTTGGGGGTAGGGCAATGATTATAGATAAACACTAAAATATTCAAAGCAGTTTTTTTACAAAAAACTAATTTTGTTATGGCCAGGATAGCTTCATCTCTTCAGATACTGTATATTTCAACGGTTCAACCAAGGAACAACAATTATCTTTAAATCGAAACTTGATCGGAAAGTACCAAGTTTTTAATATTACGTTTTTTTATTTGAATTGAATTGAAAAACAGGAAATGTGTATGACGTCATCACAGTAATCCCATTATCGAGTTTTTTTTTATTTACCGGGCATTGTTCGCGAAAAAATCCCAAACATTTCCAATCAACCAACAATCATCCTTTATTTTTTCAAAACTGGGTCTCATATATGGTTTTAAACTATAGATCTTTGATTACTTTTAATCTTTAATTTTTGACCCCAAATTGAGCTGTACGGCAAACCAAACAATTGGCGAATAAATCCGAAAAGAACTTTTGCAGTTGTAAACAATTGACACCTTTTATTGCTTAAAGTAATTCTAATAAAAAAAAAACGAAATCAGCTTTGATATATCATTTAGGACTTCGACGGTAGCAGTCTGTCTTAATGCAATGCAAACCAATCCAAAACTTATGAGCAATTTAATACTAGCGATAGAAAAATCATTGAAAATAATTTTTGTACATGGCTACTTGATAGGCTAAACCATCACATTTTACGACATAGCGGTTTTAAGTGGGCACTTAAATTAATTTTGCAAGAGCTCGTTAAGTTATACACCAGCATCTGTAATAGTTGTAACAAGTTACCTCGAGTAGTGTAATTAGCTACTATTGTTTACGACAAAGTAAAAGCTGCTACGGGCTTTTTTAAGAGTAATAATAGAATTGTTAAAACCGCTAGTTTAGTGTCTAAAAATTTTGAGAAACTATTAATATTGCAAAAACAACGTTTTTGAGTGCATATTTTTATCGATGGTCTTTCCAGGACTGATATTCATTAGCACTGCGTTAGCGAATTATATTATTTTTTCGTCCAAATAAAGAACAGACTGACAGTACTGAATAATGTATTAAACACGAAAAATCAGGCTTAGCCTTTAAACTATTACGCTGCAAATCCTAATCTAATTTGAATATAAAATTTGGTCAAAGCACCCTTAACAGTCAATACAAATGTAACTCTTTTTAATGTTATTTTTTGAAAAATATATTCCCGTCTTTTTGCAGTAAAATCACTAAATCTGAAAACCACAACAGCGCCTGTTTTTCCGAAAGATCACGAGCACTCTGTCAGGTTTCATTGAAACCAAGTGTCTTGCCATCTTTTTTACTCAACGGTATAAAAAAAATTTTTAGTTCAAGTTCAATTTATTATTTGTCGCTATAAGATGCAATAAATGACTCGCTACATAAAAAATTTATTCGCCAGAAAACAAATTAGAGAGGCAGCACACAAACTAAAAGGACCCCACCTCTTTTCTTCATCGGGTTTCTTCGCATTAGTTTGAATAAAAGGATAAGACTGCTTTTTAACGTTTAGAGTAGTCGTGTAAGTTTACTCTAAGGGCGTTTTGATTGGTTTTGTTCGAGTGTAGCGCGGCTGTTGGTTTATTCCTTTAACTCGATCCAACTCCTTTCAGCCACTGCATTGAGCTAAGCAGGGCTGAAGAAAAATTATAATCGAAATAACTAACTTCAGCCGTGCTAGTCTCAGGTCAAGTAAGAGCTATGAACCCTCCTTAAACTACCGCCTAAACAAATTTCGATTCAGCGATCAGGTTTTTGATGAAATCATGCTTTTCGAGAATAACTATAAAGACAACAACTATCGTTTATTAACTAAATTTATTTTAACGAAATCTTTGAAGACTTTTATAACTTAAAGTATTCTTTCCGCTTTTGCCTCTTTTTAATGGAGTTTGTGGTCAAAGAATATCCTTTGTTAATTTCTTTAAAATAATTTCGTCAAATAGATATTGACATAGGTGGGCAAGTTAATGCAAAACGTTAGCTTCGTTAACCACTAGTCTGTTAACAAACTTCACACCTCCGTTAACGTTAATCCGTTATTTTCAGCTTTAATTAACGGAAGTTAGTAAAGTCCGTTAATTCGTTAACATTTTGGGTGTAATATACATTTCTTTTTATTCTCTCGCTTCTAGAGCACGTATTGACACTGTTGAGCTGATTGTACGGAAATATTTATTGCTTTGTTAATTTTTGTGTGTTTCGAAAGTTACATTTTACAGTCTAGTCTAATTTCAAGATAAAAATAGGTTCAAATGCACTAACGAAGCTGCGATCGGAAAATCCTTGGAAATTGTGAACAGCAATAATTAGACTTATGAGGATGCAGGTTATTATTAGCCACAAAAAAAAGGTCCTTTCTTCGCTTTTTTCTATAAAACTCGTGCTAATACGCTACAAGTGTTACCAGTGCAAACTGGTTTGTACCGGTACGATAAATAAATGGTGCAAAATATTAACGATAAAAACGTTAACGGAAGTTAACAGAACTTAACGGAAGTTAATTTAATCCGTTAACAGTACGTAACGGAAGTTAATTTAGTCCGTTAACGTGAAAAAACTTTTTAACGGATTAACGAGTTAATGAAAAAGTTAGCTTCGTTATTAACGGATTAACGATTGACGGACTTGTGCCCACCTATGGATATTGATAATATTAGCAATAAACTGCAAACGAAACTAATAGCAGTAATAGATAGACAAGAAAGCAGCCAGCACTGGCCTTATTGTTACGAAGTGCGGGTTTCTGTTTTTTTTTTGTATGAAAGTATAAAATCAATGCTGTTTTGTTTTTATGCTTTTTGTGAAAGATCTTTTGCCTGCTGGTTGCTGCTGGTATTAAATAAAGCAAGTGGCTATTTTCAACATGCATGTCATTTAATTATAGTTAAAATTATTTGTTTACTGAGGTAAAGTAGAATAGATGCAATTAAGATAAAATTTTATAATAATTGTGGGTTAAAGTTGGTTTAGAAGTGCTTTATGTCCAAGAAAAATCTTTCGATCAAAACACGCTATGAGGTTTAGCTATGAGGTCTGTAAGTTATTAACACGATTTAAACTGGAATATGTCTACCACACGCGGGCCGGCGGAAACTTCCACTGCCTTTTTTCTTGCAAAATGTCAAGAAAAAAAGCTGTAAATACCGGCCAATTGTCAATAGCTCGTACGAGCCGGTAATCGAAATCAAGTTCTTCGTTTCACTAGCAGACGCGCTTGATCTATTCTGATCGGTTTGCAATGAGGAAAATTGATTACCGGTACCTAAATGCAATACTTAAATAGTAAAATTTTGCAAATTTTTTGTCCTAGTTTCTTCCAATTCAATTGAAGAAAAAAAAAAGGTCTTTATCACAATTTGGCATTATCTTCGGCTGGGCTTTAAGATTTACTGGTGCTAACAGCCACTTTTTCGTCTAATCACCAAGACGCTTACTCTTAGTGTAGAGCGCTGAAATCTCGTAAGGGAGGACGCTGAAATCTTGATGAGGGGGCGCTAAGTCTCGATGGGGGAAGTTAACTCTCAATTCGATTCCCGGCTCGTTCGAGCTAATGACAATTTAAGTACTGCATAAATGTGATTTTGATTTTGTGTGTTTGCTCAAAGAGATTTGAATAGATATTTTTCTCTTTATTTCGATCGTCGAAAATCTTTCACTTCACATAGTGAAATTATTAAAATCAAAAATCTACGAGATATTTAAGTTCATGAAGCATAGCAAAGACTTTTTTTATTTTAGTCTGTGATCCGCCACCAATTCCAGAAAACGGATTTTTCAGAGAGATTAATCCATTTTCAAGTTCGCCGGTCAGATATACTTGCCAATTTGGTTTGGTTTTGGAAGGGCCTAGATATAATTTCTGCAGAGATGGAACATGGCACTTCCAGGAACCCCCCGATTGTATCTTCAGAAGCTTCTGTAAGTCGGTTGTAATTGCTAACTTATGATTGGTTTTGCTAAATTTTTCTGCTGGCTATACCATTTGATTTATTTTGCGTTGTAAATTTTACGATACACCGACAGCCATTACCCTTTGCTATGTTTTAGCTTTCACTGACAACATAATAATGCGCCTGATGCCAAAAAAATTTGTCTGCTTTTAAGTTTCTAACTACATCAAGTATTGATTACTAACTTTGTTTTGCAAAAATTTTGCACAATGCTTTTGGCTAATTCAATTAATCGGTTATTTGTCTGTTTTTTTTTTTTTTCTTTCGTTTATTTTTCCATTCATTTTTGTGTTCATTTATTTTATTCATCAAATTTGCGGTAACTCTAATATTCATTCATATGTTTCTTTTTTGGTTTTCTTTTATTTGCTTATTTGTTCGTTCATTCATTCGTTTGTTCGCTCGCTTGTTTGTTTGTTCGTTCGTTCCTTCATTTTTCATTTAATTCATCTATAACTCTTTCCATTATCATTTATACCCCATGTGCTGTACAGCAATGCTGCTGCTGCATTCAACATCTGCTTGATGCTACCACAACTACAGTAGAAGCCTTAGATTTTTTGAGTTCTGTTTTGCATTCAATTGCAAAATAATATTTCAGCTGATCCATGCCGAAGAATGAAATGTGCTCGCAATGCTGTTTGCCGCGACGGACAATGTATCTGTAGAAGGGGGTTCACCGGTAACGGACGTATTCGATGCACCCGTAAGTAACGTACGTGCAGTGATGGAATGTACCGTAGTCGTTATAACAAAAGCGAGATTCATTTGGGACGAAATTCGTTTTAATAAAACCAACTTACATTATCGTTTTTAAGTTTAAGGTCAAACACAGATTCCTAAAAAATTTGGCTGGAATATTTGCTTTGATATTTTTGGAGATAAATTTTTTAGCATAGCGGCAAAAAAGGATTTGTAAAGGTTATCAATTTTTTTGCAAATTATAGTATTCGTTATAAAACTAATATCAGTTTCAGGCCACCGAATATAGCTCTTTAACCAAATACAATTTAGGAAGCTGCTTTTTACCGCCGCTGAAACAAAATGCTGTAGTTGTACCAGATCAAGAGGAGTACCGACACCGACAGAGCATCATGTATGACTGTGACCGAGGATTCAAGCTTACGGACAGGTCTAGGCCTTTGTACCGATGTGAAGCTGGTACTTTCTTCCAGATCACTGTACAATCAGATCCAACTTGTGAACGTGAGTAAAAGGCTTTAAAGGGCATTGCACCAAATTTTTGAATTTTAACACTACATAACTAAAAAATAGTTGATTAGCAACGTTTTTGTCCCGTTTTTTTTATTGTTTGACGTTAAACAGTTTTAACAGGAAAGATTTTGATTTTGCGGGAGAAATTCGGCTGTGGCAACATGACAGCATCAAAAGGTTTCAAACCGACTTAGTTATCTGGTTGGTCTCGGGGTTAGCATGCGTTTTTGCCGGGTTTCTGCTGTGGCTTTGTCAAAAAAGATGTGTTTTCTAGTAAAATTAGGCTTATTGGTTTGAATTTTCTTTTTTTAGCACAAAGATATTTGATTTGGTGCACTTTGAAAGAAACTTGAAAAATAGGCCTGGGGCAATGGGATAACTTTGGCTCATGTCATAACTCATCAATATTTTTGGCTCTTGTCATATAGGCCTACCAAATTGTTTTTTGTAATTATTACAAGTACACTAAGCCGGGTATGAAAACGCATTAGGTTAGTTTAGACTACAGCTTTCAAAAATTTAAGTTAGTAGTAGGCTACTTTATACGAATACTACAGACAAAATCAATGGGGATATTTAAAGTTAGGCGAATCGTATTAAACCAGATTAGCGTCAACTCCACCCTTTTTGACCCAGCGGTTCCAGAGATATTCCATTTCAAACGCGACATCGGGTTCTCTAATATTATAATTTGTATTGGGAACTCTGACGTTAATAGCCTTTGCGTTGTTAGCAACCCTCTCCCAGTTCTAAGCTAAAGCAATGCCGCTATTAGGCTACTAGATCGAATCATTACTGCGCACTAATCAGTTTGATCTTGTCAGCACAACAAATCTGAGCTGGAAAAAAGAGTAGACTGTTTGGTAGCCTGACAATCTCAGTAGAAATCATGCTGTCAGATTCATTATGGTCTAAATCATAGCCTAACCCAGCAATAAAGCTTTTATTACAATTTACTAGGCTACGAAGTACAAACTTATACCTGATAAATGGTAATAAGACTACCAGTACCTGAGTAGGCTAATTATATTTGCCTGCAATATTTTGTGGCCTAGAATAAAAATTTTCCAGCTAAGTTTCAAACAATGGCCTTCTACTCTACTAGCTTTATTTTCGCTTGTTCTTTGACGTGTGTTACCTAGACTACCAAACAGAGGTGGAGTCCTCGAGGACACATTTTGAAGTCCTTGGCCTTGGCCTCGAAGGTCAAGTCCTTGGCCTTGGCTTCAAAGCCTCAAGTCCTCGAAAATTGCCCTGTCCTCGGCTCGAGGACAGCATTTTTTTTGAATTGCAGAAATTTTGTAGATCGCCTGAAAAAAAATTTTAGAAGGCGTTTTTTACTGGAGAACATCTAAAAAAATTTTTTGAAGGCCATTTTTTTGGAGATCGCCTGAAAAAAAATTTTGAAGACCTTTTTTTTTGGAGAACACTTGCGCCTGTGTCCTTGGCCTTGGCCTCGAGCATCCCTGTTCTTGGCCTCGAGAGGGTATGTTCTCGGAAGGGCTGTCCTTGATCTTGGCCTCGGGGTTTTTTTGTGTCCTTGGCCTCGAGCCTTATATCCTAGACTCCACGTCTGCTACCAAACAGTCTACTTTTTCAGCTCGGATCTGCTCTGCTGACAGGATCAAACTGATTAGTGCGAAGCGAAACGACTCAATGCATCAACCTAATTGTGGTGTTGCTTAAAATCAGTACTGGGATGACGTAGCTTGGAAGAGTCAAGAATACCGGCAGAAAAGCAATCAGCATCAACACGCTTGAATAATTTCCGATTTTAATTTTTTTGTGTGTTCGAACATGGCTCGAAGTTGTTCGGAAAACGTAACATAGAAATATACTACGCAATGGAAAATACGGTGTCACTTTTGTTTCGTTTTTCGAAAAGTTTAAAACACACACAAAAAAGAATAATCGCTCAAGCGTGTTGATTTTGACTGCTTTTCTATTGGTGTTATGCAGTACTTAAACTGTAAAGTTTTGCTTGGGGGGACGCTTTTGAAGCCTTGACCAAACGCATTTGGCATGCGAAAGTACTTTAGTAGAAATTATGTAATTCCGTCCCCGAAATTGAATGAAGACCAAAAAAAAAAGTCTTCATCGCACTTTGGGACTAAATTAGGCCGGAAATTGTAGGATTTATTCGTGCTGGCTGGGTCTTTTTTGTCTGATCGTCCAGCGCTCAAATCTCGAAGGGGGGACGCGTCCCCCCTACAATTTAAGTACTGGTGTTATAGACTCTTCTGTGCCGCTAACGACGCCTAGGCTATTAACGCCAGGGTTGCCAATAAAAATTATAACATTAGAGGCCCCTCCGTCGTGTTTGAAGTAGAATATTTCTGGAACGGCTGAGTCAAGAAGGATCGAGTCAATGCCAATCTACATGCTATTGGTCAAACTTTATGCGTAGATACCCCCATTGATTGTGCCTTTAGTCCTCGTCTAACCAATAATAGGCTAGTAGGCCTATAGAAGCTAGGTGCATCGCAGATTGGTTGTGACCAACCCATTTTACCAAAGAGCTGTTAAAAAAAAACAAAAATAATAAATATTCATTTGCAAATTTTTCGTTATTTACGTTTTTTAGGGTTTAGATCAGGTTGGTTTTGTGGGATACCACCTTGGCAATTATGCGTTCTATTTGGACAGTGTCGCTGCGTTCACACGAGCGACAAGTAATGGTTGATTCAAACACTATTTAAAAATTGCAGTTTTGCTACAAACAGAGGAAAAAAGAAATGCAAATATATTTCTATATAGCCTAAAAGTCGAAGAATTTTGATATTAGCCTCAAGATTTAAAGGAAAAAATATGATTTTGTTTGGCGTGTTTTGTTTGGCAATGAAAAAGACCTCAATGCCCCTTTAACACAAAACTTTAAACTGATCAGTGGTTGAGTGAGTACAGCGTCTCCTACTGAAATGGTAGACTCGGTTTCGATTCCCTTTACTGCTTGTTCGAAAGCACTAAGCAGAGATAATCATTGTAGAAGCGTCTTATTCAAAAACGCAACAACGTGACCACTGACCAGGGTGTGGGATGAACCCAGAACATGCGTTTAAGGTGGTCGTAAAACGGCGCTTTTACCCTCTCGGCCAGGCTGTTCTGCCTCTAAAGCTTTAAGCAAGGTTATTTTTGGCTCTTCAATCTCCATTTTTGACCTGAGGTCCAGACTTTGGGGATGTGGCCCGATTGTTGGGTCTCCACATAGTTCTTTCATGCCTCGATCCCTCGAAAGGTGTCGTGTAGCACTACCATCACTTCCGCTACGCAGTGCCGTCGTCAGAGCAAACAAAGTGAAGTGGGAGGTACTGAAATTTACTAATAAAAACTGATCTTCATATCTTGTAGTTTTTGTACGGCTACAATTATGCGCTATTTTAAAAATTAGCTATTTCAAAAATTAGTGTCCCCCCTTACTTCAGGTCAAGTTTAAAGTACGTTTAGACGCTAGTATTTTGAGGTAAAATTTTATAAGTGACTTGGCTATAAGGGAGCTTAAGCCCCTTCACCTTACAGCGCCACTGAATGTGACCTCAAAATCTTGGATATGCTCTTAAAATCACAACAGCTAGTCTTTGAAAAAAAAAGTTTTCATGTATTGTTTCATGTCGTTATCACTAACGAAGTACCGGTAACGATTCTGCAGGCTTACATGTCTCTTCCGCGACACATCCTTAAAGGCGTGTTAATAAATACAGATATTGCGTCTGAATTATGTACAGCAGTTGGTGGCCAGCAATTTCGCAAAATATCGAGAAAATGTCAAAGGAGAATTATGCTGGAACGTAATTATTCCTTTTCCATCATTGTCTATTGTCTTGTCCATGCGTGATGTTCCAAAAACAGTATTTTGAGTAAACCAAAATGGGGCGGCACGGCCCCCCTGTAGTGACGGCACTGCCGCTACGTACTCTTTTATTTCGTGCTTCTTCCGAAAGAGTAAAGGTGGCTGTCTACGCCTGGAGTCTTAAGACACAAGCAAAATACCGTTAGCAGTGAACGGTAGAAGCACTTTTGAGTGAAATGAAAATGGTCACTGTACATCTCCGATTCCCCAACACGTCGCTAGATTTCTGCCATATAACGTTTAATTGTAGGCTACATTTTTACAGTGTTTTTGTTTTCAAGATTAGTTGAGTTTGAGGTCATCAAAATTATGACCAGTGAGAAGATATCAGTTTATATGGTGGCTTTTTGCATTGGTCTCAGGTTTCACATGAGAAATTTTAAGAGACACAATATTCTTGTCCCCCTTTAGAATTTAAGATTTTTAGTGACACATTATTTGTTTCACTTAAAATCAAAGATGTGATATCTACAAGATTGATGCAAAGAGTCGCAACGAGAAGCTGACATCTCACTGTTCATAGTTTTTGTTCTCATTCAAAAAAAAAAAGATCAGTGCAACCATTAACCAAAACCAAGACTGTACACTGTACAGTGTACGGTGTACATCGTACAATGCTCAACATAACACGTTTTTGAAGTATAGATTCTTACCAGAGGTGTAGTCGAGGACACAAGGCTTGAGGCCAAGGACAAGGACAGTCCTTTCGAGGACAGACCCTCTCGAGGCCAAGGACTGGAATGCTCGAGGCCAAGGACCAAGGATACAGGTGCAAGTGTTCTCCAAACAAAAAAATTCTTCAAAAATTTTTTTCAAGCGATCTCAAAAAAAAAGGTCAAAAAATTTGTTTTCAGGCGATCTTGAATAGAGGAAAACAAAAAAAGTCTTCGCAAATTTTCCCCGAGGTTTCTGGCGTTTTCCAACAACACTTTTAAGGTTAAAAACTAGCGCTGTCCTCAAGCCGAGAACAGGGCAATTTTCGAGGACTTGAGGCTTCGAGGCCAAGGCCAAGGACCAGACCTTCAAAGCCAAGACCAAGTTGTCGCAGTTCCTGCTTCATCCAGTGGCGATGTGGAAAACTAGCATGGAAGTAACCACAAACGAAAGATAATTCTAACCGATGGCTTCTTAAATCAACAGATCATTGGAATTCATACGCTGCGCAGTCGAGTCGGTTAACCGCAATCGGAGCGCGATCGTCACAAAGTGCTTCAAAATGTATCCTCGAGGACTCCACCTCTGATTCATACAGATATTATATGATGTAGACTGAAGTGTTTGTCGAACATTGCTGTAGTAATATTTCATGTTTTAGCTTCCCTATGCAGCGATCCTAGAGTACCTGAATTTGGAGGAACTATTCCACCAGTGACGTTATCAATTACGTGGAATGAAGGCGATGAGGTGGAGTTCTTCTGCCTCCCTGGGTTTCGCTTGGTAGGAAGAAGAAGAGCGGTTTGTCTTGATCCTAACTCCTTTGATGAATCGCCTGTGTGCTTAGGTATATCTACTTAGAGCTGTGTAATAAAAATTTTTTCCACTTAATGTTTTAAAATCAATGAGAATTATTTCCTAAAATGTTTATGCTGTTTTTTTTTTGTAGTGAGTAATGTAATGTTAAGTAATGTTTAATATTTGTTACAACGGCCAGAGTGATTGCAAATATAGCCAAACCCTTCTTTAGATTCAGATATAACGTAATTTAGCATAAAACCGCCGAATGAATTATCAACTTGCCATCATTTTAATCTGGAATTAGTTGAGCAAAAGTTTTGTAATCTTCGTCCGTTTTTGAAAAACAAAAGTCAAAAGAAATTGTTGATATTTTTTTTAGATGTCTCCTACCAAACTGCAAATTGCGCAGTTATATCAACACAAATCCAAACAGTGCTGATAGTGGAAGAATGTAAAACTTTTATTGTTATTCATAGTTTATTTTGAAGTTTTGCTTTGGCTGTATTTGGTGGGCTACTAATGCAAAATGGAAGAAAAAAAAATCTTTGCAACTAAAGATATGTAGAGGGGGTACCTCGACGAATTACAACATCATCCAAAATTCTATTTCATTTTAGACAACTGTGAGCCTCCATTTTTCCCAAACTCTGATTTTTTCCCCACTTTGGATCGATTTGGAAGAGGAGAAGAAATCACATTTCGCTGTGATAGAGGATTTGCTCCTTCCGGCGGAGTTGATCCTGTCCACGTTTGTACAAATGGATTTTTTGTAGGAGTGGATCCAAATTGCACGTGTAAGTTGGACTGTTTTTTAGATTTCTATCAAAATAATCTCACTTTGCGAATTACAATGAAGCAAGGTCGAGTTCAGCCGAAGACCATAAAAATTCGTATTTACAGCTTTCCGTGCTTGACGTTCAGCATTAAAAACGAACAGTGTAAAGTCTCCACCGTGTGTGGTAGACAGGTGGGCAGCTTGACTCGAAAATCGAAAAATTTCTTCGCTGTCTCCTGGCCAAGTAAACTTGTGAATAAAAATTGCAATTACTTTAGTAAATTTTGAGCTACTATCTCTGCGTGAAATTGAAACTTTGTCCTTTTTCAAGAAACGTTAAAAGCATATTATTTTGATTTAGCCTGTGACGAAGTTACTGCTGTTTGATGCCAGTATTTTACTGTTTATTACTGTAGAATTAATACCCTTTGTTGTGTATTAAGTTTATTTCTGTAAAGCTTTTCTATTTGAATGTTATTACGGCCCTTTAGTCAGATGCATAGACACTTGTTGGTGTTGTCTCAAGAGGGATATAAATTGCAATTATTTTTATTATAAGTTGAGACATGTTTATTTTGAAGGACGATTATTTAAAAAATTACCAACGCACGTTCTATTTTACAACATCTGCGTGAATCGCATCCGAAACGTTTTAAACGTTAAGTCTGATCTCAATTGTTATCGATTGTTTTTCAGTGATCTGCGATCCACCCGAGTTTCTAGCAAATGGATTCTTCACTCCATCCAATCGTAGTTTTTACTTCTTCGGTGAGGTCGTGACGTACGAATGCAATGATGGGTTTGCTTTAATTGGGGATCGAGCCCCGGTCTGCAGGAACCAAACTTCATTTGCGGAACTACCTACTTGTGAAAGTAAAGCCACTTTCATGCTTTTTTTTGTAATTTTTCTTGTTATGACATCGTATTTCAAACCAAAGTAAGTGTTTTGTCTCGAACCAGATAAAGAGCACGATGACGTTTGGTCCGACCAGGTTATTTTTTACTTTGTCCATATCTATCGTGGTTAGTGCTTGGGCCGGTTATTCAGTAAGAGAGATCAACTTCACCAAAAAAAGATCACAATTTCATAGGTTTTTTTAATTTAATATTTAAACCCATCGATTTTACCAGTTGGCATGAATTTTAACGTAATCTTACCAACTTTTCAAAATTTTCTTTTTTTAACAATTTTAACTCAAGCTTGAGGTGCTACTTTCATCTGCGTACAAAAAAGCGTTTAAAGGAGGTAAAACTGCCCAGGCCCGGCAATTTTTCGGAAGCCCCGAATGGTTTCAACGAATTTTAGCTCAACATTAAGCACCAAACACTCAAAGCCAAGGAGAGGCTAATTTTTCTTGGTTAGGAAAATAGGTCCGAAACTTGTGAAAACTTTCGTTTTTTTGAGTCTTCATCGTCATTCATTAGAAAAATAGGTCCTCATACGGAGTGAACCTTTTTTATTTGGTCTTCGGCCCCCTTTTTTCTCTCAATAAGTTTCGTTTGGATTATTCTTGCCTACGGGCCCAAATTATCTCCTGTGTGAACGTACACGCTGCCCCTCACATGAAGTTTTTCGCCAATGGCAACCATAGGCTGGTACAACTTGCTGCAACTAAAGTTGGAAAAACTAAAACCTTTGCAAACTTGAAAGTAAAATTTATTGTTTGGCAAAATTCGAACTTAAATTTATTTATTTCAAAATTTCAAAATGTAGCTATTTATCAACAATTCAAATTTGAGCGGAGTTAAATACCACTTCCTAATCGTAATTAGATTTAATCTAATTTTGGTTTCTCGGCTGCGTTACAAAAAAACAGAAGTCCTTCGATTATAACATTGATAATTAACTAGATTGAAGCTCAAACTTACATGTAGCATCTAAAACAGTAAAACTCAGCGACATTCATTAAATGGTTGAGTTCTTGATTGTTGAGTGCATAAATTTTTGTAAACGCTGTTTTGCAATTTACAAGTACTGTAAAAGTAACCTGGGAAGTACTGTAAAAGTAACCTGGGCAAATCGTGATACAACGCGATAAGTTGAGAGTGCATCTCTAAAATAAAAGTTGTCATTGCTTAGATTGACGATCCGATAATTAATTGCGTAATATCATATCATAATTTATCCACACCGCGTTGTTTGGCAGCAGTCCAAATAACTTTGTTGAATTAGCTCGATTGTTTAAAATGGATTTTGCTTTGTTTCAAAACATTTTAATGTCATATAACATGAACCAACAGAGATCAGTAAGTATAAGTTGTTTACTTAACTTTTTCGAGGCATTTTGCCAAATCAAAGTAGCAGTTACCCGCTTTATTGATACAACTGACGTGACGTTCTGCGTCGGAGGTCTCCTTTTTTTTGACTTAAAGTGATTGTTTTTTTTTGCTCCCTAAAAGTAAAATTGCCATAAGCTTAACTTCGAAATGATTGAAGATAAAAGCTTGAATTTTGGGTCCTAGTTAAATACGGTCGGAAAGAATGTTTGCGTAAATTTTGGGGGCGAACTATTACATGATACGCGTTTTGGTGCAAATATTAAAATGCTGCTTTGGAGATTAAAATGGTCCAGTAACAATGCGAACTGCCGCAGGAAAAGAATTTATAGCTGCATTTCCAACCGACCTGGGTTTGAATTTGACCCCCCCGCTCCAACTTCAAAACTCTGAATTCCGACATTATTACATTTTTCTTTCGGCAGTATTAAGAGATTTTGTAGTTGCAAAACTTACAATTATTGCGGTCTTTGATCCACCATCAGCTAAAATTGTGCTCTTTCATTTTTGATGGAGATTTATCATGTGGCTTTGGAAGTACAAAACTATAGTATTTTTAAAAAACAAAACTTATTATTTCAAAGTATAGCTTCGCCTGTTTTGAAAATGTTTGAGAAACTTTTGAGTCGCTGATAATTATAAAACAATATCTTGCTCTGATCTCTCATAGCAATGATTTTAGAACTTTACAATTTCTATCAAAATACCCCCAAAACATATCAATTTACTCTTTGGGAGGTAATTTATTTTCAGGTTGGGTTATAACATAGATCACGTCTTGTCTTGCATAAACATTTATTACACAAAACTATGAACTATGATTTATTTATGTCTCGGGCTTGAAAAAGCACGGTTTGTACTGTATAGTGCTCAAAAGCCTTTAGTTTTCCAGCACAAAGAACTTCTGATTTTGAGGACATCTTGGACAAGTTACTTCAGCGCTTTTTGTCAGTGTAATAGTAAATACATTTTATTCACCAAGTTGCCTTGGCCAGGAGACAGCGAAGGGACCTTTCGGTCTTTGAGTTAAGCTTCCACCTGCCCACCTGTCTAGTGTCTACCACACTCGGTGAAGGCCTCACACTGTCCCTTTAATTGCTGAACGACAAGCAAGAAAGCTGTGAATACAAATTTTTATAGTATTTGGTTTGACCCAACCGAGAATTAAGCCCGAATCTACCGTTTCAGTAGCAGACGCTCTATCCACTTGACTACTGATCGGTTCAAATAACTTGGACAAGTTATACTGTAGACTAGCAGTAATTCAATTTTGAATCGTAGGAGTCCATTATTCAATATATTTGGTTTTGATAAACTGAAAAAAGAAAGCTTATTAAAAATTCGTAATTCAAAGCCTTTGAGCGATCTGATTCAATTGGATTTGGCGGTGTTGTGAAAATGTTGGTATTAACTTGCTTTGTAATGTGAATGCGGTCGTCTCATTATTATTTTTTTATATCAGTGTTTTACTGGAAATTATGACACGCTTGCTGCTAAATCGCACGAACCAGTCTGTTATTTGTTGCAAGTGCAATTTTAATCTGTCAAATGCTTAAATAATTAGCTGCTTTGAGAGATAATGATTTTTTGATCAGTAAAACCACCAAATTGTTTTGTTTGTATGAATAAGTTCTTGCGACCGTGAAACAAATCGCATTGGTTAGTATAAATCAATCTACGTACATTGCTGATTATTTTGCAACAATTCACTTAAAAAGACGGGGAAAGTAACCGCTTCGTTTTATAGGTTTTTGAATTCTAATATTTTTAATGTTTTAATACGGTAGTAATCTACTGTGCTATTTGCTCCACCTCTTCGTCATCGAGCAATTTTGGAAACCCTGATATCAATCACAGACTATTTCTGCAACTAAATAAATCGGAAAAAAATTTTTTTAAATCAGCAAATTTTGCATTTAGGCTGGGCTGTTTTTAAATTCGTGCGAATTTTTTGCCTCATTTGTTTTTAAATTGTTGTTAAATTTCCTTGAAGAAAAATTCTTGCTTGGTAGAAAGTTGTGCTGTGTAAAATTTTTGTCGATTTTCAAAGTTGCAAGAAAAAAACTATGCAGTTTATTGGCCTCGATTGCAAAAATCTGGTTATTTTATAACCATACTGTATACTGCATAACACAAACTGATTTTTTAATTTTTAATTTCGGCCCTTGCTCTTACTTATTTAGTTTATGCCAAGGCAAGGATTATTTTTGATTTGTCGTTAAATTTGAACAAAAATGAGCCTTGTATGCCCACAAAATTTTTTAAGAAAAGAGCAAGAATTAACACTAATACAGCATTTTGTTTTACCAAACAGTTTTATAAAAAATTGGTCTCTTCTAACAAGACTCTGTACAAAATTGGAGCAAATAAGCAGTGAAAAGTAGTTAGCAGAAAAAGTGAAATATCTTAAGAAATCAACCATAATCATTGGTCACAGAAACTTACAATAACGCAAAGATAAACAATTTTTAAAACAATAACAAATTATATACCCGTATTTGGAAAAAAAATAAAAATTACGAATTAATCTTAGAGTAAAATTTGCTGTTGAAAATAAAATGAAATTTTCTTTTGTATTTTAAATTGACTGATCTTGGCTATATAGCAAAATTCTGCTGCCGATAACCTCATGCAATATCGTCCCACCAGCACCAATAACAGTTTTTTGTTCTTGATTTTTTCCACATTTTGATTGTTACAAATTGCCATAAACTGACAATCTTAGTCAGCATCGCTGCTTACTTGCAAATGACTAAGATATCGGCAGCGTGACCGAAAGAGCAACGAAGTCGTTTTACGACTACCCTTATCAAAAGATCTGGGTTTAACCCGCTCTCTGCTAACGTTGTTATGTTCTTGGATAAACCGATTTACGATGACTATCTTTGCTTGGTGGCTCTGAACAAGCAGCGAATTCAATGGACAAGAATTCTAAGAAATTCACAGGAACATTGGATCATTGGAAACTCCTAAGCAGGTGCGGATTCCTCCAACCACGAAGTATTTATGAAAAAGAAAAGTTTACCAATCATCCACACTCGTCAGACGCGATCCGGTGATCGCTATCCGATGACAGGAAGATAAAGATAAGCCTACAATAACAGCATCGCTGGTCCCTTTTATTGAATCATTTAGCAGCTCATTCTGATCACGTTGAACCTTTACTACACGTTCGGGAAGTTGAACGAAATGCATGAAATTTTAGCGTCGCCCACTAAAATTGTCAGTTTTGCCAAGTAGAAAACGACAATTTGTTTGAAGTAAAATATAATTTGAACAGCTTGGTCAAAATGATGCATGGTCAACTCCGATCTACTCTACTGCATATAATTGCGTGATTTGTAGAAAACTCAATGAATTTTCCTTGTTGTCCTCCTTTGAATGAATTATTAAAAATAAATTATATCGACGACGCCCTACGAGATCAAACCCGCAATTTTAGTATTCGTCGGGAGTTTCCTCCATATACCGCAGTGCCATTTATCAGTATATACAGATGCACAGTAACTATTTTTATTCTTAGGATTAGCTACGTGTCTCCCTCCAGTGCCTCCTCTGAACGGAGAAATTTCTCCCTCTGATCGAAGAGTTTGGAGGAGCGGAAACGTGGTGACATATTCATGCAACGATGGTTTCTTCCTTATGGGTGCAACCTCTGCCACCTGCCAAGACGACAGGACATTTGATAATCGGGCCCCAAGATGCATTGGTATGAAGAATGCATCAAGTCGAATCTTTCATAATACTTGCT
The DNA here is from genome assembly GCA_963965965.1 of Trididemnum nubilum. Lineage (NCBI taxonomy): Eukaryota > Metazoa > Chordata > Ascidiacea > Aplousobranchia > Didemnidae > Trididemnum > Trididemnum nubilum. The sequence continues at coordinate 38,863,079 of OZ014480.1, forward strand.
GTATCACGCCAAAGCGTGTAACGAGTTTGCAGAGCCTATCTTTGCGTCATTGCGCTCTGACAACACAGCTTCTTTTCGAAGAAATATCGCAGCGGTGACGAGAGGTTGGCAACACTGTGTCCGATTCGACCGGCCCGAGATTTGAACCTCAGATCTCCCGATTCAGAGGCCGACTTCATTTGACGAAGCATGCATTTCAAAAAAATGTTGATACGAGTATTGTAGCTCCTCATAAAATGATAATGGAATCATTCGAATGAACTCCAATTTTATTTCGTTGCAATAAAATTTGAAAACTCTATTCACTGAAATTACAAATATGACTCTAAACTATAAGTTGTAAAAAGGCTCATCTTATCTTTCACAAAAGATAGTTCATCTCAAATCTGAATTTCAGCTCAAACTTCAATCTTTGTCTTGACTCTAAATCTCAAACCTAGCAATATCGTGTACTTTAAAGCAGTGGTTTTCAACCTTCTTGGTGGACTGAAACCCCTATGAAACATTCAGAGGCTCAAGGAACCTCAGTGCATTAATTTATTTGTCATGCCACAATCCATCTACTTGCTCGACCACAAATGTCTACTAGTCTTGAGGTGATCTAAAACAAAAAGAAAAAAAAAGGTCTTCAAGCCGCAAAACCACAATACAAATTCTCACATTTCAAAAAAAATATGCTGGTGCGATAATCAATAAAAATTTACTCGAGACGTCGCAAAACCTCTGGACTGTACTTGCGGAACCCCGGTTGGAAACCACTGCTTTAAAAGTTTTAGCTTATAACTAAAAACCCCGAAATAAATTTATGTAGATGACTATTTCTCTTTATATCTCCAAATTAAGTTTTTGGTAATGTAGCCGTTGGGCAAAAAAAAAGGAAAACATATTTTTTTTGTAAAATTTCCAAAATAAATTGTTTTTAGTGATGTGCATCCCTCCAGTAGCACCTCAAAATGGATCCATTTCTCCTGCAGACCAGGTAAGGTGGTTGGATGGAGATACTGTCACGTTCAGCTGTGACGATCGTTTTCTTTTGATCGGGGAAGAATCAGTCACGTGCGAAGAACAAACATCCTTTGTTAATGTGACTACGTGTATGGGTAAGAGGAAATTTTCTTTCCGTCGTTTTCCACTGGTTAATGCGCAGAGCTTGATTGATAGGTTTATTGATGCATCTTTATTCTCTTGTTTGGTAAACGTGACAGTGACGGTTTTACAGTCGTTTCTAAGTTCACCATATTTTCACTTTTTTTTGGTTGACTTCCTATCATGTAAATTAGCTGCTTGTTACCAAGCTGTGATAATCCTTTATTCACAAGCGCAAGAATGTGTCCTGGATGCATTTGGACCCACATCATGCGATTAGGGTCGTCGTGAAAACGACATCTTTAGCCCACCCCTACACGTATACTGCTCTTTGAGGCTGTCTACCTTCATCAGCAGCAGCAGATCAAAAAGAAATGAATCCCTGTCTCGAGCTGGCACCGAAACAAATCTAAAAATTTTAAGTTTTGCTCAAAAAATGGTGCATTTAAAAAATTGAGGATTAGAATTCAATAGCTGTCGCGTGGCTAATGCAATTTAGTAATGTGGTAGGACAGACGTAATCAAACTTTTAGTGGCAAAAGAAACTAGATTTTACATTATTGAGTGCAATTTTTTTTCGTACTTTTAAAAATTCTTTTTTTATTTTTTATTTCAGCAATCACATGTGATGCTCCAATGGCGCCTCTTAACGGATTTATTACTCCTATCAATCGCACCACTTGGTTCAGCGGAGATGTCTTGATGTTTTCTTGCAACGACAACTACACGTTGAACGGGACTCAAAATATCACGTGTACAAATGACGGAGTGTTTGAAAACTTCACTAACCAGTGTCTTGGTGAGTTTATGCTGAATACTTCTAATGCAATCCACATCGAGCTCCACCAGGAGTCCTCAGCTGACCATAATTCCAAATGTCCATCAATATTCCATTTATGGACAATTTTCTCCAAATTCATATTTGGAGAAAATTGTACCGGAATAATGAATTCCACTTTATATGGATCTAAATCTGGGTTGCGATGTCGGTACTAAACTTGAAATATAACTTAACCGGTCAATGGTCGAGTGGATCGAGCATCTGCTTCTGAAACGGTATACACGGGTTCAAGTCCCGGCCGGGTCAAACCAAAGACTATAAAATTTGGAATTCACAGTTTCCCTGCTTGACGTTCAGCACTGAATAGGGACAGAATGAAGCCTCAACCGTGTGTGGGAGACAGGTGGGCAGATGGCAGCTTGACTCGAAGCCGCAAGGTCTTTGCTGTATCCTGGCCAAGGCAACTTGATGAATGAATATTTAATTCTAATTATAACTTCCAACAATCAACTTTTTTGTTTTGCATGTCTGTGTGGTGTTGTTTGCACTGCAGATAGTTTTGCTTTTGTCCTTGTTTGATAGAGTTAGTCTGCGTGGGAGATTTCCCGATAAATCGTTGGTTTGTTGAGAGCTCTCACGTTCGCAGGCTGGTATACAGTACAATATACAAGTCCCGGTGTGAGAAATCGGGCACATAATAGGTGGTCATTAAACACCTGAAAACTTTTTTGTGTTTGACTACCTTTGCCCAAGTGCAGGCCACTTCGAGCTGCGGATTTGCAAAAAGTGGGTCGTCGGTTTTCGTGTTAATCCGCCATTATTTATGCGTTTATTGTTAACATTGAGGCTTTACTAATTAGAGCATTATATTTCTTAAACTTTTTTCTTAAACTGATAAAGAAGCGGTTTTATTTTTTCATCAGCTCTTTAAGCTTAAAATACGCAATGCACAGTTTTGTGCACTCCGCTTGGTTGAAAAAGAATTATGTTTCCAGTGGTGTGCACCCCTCCTGTTGCTCCGCAGAACGGTTCGATCACACCCTCGAATCAAACAACATGGATAGAAAACGACAACGTCACGTTCGCCTGTGATCCAGGATTCCGCTTACTCGGCAACGAGTCGATGATCACGTGTTTGGAACCAGATTCATTCGTTGATCAAGTAATGTGTGAAGGCAAGTTGCAATTTTGCGATACTGTACTGTATAGCGTTGTCAGCCACATTTACCACAAATAAAAAATTATTGAATCAACAGAATTAAAAACGCCCGGATTTCAGTAGCTGATAGGTTATGCATCCGAGCCGTTCGACCGCATCGGTACGCGACCTGCTGACAAGATGCAACACGTTCTGCTTCTATGCAGTTTTATTCCGACCCAGACGTTAGGCAAACTTTGAGAAGCTTTTTAAAAGTATTTTCATCCAGTGATTAGAGTCCATCTTTCTTTGGTAGGAGGAAAGTGGGCGGTAATCAAGTACAGTATATGTAATCTCTGGTCTGGTGTTTCGTACCGCTTTCCGAAGCTATCTGGTTAGTTATCTGCCTCCATTGAAGCGGTGGTGAAATGGTCTACAGTATTACGAACCTAAAGCGTCTTCGAAACGATTAGCTGTTTTGTAACGTAGGAGTGTGATATTGTTTTATAATAATTTGATAGTGATGTCACTATCAGGACTCTTCATTGTGCCGAGTTTTCGTTTGTTTTTTTTTAAGTCACCCCGCGCCAGCCAAGTTTTTGTGCAATTGTTCACATTGCTGCAAATTGCAAAGAATCGCGCAACCTGAACATTCAAGGCTTTGTGCTGCTAAACGCTCAATTCTTTTATTCTCCCGTTCACAAGGTCCAAGAAACATTCAGAATCAGACAAAGTGGCGTCATAATAAGAGTAAAAAAGGAGCTCAAAATAACGTCAAAAACTCGAAAGCGGACCAAAATAGTATATGAAGTGCTGCGCAGTATGTATCAATGTTTTGGCCATTCTTGTTTGATGCTTCTCTTCTTTTGACCCTATTTTGTTCTGACCTCTCTTGCATGTCCTTCCAAAACCCAAAAAGCAATTCACGTTCATTTTAATGCGTTCAAACCGAACAAAACCAGCGCTGAAGCGACCTATCAGTATCACAGCTGTTTGATTGAGCTCAATTCCCGTTGATGTTGATGGTCTATTGGTTAAACATCAGTAATGAAAAAGTGGAGACTTGCAATTGATCAATGCTTAAAGTTGTCGATTGACTTGTATAAAGACATATTAAGTTTCTCGGTGCAGTTCGTTTGACGCTGACCCTGCTACTGCAAAATGAACGACTGTATGTTCAACTTTTAAGTCTAGTTTACTGTGTCAAACCGCGCTTGTTTGAACTGTTGGTGCTCATCACCAATGCTGAGCGGATTTGATTATCTCTGGCTGCATTTACATATAGGCTTGATAATTTGGTTTCGCTTCTGGTGGTCAAACCTGTCGCGTTTACATATGACAAAAAAAGTCGTTTATACGTAGCGGGTTTGACGACCAGGAACGAAACCTTGCGCATGTGGAAACGACGAAAAGTATCGAAAACCAGTTTTCAAACCTGCCTTTTTCGAGAATTTCTATTCTTAAACGCATTAAAAGAAGTGCGAAAGCAACGGCGCTGGCAAAACAAAAACATTCACTGCTCTGCAGCTGCATTTACAGATGTTGCAGCGTCAAACACCTTTATCCCAAAAACACACAATAAAAATCATGTCGTCGAGGTTTTCGTGTCAGAGCGTTTACACAATAGATTTGGCAATGCGAGGCGCGAAACCCAGGCACGAAAAACGCTTAAAAAAAAAGGTACGAAATCTGGTTTCACTACCAGAAAACCATAGGTGGGCACAAGTCCGTTTATCGTTAATCCGTTAATAACGAACCTAACTTTTTTATGAACTCGTTAATCCGTTGAAAACTTTTTTCATGTTAACGGACTAAATTAACTTCCGTTAAGTTCGATTAACTTCCGTTAAGGTTTTTATCGTTAATATCTTGCACCATTCATTCATCGTACCGGTACAAACCAGTTTGGACTGGGAACACTTGTTGCGCACTAGCACGAGTTTTATAGAAGAAAGCGAAGAAAGGAGCTAATTTTTGTGACAAATTATAAGCTGCAGCCTAACAGGTTTATTAATTGTCGCTATTCGCAATTTTCAAAGATTTTCCGATCGAGCTTCTATTGTGCATTTGAACTTATTTTCATCTTGAAATTAGATTACACTGTAAAATGTTACTTCCAAAACACAAAAAGACCACCATAGCAATAAATATTTTCCTTACAATCAGCTCAACAGCGTCAAAACGTGTTCTAGAAGCGAGTGAATACAAAGAAATGTAAATTAGACGCAAAATATTAACGAATTAACGGACGTTATTAACTTCCGTTAAATAAAGCTGAAAATAACGAATTAACGTTAACGGAAATGTGAAGTTTGTTGACGGACTAGGGGTTAACGAAGCTAACGTTTTGCATTAACGTGCCCACCTATGGAGAAAACTCGTTTACTCATGGGTGAAGTTTCATTCCTGATTGCGAAAATCGCTATGTGTAAACGCTGCCTCATAGTTTTAAATGCTGAAAGTTGCTCCGATGACAATAGTTTGAAACAGTGATGTCTGCCACAATAAACGAGCTGAGTCTGATTTTTATTGCAGCTCAGTCAGCCAAAGTGGCAGCTAAGTACAGTCAGTTAGAGCTTCTATCTCGTGGTTAGTTAGCTTAGCTTTTGGTATCTGCCTCAATATTCTACAAACCATTAAGTTAATTATTAAAAAAGCTTTAAACATTATGGGATTCATGATGGTCGTTTTTAACGATTGGTAGCCCTTTAAAAAGTTGTTACTTAAAATAGAATCTTTTCGACAAAACTGATGTTTGTGATCCCTTATTTTGTGGCTGATCCCATCTATTGTTGATGAGTGTTTAGAACCTATACACTAATTTCTTAAAATAGAACGTACGGTTTTCGTCTCGCCCGTGTCAAGATTCAACGCGAGAATAAATGGGAGTTGAAAAAATACCTCCGATTATATTATTTCTAGGCGTTGAAAATTTCACTAAAAAGAAAAAAGTGATTTTTTTAAACAGGACGGACATAAACCTCCAAAAATGTTACACAAATTTTTCAACACAGGTGTTTACATGCACTTGCAGAATTTGCAACGGCAGCGAATCGAACCTTCGCTTGATTGATTGGACTTATCACTGTAGAATTTAAAAAGAATAGCCAAACTTTTTCTGCCGACCTAAATTTGGTTTCTGTGTTTCGATAAAAATAGCTTCTAGCGCTGCCAAATAAAATTGGGTTCTTGCTTTTGACAAAATTGAAAATTGTTAGTGGGCAACGCAGTCAGGATTTTGAAGTAAGTATAGACATCACAATCTAGTCGATTTAGTGGAGTTTTAGCTTTTGCAGTTTCGTTTACGTAGAATCTTTGTAGGCTTGTCTTTGTTGCGACATGATTTAGAAATACAGGATGTTGATTGATGTTTCCGGAAAGAACAAAAACTATTTAACCCTATTTTACACGGAGGGGTGCAAAAATGTTTCCATCTCGATTTTTTCGTAATAAATCTCTTCAGGAAAAAGGTTCTTGCTTCAAATTGACTTAAATTTGAGCCAAATTTATTCACAAATAACTCCTGAATATTTGAAGCTGCTAAAGTAAGGGGAAGTTTTCAAATTTTGAGGTTTTTCGAAGTCACTCTCCGAACTCGAAGCATTTTTAGCCCATATTTAACCATATTTGACGCAATGATGTCATAAGACGTTTTTGTGACGTAACTACTTCAATTTAGGCATTTTATGATTTAGTTTCAAAAATAATCTTTCGTACAAAATTTGAGCAGCCTATAACGTCAATGAAAAATGACTTTATTTTTCAAAAGAATGACTTTAATGTCACTATCGTGACACTAACATCTCAAAATCAGTTTTTCTAAACAACTGATTGGTGAACACCTTATTCTGACTTCGGTGTTCCCATAACTTAAGTTTATTTTAGCAATGGCTACCTGCAGCTTAATTGGTTGAATTAGTTTTTGTTCCACGTTCTAGGTCTTCTTTCTTTATCCGTTTCCTTTTGAATAAATTAATTAGTTCTTGCGCCATTAACGTACTACAGAAATTGGTATTATTCAAGCGCCACAGATTTTTGTTCCTCTTCAGTCATGTTTTAGTTTGGTTTCTCCTGCTAGTGTACCTCTTCTTTGCTGAATTTTTGATAAATAAATCGCAATTTTTGGTAAGTTTCTTTAGAGTCTAAAACCGCAGAACGTCAAAATAAATCACAAATTTATTCGGCTTAAAAATTAAAATCAGTAAAAACACTTATAAAATAAAATTATAAAATAATGTCCCCAACAGGCTGTTTCACCGTTAGGCTGGGGAGTGGCGGTAAACCTAAACAATGAAAACATAAAAAAATCTTATATGGACGACAAAGTGATCAGTGGAAAGGTAACAACGGGTGAGGTTCCAATCCCTCCCCACCGCCCCAGCCGTGGCCGGGAAGAGGGGTAAACAGAACAAAAACAAAGCAGTTTTGTTTTGGTTACCCCTCTTCCCAACTTGCGGCTTCGCTGGCCGTGACTTGGCGGTTCTCTGCGGCGGCAGTCGGCGCTTTCGCTTATCCCTGGCGGGAACGTTGCTTTTCGCTATGGTTCGCCTGGATAGGCCGCGGCTCGGGGGACGGGAAGGGATGACAGCATCACCGGTTGGTTACTTTTCTACTGATTCTTTTATCGTCCACATTAGGCTTAATTTTTTTATGTTTAGGGTTACTGCCACCCCCCTGAAAACCTTAACCGCGAACCAGCCTATTTGAGGCATTATTTCATTTGTGTTGTTATTGATCTCAATTTTTTACTAGCTCTGAGCTCTTTATCTAATTGCGGCAAAAACTTTCCGGTGCTTAACTTATTCGGCTAGCGCATTTAGAGCATCTAAATATATCGTAACATTTGTAAGTAATACATGTATTCTCAATCGCTATGCGGCCTGCCGTTTCGGGGTTTGTCCTTTTATCATTAGCAAATAAAGAGTATTTGGTTGGCTGAAAGACATACTATTAAAGCCTGCGAGGAAATTATCACTTGAGGTAACCTTCGTACCCAGCGAGGGTGCTCGACATGACCAAATATATTTTTAAAACAAAAACAGATGAAAGAGGTTATCTAATTTATGTTTATTATCACGTATACTGCTAAAGCTGAGTTCTAAAATCTTTGCAGTAACACTTTTTCCGAAAACGGCATTTTGGTAACAAAACACATGCAGGTTTTTGACAAATATTCGACAGCTAATGCCAGGCTCTGGCTTTGAAAGAGCGGAGTCAGCATTTGAGAAAAATAAACTTGACATTTTTCAAAAACAGCAACCTGCCTGTGGGGAACGAAGCCACAATCGTAGTAAACGAATTGCTCAAGATTCGATGTATCAGAGCAAAGCAGTAGCCGCTGTATATAATAATGTTTGCTCATTAACTACAGATACCATACATCAGTTTGTTGTAAGAAATGCTGCTGGGCTAAGACTAGTAGGTCAATCTTAATCAATGAAAAATTTGATTTCATTTATTCAAATAGAATCTACTTCTTAGTCAAATAAAATGCTGTTTAAACAAGGTTCATTTGATGAATGTGGATTAATACCACATGAAACGAAGTGTCGCAGTAGCTTGTGGGAATGAGAAAATCAACATACAGATTATCGCAGGTTTTGTCAAAGGTGAGTAATGTACGCACAGCTAGAAGTTAATAAAAAATTTAATATAATGCGAATACTTCATTTGCAAATCCCGTATATACTTGGTATTTGATACAAATAAATAACAAAATCAGTTGCAATTAACAATAGTTTTAAATTTGTTTGAATTCTTCAAAGACAAACGGCAAAAGGCAAGAAAAGCCTAGTAGAATACTTAATGTTAAGGAGATGCACGAGCAGCAGAAATAAACAAAAACCCTATTTATATTAATCTTCGCCTGAGGTGAAAGTAGCTCATTCAGTAGCGTACGCAGGATTTTCAAAAGGGGAAGGGGGGGCAAGAAATTTGAGAATGATGAAGACCAAACGAAAAATTTCTCCACTCGCAATCGATCCGCTTTGCTCCCCAAAATTACGTGAAGACCAAAAAAAAGAAAAGGTCTTCACTCAAATTTAGTCCGTTTTACTCCCCAAAATTAGGTGAAGATCAAAAAAAAGGTCTTCACCCAGGTTTTGTCTGTTTGTGTGCTCAAACTTTCTGCCCAAGTTACAAAGGGGGGGAGGGCATGCCGCAATTTTGCATACTGTTCTATGCTAATTATACTATCCTGGCGAACCAAAGGGGGGCCATGGCTCAATGGCCCCCCCTAAATACGCCCCTGAGCTCATTCCAGAGCCAACATCAATGCGGACAGGGCACAGCATGAATTTAATTATTGCTTTGTTTTTCCCACTACGCATTCTTTACCTAGGTAGCTGTATCAAAGACAGCTCAGTACAGTAGTTTTTCCAGTTTGAAGAACAAAGTTTTAATGATGTTCAAATTATGCAAAATAGCAAGCAATTTCAATCATTCGTTGTTCTAAATCCGAACAGAAAATATCGGCGGAAATAATTTTGCGTAGTTCAAGCTACAAAATACTCTAGGCTAAACAAAGCTAAACTCAATTTATAAAAAGAAGAACACAAAACTTCACCAATCTAGTACTAAAAACATTGACAATTATTGTACAAACATTTCTACATATGGTAAAATTACTTGTATCTGCTTTGATTGTTTAACGCAAGAATGAGAAAATAACACACTATACAAGCGTCTTACACTACGCAGCAAAAACAAACAAACAAAAAACAAAAAAAAAACAACACAACAGTAACTATGTAAACAGAAAAAATGCTATGGGGCCAAGACACTTAATAGTTGCATTGAAAAACAAAATTGGAAAAATAATTTCAATCTTTGTGGGTTTAAAATTGATCAAGTTTTAACAAAAGCAGAAATTAAATATCGTTACACAGTTTTATTAGTGTAACAACGCTCATTACATGCCTTAAAAAAACATAACGCGTACTATGCAGTGTACACCGTACACATCTAATTTTTGATAAAATAAAAGGGTATTCACTATTGTTCAACCTAATTGTTCAAACTTTGCCAAGAGCAGTTAGATGAAATACGTGAACAAGGAACTCCAAAACAAAATTTGGGTTAACGAGTTGAGCAGCTGCACCTAATAAACCATTTGCTGTGCGGGTTAGGCCACTGCTTACCGTAAGTTCTGATTCACCGGCTATAGGCAAAAAAACTTCTTTTGTTTCACTTTTTCATAATGAAGTCTGCTAAACTGCAACAAAACCGCCTTTTCTGCTTATTTTGGTGACACTGGTATAGGCGGTAGTATCATCTCCACAAGCTAAGTGTTTGCTTTCACAATTAAACTTGTACGAGTAACTGGTTCAGTCCAAAACTGGCAAAACTGATCGCTCTTGTATAATTTTTATACCAGCAAATTATCAAGAGCAAATTTTGGTTAAGAAAGGGTGAACGCTTTTGCTCAGACAAATAACTTTCACTTGCAAATCTGCCCAATTTAAAAAATGTAATTGTAGCCAGGCGCGCAACAAGGATATTTTGTTAAGGGGGCCTTGACGCCAAAGGTAAATCTTTTTGTCTAAAAAAATGTCTGAATTTAACAGCTTGCTGAGCAAGCTGGTGCAACTTACGCGTATCACAGAAGGAGGTCTGGAAATGGATCTCCAAGCCACTAGAGGCCATGAAAGTTTGGGTGTGAAGCCCCTAATCGCTGGGCGAATTTTGTAATTTTTCAGAAAAAAATAGCCATTTTAGCGCCATGCGGATCAAAGTTCGTACCTGAAAAATTAAATTATCTAGCCCCTTCAAGCCCACCTTCCTTACTCAAAGGTCAAGTTCAAAACATGTTTAAACGCTTGCAATTTTTGGTTAAACTTTCTAAGTGATTTGGCTACGAGGGGGGCTAAAACCTGTTGCTCGTGCATTCAACTAGTCTAAAGTACGACAAAAAAACTCTTAGAAAATTATTGCGCTTAAAGCATAATTGTTTTTGGCATTTTTTACTGGATTAAATAAAAACTTTTTGATTCAACTGAAACCGAGATCCAAGTGTTGACTTTTTGTTTGCCTAGAAATAGCATGATGTCCCTCAAAAACAATTCATTAGAGTTAATAGTAGTTATTTGAGTAGCTCTCTGGATTTATTATTTTGTTTCGAATCGGCTGGGTCGGATGGAATAGAAATAGCACAGTGGCATGAACCCCGTGACTGGCAGGTAATTGCAGCAAAAATCTAGCAAAGTCACCTTTTTTGGTCTTTACCTGTATTTGGCGAGATAATGCAACGAAAATCTTACTAGATAGAGCCTTTGGGCTTTGGAGATTCATTGCTCTAGAAAGTCAAAAGTGTCGAGGACCCTGCGCAATATAAACCCGGCTCTATGTGTTGGTAGTTCAAGTGGTTGTGAAATGGTAAACCTAATTTATAATTTTCTGTTATGTCTCCGTCTCGATGAAGTGGTGATAAAATAAAAAAGTGGGGATAAAATTTTAAAGATGCAATTAGAAAATAAGAATGAAACAAACACAAAGAATAATAACAAACAAAGCGAAAAGACGTTCAAAAATCGTCAACTTGCATAAAGACATGGTTATTGCCTCATTTGTTATGTTTGGAAGAAAAGTGTTGCATAGTAACTCGATCCTCACAGCCCTGCAAACGTTATTTGCACCAATTTTTTTCGCCACATCAGTACCACTTTGTTCTTTGTACCGATTTTTTTCCGATTTGATGTACGAGTCTGGAATGTGTATTTCGTTTGATTTTAAGTTTTTGACTTGAAATGTTGATCCCTCTGTGACAACTGCTGATCAAGTAACGCGTATCAGAAATAGTTACATCGTGGCCGCTAGTCATTGAATTTTCAAGAATTGGGAGCGCTTGGTTCAATACTGTCAATGCCTCATCAGAATTTTGGGACCTATAATGACAGAGACCTATTTCAAAGAATATGAAGCCGATGTCAATATCATGGTCTTTTTGCAACGTTGCATTTTGCCGGATTGAAAGTGATAAGTTCAAATATAATAGTGCATCGCTGAACCAATGCATTGTCTCATAATATTGACCTATGTCATAGAATACTTGGCGAATCCGTCAATCATATTCTGCATTAAGAGTTGTATTTTGATAAATTAGATGTGCCAGATAGAATTGTGCCAAATCACCTTTGCAGTTATACTTATTGATAAGAATTGTACCAAACAGCCGCATGATAAACGCAAACTCTTTGTCTCTATTTAGGTTCTGCTATAAAGTTTCCCGTATTAGAAGCGACCTGCTGTAATAATCTAGTGTCTCATAGTCAGAACCTAAACATTCATAACAACGACCAATATTTACAAGTCTGATTATAAAGCAGTTATCTGTCCGTTTGTTTGAAGTAGTATTTTGATGAATTCGAAGTGATTTTTTAAAATTTACCTAGGCTTTGTTGATGTTTTGCCTTTCAAAATGACAATGACCATTATGACCAAGTATTGCGGCAATGTCTGAATCGAATTCTGTGTTTGGAGTTGTCTGTCGTGCGATTACCAGTGATTCTTCTAGATAATGCAATTCATCTGAATAATGATCCAACCGAAGTAAGCAGATTCCATTTCGAACATAGCAATTGCAATTCACTACTGCGGTATCACAGACTCCATTTTGCAGAGCCTTTTGAGAGTCATTTAATAATTGCTTGTAAAAATCTATAGCTTTGTCAAATATTTCGGCCAAAAATAAATAATTTGCCACATCTATCAACAGATTCACTTTTTTGGCTGTGAACGAACTTGCAAGAGCTGAAAGGAATGGTGTTGTTTGCATAAAAAAACTAGGATTTATTTTCGGAAATGTTCTTACCAACTGCTGAAATGCCCCCCTTAAGTTGTTCAATGCACAAATCAAAATCAAACTTAGTTGAGCCCCAAAAATCGTTTTGTGGATTTTCGCAAAAATGTGCTAAGTCGTACGTGGCAAATGCTAAGCCTATTGCAATGTTGACCAACTGTGGGTTGGAATAAAAGTGAAGTTTGGTGAAGTTAAATTGTTTCGCCAATCAAAACTTGAGTTTGCTAAAATTCTATGTTTCCTAGCCAGTGCCGAAATGAACAAAGTGGTACTGCGATAAACTAATTTTTTAACGTGTGTTGATTTTTGGAGGTTAAATTTCTTAACCGAAAGCGTGTGCAAAAGTTGTTGAAATCCTCTTTAACTTGTTTTTGTAAGTCGTTTGTGGTGTCTTTTTCTGATTTTTTGTTAAGATATTGTTTGGTTCCGTCTTCGAATTGCTTGAAAATATTTTTGCTTCTATTCACGAAATATATATTTGTTGCTTTGTCAGCTAAGTGATAATCATTTTTCAAATCTGCTTCGGGACTGATATATTTTAACATTTCACTAACTGGATTGATGAGCTCAGACGAAAATTGTTTTCTTTTTGTCTGCTGCTGTCTGCCTAATGTAAATTTATACGCATGAGGCATCGTCCCATCAAAGGAGATGCCTTGTGGTGTTATCGCATCGGAATACCAACTTCCAAGAATAGAATCTTTGTCGTTTAAACTATATATGTTCAAACTTGCCCTGACGGTTTCTCGGTCATTCGAAACAACAATGTGAAAAATTGCAGAAAACCATTTAAAATACTATAAATGTGTTTTATAAGTTATGTCACCGCGTAAAAGATTGATGTGTTCAAAATCAGAATAGGGTGTAATCTCTTCGCGAGCAAGCGATCCCACTCCTACGATAGCGTTTTCACAAGGGGGCTTACCCATTAGGTCTTCGCAATAATAACCTAGATCAGCCATGATTGAATTATACATAGCAGAGTTGTTTTGTTGATTTTTTGAATCGCTGATATTTTTTGTGCATTTAGTATTTGTACCCTTATTCTTGTAGCATGCTTGGAAATTTGTGAAAGTTTTTTCTCCAAAAAAAAAATTGAGCTTTTTTCTCTTTTCGGTAAATGAAGTTTTGATTGCTTCTCCTTTTCTTGTCAAATCTGTGCTTTGATTTATTGCTTTTGATTGTTGAAGAATATGTTTGCATAACTCAGAAAGGTCCTCTTCCATTTGAGAAACATTTAAAGGTTTTCTGCAAATGGCTGCAATAATCAATCCAGCACTTTTGATTTGTGATATTTTGTCATGGCTTCTTTTTCTATAAATCAGTAACTCAATAGATAATTTCTGCTGCTTTCTCTTTGTCGGTTTCCTGACTTGATTCATTGCAAAAATTCTCTTTCAACTGCCTAGCAAGTCTCAACTCTTCCACAAGCCTTTCTTCAATATCCGCCATAGAGATTTGGCAGTAGTCTGCGCACTATGGTACTCCTAGGGAAGTAGGCTTATTTGTTGCTAATTTTTGCCTTTAGATCTGAAAATAAAGGCGGATTTAAAATTGTTTTTGCTAATACGCGTCGCTAACTGAATGCGTATAGAAAATCTGAACTAAGTACTTATTATTTTATTCACAGTCAAATTTAGAAACCCTTAACAGTCTGTTTCACCCTTAGCGGGATCATCAGAAGAGAGAAAGTTCTCTTCTGATGATCCCACTAAGGATGAAACAGACCATTAAGGGTTTCTAAATTTGACTGTGAAGAAAATTATAATTTGCTCTGATCTCTGATCATTGAACTCTCTTCTGTAAGAGATACCAGAAAGAACAGTGAACTAAGTACTTATGTACCTACTGCATTGAAACAGGAAATGATGAAACTGCGTAACAAATCTGAAAATTTCGCAAATCCTTAAAACCTTTAATTTTAATTCTTTTGCTTGCTTTGTATCAAAGGCTTTTTTTTAACTGCGGTCGTGAAGATGTAGATTTTGAATATCTTGACAATACCATATAACAGTAGTTAAGAGAAATCTCTAATACTTCAAGGCAGTTTTAAATTGCTCACTTAGAAAATTTTCTAGTCATTATAGCACTTACATTAAATTCTGAGAAATTTTAGAGAAACCATGCTGAAAGTTTTTTAAACTTCTTCATTTTGACATTAAACACGTCAAGTCAAAATGCTAGATCTACAGTAGAACAAAAAATTGAGATTTTTTTTTGGTATTTGAGATGGTTTTCATATCAATTAAAGGAAAATAAACAAGAAATTTATGAAAAACTTTGAAACACATCAGAATTTCATGTTACATAACTTTGTTTGATGCCAGCCTAAAATCTAATTATCTAATGCGTTTTTAAAGTAAGAAAATTGGATGCAGTGTTTAAACAATTATGATTGTTTATGACCGCTAAGATTTAGCTAACCTTTTACTTTTAAGTTTTGATGCACAGTTACTGCACATATCGGTAAGTTTATTAGACGATTATCGGATTTTTGACGGAAACTTTGAAACTGCTGTAGATCTTTTACCGTATTTATGTACAAACCAAGTCACTGCGTTAGTAACAGGTATGTGATTCGAAAAAACGTGTGCAACGAAAGAAATATTTTTTGACATCTTTTCAGCAATCACATGTGATGCTCCAATGGCGCCTTTTAACGGGTTTATTACTCCTATCAATCGCACCACTTGGTTCAGCGGAGATGTCTTGATGTTTTCTTGCAACGACAACTACACGTTGAACGGGACTCAAAATATCACGTGTACGAATGACGGAGTGTTTGAAAACTTCACTAACCAGTGTCTTAGTGAGTTGCAGTTTTATTTTTTCTACTTCTTACTCCTGATCTAAATAGTGGGCTGAGTTTTCAATCTATTTAAAAAAGATGGGATGATTTAGGGCTTTTAAAAAACTGCCAAATTCACTCCTAAACAAGTAGTAGTAGTGTTTTTTTTTTTAATTTTTGGCTTACAAAACAATAACCACACCAAACAAAAAAACAAAAGTAAACCAGAAAAAGGATACAGCAACAAAACGATATACATTATGGCATGCACACAGAAATATTTATTAATTTAACAGGATTTTAAAATAACGCATGGTTACTGCGCCTAAATAGTTGTTGAAATAACTCACGCTTGAAGTGAAAAAAAAAAGCAAAAAATGCGGAATTTCATGCATGCTCATATTAATTAGTCCTATTGCAGTACATCTTTTGGTTCGATTTTATTTTGTCCAGTAGTTTTTGCTCAGGTAAAGAAGGTAGAAAAATCACAAGTACATCATATATTACAAAAAAGTTTGCGTCGATTTACATCAAGCCCAATAGTTTTTCGGGCCTATTAATTTAAAACAAGCAACAGGCATCCAAGAGTTGTCCGTACAAAACTTGTAAATTTATTAGTATCAATTTTGCAATCACACCATGTTGGCACACATTGGCGTCGCTACGGGGGGCGGTCCGCCCCGGGTGTCACCATTTTGGGGCGACACCATTTGTTTTTTTTTTCTTTTGAGACCGAAAACCCCAAACCCACTAATTGGTTGGCAAAGACCTTTTTTTTTTGGTTATCACATACTTTGGGACTGCAAACCAACTCGTTTTGCAGCGAAGACCTTTTTTTTTTATTGGTCTTCACCTATATTTTGGCCGATGAAGGATGCCACCACAAAATTCCGCCCCGGGTGCCACCATTCTTAGCGACGCCTCTGTTGGCACAATCAACTCATAAGCAATCAGCCAGTGATTTTCTAGTACCGCCCGAATTGCCAAATCAAATCTTTCAGTGTACAGTATTCGTTGCATTTTACCAAAGCGTGTAACGAGTTGGCAGGGCCTGTCGTTGGGTCATTGCGCCGGTAGCAACACAGCTCCTTTCGAAGAAATGTCTCAACGGAGCGAGCCGTCGGCAGCACTATGTCCTATTTAACTGGCAGACGATTTGAACCTCAGAACTCCCGCTCCAGAGACGAATATACGACGACCTGGCCGGTACCCCACCAAATTGTGATTGCTAAAAACACTACCCGATAACTACGAGACCTCTCCGCTCTCCCCGCTGCTAAATTACAATTTGCAAATCCATACACAAATTTTACTTGCAGTATGCACTACATACAGCATAAGTAGTAAATATGCATTTCTAGATAGTACAGTAGACCGAAGCCGAATGGCAAAGGGAGTTACGCACCCGGTTAATAAGGAAAAGATCATGGGTGCAACTCTGCTAAACGCTACAATTTTTTTTACAACATTTGAGTAGAAAAAAAGATTTCGAGCAACAGCATTGCGACTTAACAATGAAAATAGGTCTTAAGATGCACAGAGCTGGACAGCGCTGTTTCGAGCTTTTAGCTCTCATCGGCCGCCCTCAGCTTCTCTAACAAAGTTATTCCCCAGCTGGACAAGACTCTTGGCCGAACTGGACAAACCTCAAGGGCTTGCACAGCGGCAGAGGCTTGGTAGGGAATAAACGATTTTTCACTTGTGGTACTTAAAAAAACAAGTGAAAAAATTGCTGAACCCTTGTAGTAAGGACAGCCATAGGCTATCCCTACTACAAGGGTTCCCCTTGTGTGACCACGGAAATCATAACCGACAAGTTTGACGTCCTTCGTGGTCGACTCCTGGGAAATCATAATGACTTCCACTGTGATTGTGGAAGTCGTTATGATTTCCCAGGACTTCCAGTCATTTTGGAAGTCGTTATGATTTCCCAGGAGTCGACCACGAAGGACGTCAAACTTGTCGGAAAATAGGTCTGTAAATTGTAATTAATTTTTGTCTATTGCCTATTTCAAAAACTACATAAACTCAAACTTAAACGAGACTGAAGGCAAAATCAATTGGGGTATCTAAAATTCGGCCGATCTTGTTAGATTTTATAGATTGGTGTAGGTTCCGTCCTTCTTGACCCAGCCGTTCCAAAGATATTCTTCAAACACGACGTAACAGCCTCTCTGATCCTAATTTTTATTGGCAATTCTGACGTGGATAACATTAGGGACATTATCTTAGTTTCATCCTAATGCAACGCCGAAATTAGGCTATTACATTGAAACGACAGGGTTGACAATAAAAATTACAATTAGGAAGGCCCAAACGTGGTGTTTGAAGTAGAATAACTCTGGAATGGCTGGGTCAAGATGGATGAAGTAATCTAATACAATTACCCTTACTTTAGAAACCCCATTGATTTTGCCTTCAGTCCTCCTTAAAGCAGCCTAGGTGACGATTTAACTTGATCACATGGATTTACAGTATATTCATTACAAGCTATTGAGTTTGTACGTTTAACTTGAGTTCTTCATGCACGCCAAAAAAAGTTTTGCACATAACCTCTTCAGGCTCTTCCGCGCAGAAGGTAATCATCGATAGAGTATCCAAAGCCTGGTCATTCCACTCACCAATTGTTTTGAACTCATCTTAGTTTGATACTGTATGAGGTTGTGAATAACAATACCACGAAAGAAGTTGATTAATAAGTTACACTTATAAAGATTTTGTTTGTTGACATAAATTTAAAGTTTCGCTATTTTGCAGTCACGTGTGTTCCCCCAACACCCCCACAAAACGGCTCGCTTTCTCCCTCTGATCAGATACTTTGGTTGGAAGGAGATAATGTTACGTTCAGTTGCGAAGAAGGATTCCGATTGATTGGAAATGAAACGGCCACGTGTCTAGCGCCAACTTCATTGGTTAATATAGCCACATGTGAAGGTATGTGATTCAAATTTGATTTGCTGATTATGTTTTTGTAAACTTGAAGCACTACGTCATATAGTACTAGGAGTAACCAAAACAAAAAATAAAGCGCCAACCAAAACAACATTCTACTAAACTATAAAAGAAATACACCCGACTCACAACATCTAATAATTCAAATAGAAAGACTAATTTACAGGTTTCATGAATCACCTCTACCCTTAGAGGTGATCATAAATCAACATTTGAACTTCTCATGAAACCTGCGGCGAATAGTGACTAATCACCATTTTCCTCGAGTCAATGTATCTTTTGTTCGCCAAAGTAAAAACTGAACAGCGCTCAAAAACTGTTGAATGATCTCATTTCATCGAAAAAAAGGGTAGTTAACGCGACGCAACTGTGTTTTTACTGCTCGTCAACTTTATTTAGTCCCAACCTTACAAACAAACGTTATTAATTCATTAAAAAAGAATGCAATTCAAATGGTGCTTACTGTAAATTATATTGAAATACTGTAGATTTATGCATTCATTAAAATCATATACAAATTAAATTCATTAAGTTATTATTTTGAATAAGATTGGTAGCGATTATAGCTTTAATCGAAACGTTTCTTGTGTCATAATAATCAATATTGTCTGAAATAACAGTAGACGCTATCTGCTAATTGATAAAAACTGCGTTCATGAAAATACATAAACAAGCCTGTATGTACATGCTAAGATTTACTACTTTATGGCCTTGAGAAAGACACTTTGTTTACTTCCCATAAAGTGCAAGCAATCTACCGGGCGTTGTGGTGGTCCAGCTTGACAACAGACTTGAGTGTAAATCCTAAAAACTGCTCTTCTTTGTGCGGCTAGACGCATGACTTGTGCATGACTGAATAACCTAGAAATATAGTAATTAACCACACCATGAATTTGTCTACGATGATGCATCTGTGTTTACTGTGTCTTCGTTTTCTGTTAAAACTCCGGAAACTACCTCAATAATATATAGATACTCAATCGCTGCACGGCCTGCCGTCAGCATTGTCCCTTCATCAGCAGCTAATGGAAAACCTATTGGCTTGAACACCAAATTGCTAATCCAATCAGGTCCCGACACGCCAGAACTGCCGTAAACCTCCATCGCTGGGGCTTGCTTAATTCCCCAACCTGCCCAAAATGAAGCGAATTTCCACAAGACCTAAATCATCTGATCAAAGATTGCTCTTTGACAAAACTGAGCGACAGTTTTAAATCAGCTAATGAATTCGACATGAACTTTAAAAAATGGATAGAAACAGCAGACATAAAGGTGTGACCATACGAAGATGATGATAAGCAGCTAACAAGCTAACAGAAAGTTAGAGTATACTGGTTGGCAGAGGCGTCGCTAAAAATGGTGGCACCCGAGGCGGGATTTCGTGATGGCACCCTTTATGAGCCAAAAAATAGGTGAAGACGAAAAAAAGGTCTTCGCTGCCAAACGAGTTGGTTTTCAGTCCGAAAGTATGTGATGACCAAAAAAAAAAGGTCTTTGCCTACCAATCAGTAGGTTTTCGATCTCCAAAGAACATCCCCCCCTAGCGACGCCACTGCTGGTTGGCTGAAAGAAAGAAAAATATAGTCTTTAAGCCTGAACGAAAGCTCTCACTTTTGGTAAGTTTTGTACCCAACGAAAGTGCTTGACCTGACCAAATCGCAGATCTAAACAAAGCGCTATATATTCTCAATCGCTGTACGGCCCACCATTTTGGGGTTTGTCATGCTTTTTTTAAAGTTAGAACGCTTCACCATTTTACTTTCTCAACAAGATTTTTTTAGCAATAACATGTGAAACCCCGATGGCTCCATCTAACGGATTTGTGTTGCCTCTCAACCAGTCAACTTGGTTATTCGGCGATACAGCAATGTTTGAATGTGATGATGATTTCATCCTCATCGGAACAACGAGTGTCATGTGCACTCAAAATGGGATCTTTGAGGACTTTCTCAATGAGTGCTTAGGTTAGTTCAACAAACAACGATTTTTTTTCTTATTTTTTTAATTCAAAAAGCGGTATAAACAACAGCTAATCCTGCAAATAAATAAACAGTAACGGTAATAATAACGAATATAAACACATTTTGCTAAACAGTTTGTTTTTGATGGACTCGTACGTCCAATTCGTTCACAAAAGTTGGTGTTTATGATTGCAACTGCTTTTTTCTTACTCGAATGGTGGCTGCTCGTTCGACTTGAAGACGAAATAATTTGGTCACTTTGCAGCTTCCTGCCTTCAACTCGTTAAGTGCGAAATAAAGTGCTATTGTTGTTACAGAACAAAATTAAGTTTGCCACTCGCTCATCTTCCTGTTTTATTTTTTAATAGTCTCGAAATGTGAGGCAAAAGTTTCTCGTTTGAGATAGGGCAATAGCAGTTTTCAGCAAGGAAAATGGTATGCAAAACAAACTTTTGATATCTGATAGCATTTGAATAAAATAGGGGAAGTAATGAAATAAGGCTTGGGAGACCTCTGTGTTACCTCAAGTAGTTGTCATTTCAATAAAGTCGATTTTGAGCAGTTTGTAAGTTGACTTTACTTATTATATTCAAATTTTGTAATAACTCAAAATTGTTCACCACGTTATACTAGAATAAAATAATGAATAAAATTTTTGATTAAAAACCACACCAAAAGTTTATGAAACTATTTAGAAATAAAACATGCGTACTTATATGTTTAATACTGTTACACCTATTTTTCAATAGGGTCAAAATCAAATTATTCTCACTGTATTATGCCGAAGCGTGTAACGAGTTGGCGAGGCCTATTTCCGCGTCACTGCACCCGGGCAATACAGCTTCTTTCGAAGGAATGTCGCCGCAATGACGAGCCGTTGGCAACACTGTGTCCAATTTGACCGGCCCTCTATTTGAACCTTGGACTTCCCGCTCTAGAGATGAGCAAGGTTGCCACATCCAGGAAAAGTCCTGGAAAGTCCTGGATTTTTTTTGCTGTCCTGCAAAGTCCTTGAATTTTGTTTGTAAGTCCTGGAAAATGTTTATAGAGTTTTCCCGTGATTTATTAGGACAGAATGTGAAGTTGTTTTTTTTATAGTAACTGGTACGGTACCTTTGGATTGTACAAAGCCATTGTTGAAATAATTTGCTTTGTGAAGTTCGTTTAAAAAGCTTTATTGCATTGTTTAAAGACGAAGTTTATTTGTATTCTGGCGCACAAACAAAAAATTGCTGTCCCAGCTCTAACCCAACCCTAAATCTAACTCAAACTGCAATCCTAGCTCTAACCTAATATTAATGTAAGCACCCATTCCTCTGCTTTTTGCTCTCTTGTTCTTTTTATGCAGTTCTTACTAGAACGCTAGAGTGCAAATAAGCTCTTCCTCCAATTAGCCAAAATTTGCACTTTGCAATGCAGTATGTGTAGATTATTGAATATTATTAGGAAGAGCGAATTTATGGACAGTAATTTATTGCAGTGCGATACTGTAGTAGCAGTAGCGCTACTACTGTAGTAGCAGTAGTGGGCTATTGCCCTTCATTGGCCCGTAGACCAAAATGTGCAATAAGAAAAATACGATGTTTATTGCACAATAATTCTGAGGCAGTTTTTTTGCAGTAACATGGATAGTAAAGTAATTTAAAGCCACTTTTGGAACATGATTTTGGGAAGGGCTAATATTGGTCAAAAATAATACTAGTTAGAACTAACTAACTAAAAATGGTTAAAAATAAACAATCAATTCGATCGCTTGATGCAAAATGCTTAACGTAGGCTTTGTAAAACAATTGTAAGGTGTCGATTTAGTATTTGATTCTGTTAATTCCCAATCAACTCTCTCAAATCTCGTTTCATTAGCCCCTCCTCCCAAATTATATCTTTATCTAGCGTTTTAAAATGCAGACGATTTGGATTGATACGATACTTAGGAGTTTTTTCAAAGAAGATGCCTATTTGCTCTGTAGCGTGCAAATGAGATACCTCCCTATTGAGAAAAGAGAGCAAAATTGGGTGCTCATTTGCTCAAATACTCTTTTATTGTGTAAATTATTAACGTTAGTGGTTAGTTGGAGTTTATATTTTGAGTTTGGGTTAGGATTAACGTTAGAGTTGGGTTATAGTTTGGGTTTAGTTTAAGGTTAGGGCTAGGGTAAAATTTTTTTGTTTGCACCCTGGCGTTCAAATAAGCTCTGTTTTTTCAAATGATAAGATTTAACAGTTTACTGTATGGAAATAAAGCTAGAACTGAAGTTTTACTATTTTCATCACTAAAGCTCGACCTATCGCTCAGCAGATATAGTTTGGCCAATATCAAGGCCAAGTCGGCATATCGTATCAGCTCTCTATCGCCGATAAAATATCGGCTTAGCGCAATTATCTTAAACTGTTTATTTTTTAGAGCAAGCACAAGTATTCTTGCGTTCTACTTGCTTAGTATGACTTGTGTTTGCAATAGTCTTTCTGTGGAGGAGGATTAGTGAAGCATTTTGTGTCAAGTCATGTGAAAAATATGAACAAAATTTGGTAGTTTTGAGGGATATATCGGTATCAGTCTGAAACAGTCATATCGATCGAGCTCTATCTTTCAACCACATACTTGTAGCCCAATTTATGCATCCAGTTTAATCACGTTTTTGCAGAGCTAATTTCTATGCCACGTTTTAAAAGCAATAATTTTTACCAAACTAGGCCTTAAATTAAGTCATAGCAAAATCTTCGAATGCTGGGGTCTTAGCGCCCAGACCCCCAATGGCTTCTGGCGGCTGGGGGTTGCCCCCATACCGAAAAGCACTACCCTTCCGTTGCAAATGTTTGGTTTTGCACTTGGCTGGTGGTCAGTACTAGGAATGCAAATGCGTTACATCAAAATTTTTCGACAATCATTAGTACAAAGGAGTAGGTGCATGAGAGTAATAGTCAAAATTAAATTTTAAGTCCTGTAAAAAAATTTGTAAACAGTCATGGAAAATGACCTAAAAAGCCCTGGAATTTGATTTTGCAGTTTCTGTGGCAACCCTGGATGAAGACATTGCCACTTGACCGACTGGCCAGTTTTTTTTTAACAATTAGACTGCTAAAATTTGGTGTACCGATAACTTTCATCTGAAATTAATAATATGTTTTAGTAAACTGCATTCCCCCGATTGTCCCTGAAAACGGGTCAGTATCTCCTTTCGGTCAACTCACTTGGATTGAAGGTGATCTTGTGACGTATGAGTGCGATGAAGGATTCCGCTTGATTGGAAACGATACGGTTCGATGCACAGAGCCGAATTCATTTCTTCCGGAGGTCACGTGCGCTGGTAAAATTATTTTCATTTTGATTGTCATAATTAGTTGGATAAACTAGAATGCGACATCGCCAGCGATATCCGGGAACCTCGCGAAAGTATCCAACTTTATCAAACTAAAGAACTTTACTGAAAAATAGCTTTCCCATTGTGTAAAGCGTGTTAACGATTCATAGTCAGATCTGAAATACATCACTCATCTTTCGAATTTCATAATGTTCCACTAACTGGATCAAATGTGAGATTAACGCCTTTCAAACTTTTGATGTCTGGAAAAAGTATCTACAGAAAGTCATTCAAAATTTTACAACTTTACAATTTTTACTTAGCAACGCAATTGTTAAAGTTGGAGTTAAAAACAAAACTTTCGTTCAAACAAATGTTTCAACAGTAACTTTTGCTCCGATTATAACAACAATATCGACATTCCACTATAATTGGAACGATAACTTTTTGATCTAAAAATACCAATACGATTTTCGGATTTTGTACACGTATGGACAATACTACTGATTTTTCTCAAAATTTAAGAACTAAATCAAAACAATGCCTGTCTGGACAATATTAGCATGGAAAAAGATACGTACACAAGTAAAATTAGAAACAAAAATCAAATTCTTGTGAATGTATTAGTGGTATCCCAGAATCTAACTTTACGATGACTTGATATTAAAAACTCATATTAAATTTACTCCACTCTATGCTTTCCAAAACCCTACGTGAAATGTTCTAAAGTCAAACAACTTTTTACCCAAAATTATCTACTTCTTTTGCACATTACGCTATTTTTAGTTTATTTTAACAGCTTTGTGGTTATTCGCTCTCAGATTGTAAAGGTCTCAAAAAGTTATCAAAGTAATCAAGTAACGTCAATCAAAAGGCTTGTATAACAACGCTAAAACTCAGCACTTTTTAGGAGTTCCTTACAGTTTTTCAATTTATTTTGAAATAACATAGAACGATCTTAAAATTCCAGCGGCTTTTGAGCAAAAGATCATTACATCAGCCAAACTGGCACTAACCACGGACAGAAATATCCACGCATTGTGCAGCCATTCCTATTCTGAGAACGCTGTTTGGCATCGTTAGCATTGCGACCCAACGGCCAACATATTGGATATTGTACAGTATATTGTATTACATTCATTATTCAGCACTAAAGCTTTCTTAATAAAATTGTTCAAAAACTTTAAAGAGTAGGTAGAAGGTTTTCTCAACGTCACAGGTAACAGTTAGGTAAAAAAACTTGGCCATTTAGCTTAAATTAATCAAAGCTATTGAGCTCAAGTCCTTTAACGTCTTAGATATTGAAGTAGTTCGTAAATTTGACTCTTCTACTTTTCTATGATACCAATTCATTGTGAGAATTCATCTTATAGTTTTGGAGGTCCATTTAAGGGCTAGTTGTCCAACATGGCATCCCCAAGTTTGGTATGTTTTGTCTTTCTTTTATATTAGCCTACCGGTACTCTTAAAATTTGAAATGTTTCGCTGGAGTATCTGGTAGTCAAAGTTTTTAAAATAATAAAAGCTCCATTTGGCATGGTCACCTCAATGTAGCCAACCAACTTTTGCTACCTTTAATATTTGATTCATATTAACCTATCCAAAAGATTTGTATTGTTTATAGCCTTTGTAGTTATTGGGGGAGGTGTCAACATCATTGGAGGTTCTTTTTGTATGGCATCCCCAAATTTTTTCATATTAATTTTTAGCTATCTTGAAAATTTCATTTGTCTTTAAGCTTGAGTGGTTAAAATTTTTCAAGGACTAAATTGAGGAGGGCTCCACAATTGTGGCATCTGAAATTAGTCATACATTATCTTCCCTTTGTATTCACCTATTCTGAAAGTTTCATGGGTCTAGTTTAAAGTGCTAAAAAGTTTGAACGTTAGAGGACCCAATTGAGGTGCCCCCATTTTGGTACTCCTAAATTTTGTCATATTATAACTTTCTGTTATATTTAGCTGTTCTGAAAGTTTCATGTTTCTAGCTTAAGTGGAAAGAAGTTTTTAATTTTGGAGGCCTCATTCGAGGAGAAACCCCCATTGTGGTACCCCAAGATTTTTTCAAATTTTATGTTTCCTTCATATTTGTCTATCCTAAAAATTTCATATGTCCAGCTTAAGCAACTAAAAAGTTTGAATTTTGGCATCCTCGTTTGTGGGGCACCGCCATTGTGATACCCGTAATATTTTTTATATTTTATCTTTCACATACATTTACCTATTCTCAAAATTTCATCAATCTAACGTAAGAGGTTAAAACGCTTGACTTTCGGTGGTTCGGTTTGAGGGGGACCCCCTCATTTGGTACCCCCTCATTTGGTACCCCCAAATTTTGTCAAATTTTCCCATTTTTGTACACCCAAATTTCGTAAAAGTTTTCTTTTCCGTATATAATTACTTTCCTTAGAAATTTCATGTATCTTGCTTAAAAGGTTAAAAAAGTTGAATTTTTGAGGGTCCGTTTGGGGAAGACCCCCCCTTCCATCATAGCACTTTCAATTTTTGTTATGTTTTACTTATCTTCAATGCCTACTCATTCTGAGAATTTTGACGTATCTAGCTTCAACAATTCAAAAGTTCAAAATTTTTTGAACTCCTTTTTGAGGGGGATTCCCCAAACGTGGCACCCCGATTTCTGGCGCGCACCAGTACTTTTAGATATCTATAATAGTTCACGGTATCGTCCATCGGCGTTTTGTGGTTTAAAAGTAGATAGTAACAGAAGAAAAAACAAAAAAAAAAAAAAAAGGAAAAATAGTATCTAAGGCAGAATAAATGAACATGACCATGAGAAAGATGGTAAATAGTGTGTTCAAAAACCACAAACAAAGTTGTATGTTTATGGGTAGTTTTACATTTTTTTTCATCTATATGGGTAGTTACCGAGATATACCGGTTTAACATTGTCTAGTTTTTGTCGATTTTTGTCCTCTGAAATCGCGGTTACGTGACTGGGAGTCCTCAAACTTGGTACGCATACAGCCTCTATCTGGACCCATGCTGTGTTCAAATTTCAGCGTTCTATTTTCAGAAATTTATAGTTCTAAGCGGATTAATAAATTTTCGAGGCAAAAATGGACGTTTTTTCTCGTTTTTAGGGTTCTAAATCACGATCACGTGACGTAGGGTCCACAAAATTGCCATACACGACGCTTTTAAATATTGTCATGTTATACCCGAAATTCAACTTTCCATGTTTAGCCATTTTTTAGTTATAAGCAAATCAATAAATTTCGATGCTCATGCATCAAAATGGCCGAATAAAAACAAAGCTCCTGAGCGCGCGCAAAGTCCCAACAACTAAATTTTCGAGCAGGGGTTGTTGTGGTAATGATTTTAAGATTTCCGAAAATCTTTTGAGAAAAAACAAAAGCAAAATGGAATCATTTTCAATCAAACCGAAAAATTTCAAGTAACTATAGGTACGATTCACACAAACCAGACGAGAAGTATATACAGCAGTAAAATATTATTCCAAATATTTGTTCGCTTGATACTGTAATGGATAATACCGTATATTTTGGATTAAAAAGTCAAATCATTTTCCGCACTTAAAAAATAGAAAGTATCATGAATTGAATTAGAGTTTTTTTTCTGACTTGTGCGAATTTATTTTAGTCTGTTTTAGCTGGTTAATGTATTTGGTAGTGATATGTGATCCTCCTGTTGCACCACTAAACGGCTTTCTACTTCCCTCGGACCAATCAGAATGGATAGAAGGAGAGAATGTGACGTATAGATGCGATTCTGGCTTTCGTTTGGTTGGAATTGATGTGGTCACGTGCATGGAAAGAAATTCATTCGAAGAAATACCAGAATGTGAAGGTTTGTTAAAGCATGGACTTTTGGTGGAACAATTTTATCAGACCATGACACTGATTAGAATAATTGGTATAGGACATAATTTTGCATTTAGCAAGTATTCCAACTTTATTGTATGCTGAAAAAATTTCAAAATCTATATGCGGAAGATCCGCAATCCAATAAATTTAACCAAGACTTAATTAATTTTGATGAAATTTTTGAATTAGTCTCCTCGCATAACAACAACAAACAAACAAACAAACACACAAAAACAAGCACGCTAAACAACTCTTTCTCGAATATTTGTTCTGCATGTAACGACTTGTGCAACTTTGATACCATACAGTCCTCACGGTAGCAATTAAACCTTCATTTTCGTTTTGATTCCCATTTAAAAAGGCATTCAAGTATGGGCTTTTTTTGTTCGGTTTTCTCTCAAAAGTTTTGACACATCTAAAGACTAACTTCACTAAATTTGAGCTCTCTGCGACTTTCCGTTCCCGCGATATAGCAGCTTAAATTTTCCCTCAGAAAGTCTTTTTTCCTTAGAAATTTTGCCAAGGTTGCCAATTTGTCATTGGAAACAAAATTTCAAAAAATTACTGCGTACATGTTCCTAATTCTTAAGGTATATTGAGGCATAGTGGTTGTCAAAACAAAGCAAAGGGTGAGAATTGTACGTTAGCTGCTTTTTAAGTACATGTCAGTCAACCTTTCAAAAGTTAGTACAGTATCACAATGTCAAAATGGTAACACTAAAGTAAGACGAAACTTATTCATTTTGAACTGCAATATCTTGAAAACGGGAAGATGTAGAAAGTTCAAGTTTAATGAGAACAAATTTTAGGTATTTCCCAACATTTTGGTCAATGGTAAAAAATTTGGCTTGAATGCCACTTCAAAGTTTCTCAGCTTCCTCGAGAATGCTGATTCTGTTTTAATCAAAAGTCTTTGATTGTTTTTGTTTTAGGCATTTTTTTAGGCATTTCCCAACATTTTGTTCAACAGTAAAAAACTGGGCTCGAATGCCCCTTTAAAGTTTCTCAGCTTCCTCGAGATTGCTGACTTTGTTTTAACCAAAGCCTTTGATTTTTTTTGTTTTTATTTTGATTTTAAACAAATATGCTTTTTCAAATATGACAGGCATTGCAGATTTTGTGAATTGTGCCTTTAGAGATTGAATCATCAGCTATGGGAATATGCATACCACCTATAGCGCCCTCTAACGGAAGAATAGAGCCAACGAATCAAACTATTTGGCTACCAGGAGACGTGATTCGATATTTTTGTACATTTGGTTTCGATCTGGAAGGAAGCGACTCCCGAGTTTGCGGAGAAAGCGGAAGCTTCAATGGCACGGTGCCGGAATGTGTTGGTTAGTGACCTTTTGCAAATCAAATTACTTCTTTCATAATTCTCGCTGTAAACAGTAGTATGCGCCGAAGCGTGTGAAGAGTTGCGGGGCTCATCACCCGCGTTATTGCGCCCAGGAACACAGCTTTTTCGAAGAAATGTCGCAGAGGTGGTTAGCCGTAGGCAACAATTTGTCTGATTTTACCTGCCTGAGATTTGAACCTAAAACCTCCCGTTTCAGAGACGAATGCGTTACAGCTCGACCAACTGGCCGGTGAGCTTTTGCATATTCCGTAATCTAGACTCAATTTAAAAAAATTGATATCAGTTCAGAAGTTAAGTGCATTCAAAATTCCCAAAGCTATTAACCTAACCTAGATTTTGCCACATGTGGTAAAAACCTTGCTGAACAATAGTTGTTGTTCAATCGTTTACGTGCTTTTTGGCCTACCGGCTACCAGCGTGGAAGCCTAGAGAATAAAAGCATACAAATGCGAAAAAATTAGTTTCATTTTAGAGAGTAGCCAACAAGTAGTTCTGGTGGCTCTTCCCTAGGCTTCTTTTACCCGGAAAGGCCCTTAAAACAAACAAACAAAAAACATCACAATTAAATGATCAATATTTATCGTTAGATATTGCAAAAATTTGAACTGTTTGGTCACAAAGCGTTTTTGTTCTACGCATTCTTTTCGTAAACTTCGAATTCATTTTGTAAGTTACGCAAAAAATGATGTTGTTTTCTGATAGCAAACTTTTTACCGAATGCAACTCAAGCGTATCAAAAACAGGTTGCTAAGGTACAATTTCTTACACCAAGAACAAAAAGGCAACGTGATTGTGCAATTCGGCTACTATGGTCTGCCGTGGGCACAACTCCGTTAATCGTTAATAACGAAGCTAACTTTTTCATTAACTCGTTAATACGTTAAAAAGTTTTTTCATGTTAACGGACTAAATTAACTTCCTTTAAGTTCTGTTAACTTCCGTTAAGGTTTTTATCGTTAATATCTTGCACCATTCATTCATCGTACCGGTACAAACCAGTTTGGACTGGGAACACTTGTTGCGTATTAGCACGAGTTTTATAGAAGAGAGTGAAGAAAGGAGCTATTTTTTGTGGCAAATAATAAGCTGCAGCCTCATAGGTCTATTAATTATCGCTAATCACAAATTCCAAAGATTTTCCGATCGCAGCTTCGTTAGTGCATTTGAACCTAATTTTATCTTGAAATTAGATTAGTAACTTCCAAAACACAAAAAGACCACCACAGCAATGAATATTCCCTTACAATTAGCTCAACAGCGTCAATAGTGTTCTAGAAGCGAGTGAATGAAAAGAAATGTAAATTACATGTAAAAAATTAACAAATTAACGGACGTTGTTAACTTCCGTTAATTTAAGCTGAAAATAACGGATTAACGTTTACGGAGGTGTGAAGTTTGTTAACGGACTAGTGGTTAACGAAGCAAACGTTTTGCATTAACTTGCCCACCTATGCTGATAGCTTTGGAATTAAATTACGAAGTAACAAGTTACCAAATTTAGAAAAGATTAAAATGACTGCAGAAGATATGCATAAAGAAATAAGCAGAACAATTTACTGTTACGGGACAAAACGCTGCTAACATTGGACGATTTTAAACTTTTTTTTCATGACAATACCTATATTGACAAAGTTTTGATGCAGAAATGGACTCATCAGCAATGGAAATTTGTCCGTCTCCAACGGCGCCTCCTAACGGAGAATTTGAACCTAATAATCAAACCACTTGGATGCCAGGAGATATTGTTCGTTATGTTTGTGACATGGGTTACGTTCTGGAAGGAAGTGACAATCAAGTTTGTGGAGAAAACGGCACTTTCAATGGCACAGCACCGGAATGCGTTGGTACGTGCGCTTCAATCATTATTCGATTTTTTGTCAACGCAAGATAGAAACATTACGGTCTGTTGTAGCTCATCAGTTGTGTGTTGATAGTTTTGTGCACAGGCTTCAATTACGATCATTTACTGTCATTTGAAAGTTTTTAATTTGTTCTCTTCATTTTGTTGGACTTATTTTCAAGTTTGTGGTACTTCATTTTTTGTGCGTGGAGTTTAAATTCAACTGATTCAAAACTAGCTTGACAGCGTTGGCCAGAGCGAACATCATAACGCAGTATCACGTCATATTAGTTACGCTTGTAGCTGAGGAACAGCTGTGGAAATCTGCAACCGCAGCTCACAGAAATCGTTCTGATATCTATATTTACAAGTTCTTTGTAAATATCAAAGCTCCGACAACAGAGAAATGGCGTTTGTTTCAAACATGTGTTACTATTGATTTAATTCGACTCTATCGATATCAAATTGGCAAAATTTGCCTACTAATTAATCTACTGATAAATGGTTAGATTGAGACAGTTTTCAGAAAACCGAGGATGTATGATCAAAAGTGTGACTTACGCAGCTATTTAGAAGTCTATGGTTTCACAAACATATAAAATAGAATTGAAGAGGTAAGAGCAACAGAAAATTGATTTTCCAATAATTGCTTATCAATGTAGCACCGTACTTTTTGTTATCTTTTAGCTGAAGAATCATCTGCAATGATGGAATGTCCTTCGCCGAGAGCACCGACGAACGGTCGATTTGAACCAGCTAATCGAAGAATTTGGAGGACTGGCCAAACGGTAAGGTTTTTCTGCAACACCAATTTCACTCTCCTTGGATCAAATGTATCAGTTTGCTTAGAAGATGGCACATACAACAGCTTGGTTCCTGAATGTATAGGTCAGTGATTTTTGTGTGCTTGGTGTTAATTTTAAGATTAATTTTATAGGTATTGAGGTGATTCTGTCAGACGAATTTAATTGCGAAGCTTAGTATACCCAAGCAATATTATACTATACTTGAAAGGGGATTTTACTGTGCATGAAAGTTAGAACTTTGATATTTATAACAAACCGCAGCACTGATTTACGGCATTGGAGTTTGCCGACCTCCAAAATGTTATCTACTAATTCCTGGTTGGAATCTATGGTTCCCAACCAATTACTACAAATCGATGAACAAAATATCTACTGTTGATTGATTTGTTTTAATTGCATCTGCTCCTCAATCAATAACGAGGCGTTTAACCAGATTCAAATTTTGATTCCAACTTCAATGCAAACGATGATAATCGAAGCGGTGAAAAACGAAGTACTTGATAAACGATTAAACGGTTTCAATGAGTTTTCAGATGCAGATGCAATAATTTTGTTCATTGGACCAATATTGTGGCTCGAACTTGAAACGGTAGATCAAACTGTCTGACCAACCAAAAAAAGGGGGGAAAGAGTCAGCTAAGCGAAGGGAATGCCAACGAGCACCAAATGGGCAATGGCTCGAAACTAATCTAAGCTCAAAGCTCTAAAACATATGGACAATTTTGCAGTCCCAAAAAGGTTTCTGGAGTACGGACAATTTTTCGTCCTAAATAACCATGACTTAAAAAATGCTTCGCTTGCTGACTCGTTTCTTCACAAAGGTGCCTCTGCACTCTACAAAAATTCTTGCTGAGTGAGATTACCGTTGCAAGTTCTAGCTTTTAGAATTGCGAAATTTGCGCCGCGGTAAATCTAAAATGCAAATTAGCAGCACGTCACACAAAATTGAACAGAGCACAGGATCAAATCAAAAAAGTGCGCGCTTTATGACGCAATAGATGGCCACCGAATTGGCATTACCAACAATCGGAGTTCTAGACTCGGCAAGGAAGCAAAGGTCGCAAGAGAAAACTGAAATGGATTAACTTGTACTGTAAGCTATTTTTAAACTTTGCAGAGGATTTGGAATCTATTATTGAACCAGTAGTACCATTTGGATGTTTGCCACCAGTCGTGCCTTCTAACGGTGAAACTCGACCAACCATGCAAATTTGGAACTCTGGAGATGTGGTTTTTTACTTTTGCAACGACAACTTTACACTAGAAGGATCGACTAACGCAACCTGTCAAGCTAATGGACAATTCAATCAACCTGTTCCAGAGTGCGTTGGTATGTTGGATTACAGTGCAGCAGTAGCCTACTTTTTCGTATCTCGCTTTTTACAGTTTTTTTTTTTTGTTTAACCTAGTAAATTCTTAAATCTTAGAACTACTGCTCGGAAACGATTTTATTGAGGAGATAAAAAGTACTTGAGATTACAGCCAATAGGTGTCCCAAACCTTGCTCTACATCCGCAAAAATAGATTTAATCCGTTCGAATCCGAGCATTGGCATCCTTCGTTTTGAAATTTGTAATATCAGAAAAGAATGACTTTACAAAATTATTTGCAGAATATGGAACATCGCGTTGCTTATTCTGCGAAAAATTTGTAAATTGGCAATTTCTTGGAGAATAAACTACGTAATGGTTGATCATCGAACATTGCGTTCCTTATTCTGCAAGAACTTTTGCAAAGTCATCCTTTTCTTGTGTAACGAAAGTTCGAAAATCAGGATTGCCAATTGTGCGGAGTTAAAACGGATTAAATCAGTTATATTATGGCAGATAAGGAAAACAGTGGAACAAGGTTTACGGCACCTCATTATTACTTCAAAAGGTTCTCATTTTTCCAATAAAATCGATTTT
The DNA here is from genome assembly GCA_963965965.1 of Trididemnum nubilum. Classification (NCBI taxonomy): domain Eukaryota; kingdom Metazoa; phylum Chordata; class Ascidiacea; order Aplousobranchia; family Didemnidae; genus Trididemnum; species Trididemnum nubilum. Next base: position 38,896,637 of record OZ014480.1, read on the forward strand.
GAGCAGCATCTCTTATAATGCCATAACTTCTTTGTGCTGAAATGGCTCACCGTTGATTAGATCATAAAGTGACAAAGAGTAGATTGGGATTGAGTGCTTTTGTGTGTCATGTGACCGCTTTGGACAAGGAAAAAAATTGCCAAAACACACTGTTTTTATATGGTGTTTAACTTTCTCTGAAAACAATTACTACCTAGTGCCTTGGCGTAATAAAACAGTGAAAACAACTACACTCACTATCGCAATTCAGTCTAAAACGGCTGATGCAAATGCAAGTTTTGAGCCAAAGGCTGAAGCTCTAAATCCTTCCTTGTTCAGATTTGTTGAATTTCGACAAAAATGAATGGCTATACGTTATCTTACGGCTACATTCATCGATACTTTACAAACAAAGTTATGACAGCTTTATTACGACACAAACTGTAATATAATCTTGAATTTTAAGCTATTTGCTCATCTCCTGTTGCGCCACCAAACGGAAGTTTTGAACCTTCAGATAGAGAATTTTTTCTACGGGGAGAAACAGCGTCTTTTAGTTGCCATAACAACACAATGCTGATAGGAATGGAAGTTATTACGTGCACAGAAAATCACGTTTTTGATCCTCCTCCACCAGCATGCTTGTAAGTTTTTGAAGTCTGTGCGGTACACAATTCAGTTGCAGAAGTTTATTTTCATTAAGCACAATCATGATATTTTGATAAGCTGAAGAGCGGGATTCAAATCAAATAAAAAATATCAAATTTTTGCTTTGCACTTCGCACTTGCTGAACTACACTGAAGCGTGTGATGAGTTGGCGGCGCGAGAGTTGCAGGTTGGGCGGGCTTAGAGTTGACAAATATTGTCAGATTAGGCAGACCCGGTACTTGAATCCCATACATCTTTTTCCAAAGCAAAGCGTAAATATAACGGTAAATATCTTGTAGTGGGCAGCATCCTAGCAATAAACGAAAGCTTAACCAACATTTGAGTTCTGTTTAATGGAGCTCGTCAGCTGTTTCGCTCTGGTCAGATAGAGCTCGTCAGCTGTTTAGCTCTACTGGAGATCGTAAGTGATTTGGCTCAGCTAGAGCTCATCAATTTGTTTCATTGGAGCTAGGTTATTTTATTGTACTGGATCTCGTCTAGGCTGTTTTATTGTACCGTACTGGATATTTTATTGCACTGAATTTCCAGCTAGGCTCTTTTATTGTACTGGATCTCGTCAGTAAACTAGATTTCTGAAATGGCTTCAAACCCGAAATCTTGCAATTTCAAGGCGAATGTTTTAGGGATTGACCTCAGAAGCCGAGACGTTTTTAAGTTTTTCATTCACCAACAAGTTGAGTAATTATCACACTTTCTGGTAGAGCAGGAGTTTGAGGTTTTATTCTAGAATCCTTCAAATTGGCTCTAGATCTGCCATTGCTCTCTATTCAGCTGCAAGTCGTACTGAAAGAATCCATGAAAACTCTTTATACACTTATTGGCGATATACAAAAATCTTAATGAAGATTTGGTTTTCTGATTTGGACGTAAATTTCCTGCATGCTTACACTGTTTGGTGTTACTTTGCTCACTCAGAGCTGTATGCACCAAGGTAGATTAACTTTGATCCTCGGACCGTCAGTTTTCTCTCTTCTACACTGATGAATGTACAGTATTGCATTGAGTTCACAAGTTAAGAGAAGTTATTCTTACATTACATAATCGGTTTAGCAATTTGCCTGGCTGTTTCGTTCGAAAATTTTCTCAAAAATTTTGTTAATCCGCGAACCAAAGTTAATACACTTCGGTACATATGACCCTATGAGTAGCAGCAGTGCGAAGCATTAAAAATCTATAACTATTAGTTAGCGGTTAAAGTATAATGAGAATCTGAAGTGGTATCGTTTCTTCATTATTATTGATTATTGTGGGAACAATCCTAATTTCTCTTGACCTTTAGTTTAAAAATTAGTCTCTTCGCCCGAATTTACAGAATGTTTTAATCAATTAAAATTCATATATTCGTAAAGAAATTTTATTTTTTGTAGAGAGCTTTTTGACGAAGACGAGGAAGGGAGCGCATAACAGACTGATTTTGCGTCTAAAGTCTAATTTATTTGGACTGAATACTCACCACAATAATGCCTTTGACAATAAAATAAATGAATGAATACATTAGCTAATTTTTGGTTGTTTGTGTGTGTAAAAAAGCTTGTCCATTTACTGCAAAGCTAATTTGAAACAATGGTAATGTGCAATATAACTTAAATGTGTCAAATTCAGGTTGTGTTGTTCAATGTACTTCAATAATCGGCAGCGTGGCCAAGAGGGTGAGACATCGTTTTTACGACGACCCTGATTGTATTTTTTTGGTTCAACTCCTACCCTGGTCACGTTGTTGCGTCCTTAATAAATTGGTTTACGTTGATTATCTCTGCTTGAAGGCTTCAGACTAGCAGCAAATTTAGTGAACAAGAATTCAAAAAAATCCACAGGAACATTAGATCATTGGAAACTCCTAAGCATGTGCAGATTCCTTTGAGCACGAACTAGTCATGGCAATGAAAAGTGCGCGGATCGTCCAATAGTTAGCCTCTGACGCGGTCCGGTGAGCGAAAATTTTTTTTCTACCATGGTTTTGCAGATTTATTACGTCACATCCGTTGTCCCAACCTTGTGATTCATACTCCGCTCCCGCTTTTCGCTTGATCCGCTATATTCACAGGCTAATTGGTACAATGATACTGGGCAATTAGGCTAGGCTTTAGCTTGGAATAAAGTCCGACCGTAGGCAGTGGTAAAATAGGCTAGGAAGAATAGAAAAAAACGATAATAGCAGTTAGTCAATAAGCCTAGACTCAATCGACTCAATTTATTCGCATGCAACCCCCAGCACAAAAAGGGCCATGCAGAATGCAAAGCAAAAGGGAGCATCAAGCTGGCTTACAAATCTACCCCTTGAATGGCTGGGTTATGCATTGAATAAGCAGGAATTTAAGGACAGTATATATCTTCGCTACAACTGGAATATTGAAAGCATCCCAAAATACTGTGGCTGTGGAAAATCGAATAGCATTGACCATTCCCTCAGTTGCAAACTAGGGGGATATGTAATCATGCGACACAATCACATCAGGGATACTGTGGCTGAAATAATGAAGGAAGTGTGTTTTGACGTTCAAACTGAACCTCACCTCATACCAGTTGAGCCAGGTGATTTAACTCTGGCACACTCAAACAAAGAACCAAATGCCAGGCTGGATGTGTCTGGTGGAGGAATATGGTCCCCATTTGATAGGTCCTTCGTTGACATAAGGATTACGCATCCAAACTGTCCATCAAATGAGAACAAATCCCTCGAAACCATTCTGCTCCAACACGAAAAAGAAAAAAAAGATTCTTATCAAGAAAGAGTCACTCAAGTAGAAAAAGGAAATTTTACTCCACTTGTTTTTCTGACATCAGGAGGAATGTCTTGAGAATGTACCAAATTTTTGAATCGGCTTGGTGAACTGATTGCAAACAAAAGAAAAGAAAAATATGCTGATGTAATTCGCCATCTGAGGACCAAAATTCGATTTGCCCTTCTTAAAGCAACTTTGGTTGCGCTGCATGGTTTTAGAGGCAAGTCAAAAAGCAATGGAATCGATTTGAAAGAAATATCCTTTAATCTTATTCCACATATGCATTCCACTGCCTAAAAATTTTTATACCACCACAAATTCATTATATCGGTACAGTACTTCAAATTTATTCATTTTTACTTTGATTTTTTACTTTGATTTTTTAGTCTTTCTTTTTTACTTACAGCATTTTTAATATGACGTGTGTATGCTTATTCCATGATGCATCTTTTTAAAGTAATTTGATTTTTAATTTAAACTTGCCTTTTTTATATTTGACTGATCAGATATTATCTACTCAATAATATCTGCAGTAACAATTTTCTTCTTTTTCATATATTTTTACTAAACTGTTTATACCGGTATATACTAATTACTTGTAAACTAAAAAAAATGCTGTACAAAATCATATTTGAAACATGTGATATGACATGCAACTTTTGGATACGTACAACTACAAATCTCTTTTGAAAATCACAACTTATATCTCGGTGCTGTGTTATGTGGATTACCCTGGAGTCCTTTGCTTCTTCTGTTCTGGTTTGTGTACTTCCAAAATTTGAATACCAATGGCACATTGATACTATTGATCTGGATTTGGAATTGTATCCTTGAAATTTTTGTTCTTATCATTTTTTTAATTTTTGCCCATTTTCTTTGTTTTCATTTTTTATGCTATGGTATTAATTTTTGGTCTCGTATGTTTCATCTTAATTTTGGCCCAAATTAATGCTGAATACTTTTAAAACTTTTTTTCATATTATAATAAAATGTAATTACAATTTTGTGATAAGCCTAGACTTACGTTTTATAATCAAGTCAAAATATTGAGACAAAATTTGTGATACAAGCAAGTCAAAATAGCCAGAGCCTAGTAATCTTTTTTAAGCTTGTAAAGGGTTGGGCTGCTGAGTCTTCAGCGATTATTGCATTGTAGACGGAATAGGCCTATCAAAGGGAAGCCTAAAACTTATTTCTTTAATTAATGCATAATTCAAGTTACTGTATGCGAATTGCAAAAATAAATAGCAGATCTGAGATAGCGGCACAGGTACTGAGATCTCAGATCTGGATAGCCTTGTCAGACAGTGCAGTTGGCTAGGTAGGCTACCGTAAATGACTAGCCTAAACTGTGTGTAGGCCCTAAATCTGGAAAAGTGAAATGTCAAAGTTATTTCACTACTGTAATTTCACCAATGTTGTGATTACTTTCAAATTTAGAGTCAGAATTAACTAGACAGATTCGCTTACTGACTTCATCACTCAGTCATTCATCTACTCCTCACTCAGTGTCATAGTGGATGAAATTAGGACAAAGTTTACTTGATAAATTGATAAAGTATCAAACTGATAGATTGTTGAATCAGTTTGAAGGAAAACTTCCAAAAAAATTTACATAGGTTGCTAACTTTACCAGCTTCACACAGTTCTGCAGCAGCTACACAGTCTGAAGATCTGACTGTTATGGTACATTTTCCTGGTGTTCAATTTCAATTCGATTTATTTGGACAGCGAAAAGACTGTATAAGTCATCAATGTCTACTGTCACGAAAAAAAAGAAACTTTATGCAGTAACATATAATCAGTAAGAAACAGAGCAGTGGGCTAAAACCTACCGGTACTACTGTCACAACTCAAAACAAAAACTCACAACATCAAACGTAACAATTATGCTTCGTATCAATGTATGACATATGCTCAAAAACTTGATTACCTGGACCCCCTTATTCAATATTTTGTGTTTGAGTACTGAGATATATAAAGTCTTTAGTTCTTTATTAAACTGCAAGAGTTTCATCTCTAATTTCCTTTGGAATTTGATTCCATATTTTACTTCCATTATAGATCAGCAATTTTTGAGTTAGTGCTGCATTAACTCGGGGAAGAAAGTAGTTTTTTTTTTTTTTTTTTCAAGTGCTGTAAGAATGTATTTCATCCAGCATTATGAAAAGACCTAAATTAGACCTGGAAGTGTGAGATGATGTATTGCTTATTCTGTACATCAATTTTGCTATTTCCATTTTGCACATGTCATTCAGCTGTAATAGATATAAGCTTGAGAATAACGGTTTACTATCAAGTATGTGTCCTGATGTTGTTGTGAGTTATTATTCTTACTGCTTTTTTTGTAAATTAATCAGAGGTGAGAGGGTCAATACTGATGCACCACACTAGCTGCTAATACAGTAATTTAGATGAGAATGGATGAAGCTGTAATAAATCAACATTAAAGTTTTACAATCGGCAGTGTCTGCTGCACCGGCTCGGTTTCCAACATCTAATCGTTAGTGCACCAGCGGCGCCGGTTGTTTCACTTTGCTGTTCAATTTACTATCTCTCAAGCTGGTATCGTTGTCCAAACCCTAACTGTAATCGTAAGGTTTTAGAGAAAAAAAAAAAGAATCATGCAGCGAAGTTACTCTCTAGCGCTATATATGCCAAGTGTGTTCGCCGCGAATCGATACCCCAACCCTTGGCTTAGCAGCCAAGTGTGCTTACCACTACACTATCAGGGCTTGGCATTTGATGCGTCAAAGTGCCGTATTTAGATCGAATCAATGAGAAAAAAGCAATATAATATGCTGCTGGTGCACTAGCGATTTGATGTCGGAGACCGGATCGGTGATCTAGACACTACCTTTACAATCACCATACTTCTGTAAACGATACAATACCCAACAACCACTGGCTAATTTTGAACTAACTTTCTGAATTTATGGTTTCCAATTTAGTGAATGATCAATCAGGACATCCAAATATTTAACACATGTATTTGCACTACATGTAATATGCTAACATGTAGACTGTAGAGTGTTTGCGCAGACTTAGCTGATGTTTGCAAATTATAGCTATTCATATTCTATAATTGTTTAAAACACAAAATTGCATTTCAGGCAGAAAAAATAGCCTACAAAAGCTAGTTTGAAAGAAATTTAGTACCAGTATTTAGATAGGCTTGCGAAAACAAATGGATTCTAATGTAGTGATTAATCTCCTAAACTATGCAGCATTGACTGATTGATGCCATCTTTTAAGCCATTGTGTTACCCAGAAAAATTGATGAGCAATCCACAAGTATCTGGCAATAATACAGGAAGTTTTTAAAAGATTTTTTGGATGAAAAAAGCTATATACAGCAGCAGCAAGACTTACCAAGTGTTTGGGTATGTTCTTCAAATAATCGTTTGTAGCTTCATTTTGTTTGCAAAGATATTTCAAACTTGTTACAGTATCTACATCAGATACAAGTTTTGGTGCTGACTGCAATCTCTCACTTGCAGCAAGATTTAACTATATTAAAACTGGCCAGTTGGTCGAGCAGTAACGCAATTGTCCTGGATTGGGAGGTTTGTATTTCAGGCTAGTCAAATCAGACACAGTGTTGCCAACAGCTTGCACCACTGCAACATTTCTTCAAAAGAAGTTGTGTTGTCCTTCACAAATGTAAGGAGATTTCCTCCGTGTTACATACTTCGGCATAATATGAGTATTGTGAAAGATTTGATGTAATCAGAACCTCGCAACATATAAATTATCAACAGAAGCTCTTTTTTTGCTGATTATATATTTTTTGCATTTAGCAAAACTTATAATGTTGTCAAGCCATGTTGTGAGTCTGATTATGGCAAGTGGGACAGAGTTGCTCTAGCAAAAAATTATTTTATTAGCCTTTGTTGCTAATTGCTTTCATTTTTTCAGGAAAAATTTGCTGGTTCTTCAAGGATTGTACCTTCACTACCTTAGAAAGATCACTTGCCCTACTGCAACCACTGAGGCCACTACCAGAATATCGCAAACTATGAAAGAGGAATTTCACCGATTGTTTTTTGAATTGTGGAATTTCATTAACTATCGACAACAGTATTCAGAAAGGTACAATTAGGTACAATCTAAAATGTAGAATGTGTTTGATACTTGTATGGTTGAGACCAGAAGCAATGCAGTGTTATGCTGATCTTTGCAATTGATGTAAGGCAACACCAGAGTTGTTTTACATTGCTCTGTGTCCAATTTAAATGCGCTTTTAAGTTTCAAGGTTTTGTAATATTTTGTTTTTTTGTAATCATTTATTTAATTAATTAGGGTTATGCACACAAGCCAGTTAATCGTAGTTTTTTATTTTTATTTTTAAAGAGCTTCGTGACAAACTTTAGTTTACAAGTAAGATTGTAGTTAATGTGGTGATATTTACTAGTCAATAGTCATTCCCGTTAGACTACAGATTTGTTTATTTTTGGTGACTTTTACTCTACTAGTCTATTTGTGTCACGGTGTGCATTTGCATTTTAAAATTGAAAATACAAAATCAAAGAATAGAGTTTCACAGATCATATCTTTTTAGAAGTCTTGGACCGTGGATTTCATTCACAGAATGTACCCACTACTTCCCAACGTCGAATCAACTGCTTTCATGTTTCTGTATTAACAATATCTTCGACTATGCAAGTGTGCATCAGCATTTTGATCTTCACAAAATATCATCAAAATCTTGAAATGTACTTATGGAATATTGTGATTAAATCATGGACTTCCAAAAAATGTGCAACGACAGAACTACAGTAGAAATAATGCCACGTGAATAACAATAATCAGAAGAGAAGAAGTCTCGATAAGAAATGTTCCTCCGAAAACTAAGAAAGCACCAAATTTTCCTGAACTTGCATGCCATCTCTATGGTTTTTTGTTGAGATTTGCAAGCAGTTGTGGATTATCGTTCGAAACGCTTTTAATTAATTTCCATTTTTCAGGCTGTCAAGCGCTCATTTTTTTCATTTTTATTTATATATTTATTTTTTTATTAGTCATTTCTTTCATTATTTTTTCCGGATTTTGTTTGGTTGTAAACTAATTTTTAGTTTAGTTACCCTGTTTTTCGGACATAAGACCCACGTAAAATACCTAGATTATCTCAAAAGTACAACGTGCACTTTAATCTTCCAGTTTGTGTCATGTATGGATCTGGTTTGTACCCTATTTCTATCCAGGATAATATGTTTTCTGTGCCAAAAGAACAGCGCAAGCAGTAAGAACAAGCGAAGCTCAAAAGAATCTGCTAGTTGCACAAAAACTGTGGGAACACGCAAGCGGAAGCTGATAAATAGCTGTCGCTAGTGAACACATGCCCGCTATTGAAGTGGCAAAAAGAAAGTGGTTTCCGCTGCGAATGCTACCTTGGAAAAAATCCTGCTCAACTACGCAGCAGCATCAGAAAACGGGAAAACAAATTGCCGTGAAAATAAAAATGGCGATGTATAAACTGGTTCCGAGTGGTAAACAAAAAGAGTGAAGAATGACTTTTGTACCACCCAGAATTAGCTACATTTTAGTTTTACTGCTATGACATTTATTTGTTTTGAGTATTTTGTGTATGTACGTGCTGTTCTTAATTCATTTAAAGTGAGTTGTGCTATCGAAATTGTAAGCAACTTTTGTGTATGTAATTCATCATTGCCTAGATGATTTTTTTAAAAAATGCTACAAAATGACTCTTGTTTTCGTTAGAATATTTTAACCTGTCACTCATTTTTTTCATTCGTTTTTGTTACAAAGTTCTTTTTCTTTTTTCAAAAGCGCCATCATTTTTTGGTACTTGGCCGCATGCATTTTGTTATTTTAATTACGTGCAGTACTTTTTCGGTTAACAAATTCGTCTGTGATACGTCTGACCATAGAACTCTTTAGTAGTAGCTGGAAACTGACAGTTTTGTCGTTTTTTTCTTCACAATTCACTTGTTCTTCGAATATGTCGAATCAAATCAGTCGAATACGCGTGACTGCAAAAAATCTTGACAACAAGAGCAACCTTTTTTTGTTCAATCCTCTTCTCTTTTTCTCCGTGAGTTGGTTTCTAGTCTACTAGATAAAGAGTCTCTGATCTGACTGCCAAACCAAACGAACGCCATTTTGTGTTTTCGAGCTTAATTAACGCGTTTGTTGCTGACAATATTAACTCGCTTTTAATCGAATTCTTTTGAAAAGATACTGCTCGAGATCGGTTTCATTGAAGAAATGAAAATCGCTGGAGATAACAAAGAGATGCTGCAAACTTTTCCCACTATTTCCTTTATCCGCAATAGTAGATTTAATCCGTTTAACTAGGTACCATTGACAACCCTGCATATCGAAATTTCGTGACATCAAAAAAATATGACTTTGCAAAATTTCTTGTGGAATAGGCAACGCGATGTTCGATTATTATTGTAAACATTGCGTTCTTACAATAATTTTTTAAGTTATCCTTTTATGTTGTCACGAAATTTCGAAAAACAGGATTGCTAATGGTACGGAGTCAAATGGATTAAATTTAGTTTTGAGGATAAAAAATAGTGAAACAAGGTTTGGGGCACCTCTTTATTATTTCCAGTAGTTCTCACTTGTTAATAATACGGATTTCATGTAGTAAATCTTTAAACTTGTTTGTCTGGCAATTTAGTCTGGTGCAAAAGCACTTACGTACGAAAATTCACTCCATAATTATTCCACAATCGCATGAGGTTAATGGCTTGTGTAGAATTGCTGGTAATAGATGTAGGTTTAAGTAATGAAACGTTTCAAAAAGAATGCGATTGTGCTGGATCTGATTTTGTTTATAAATGTTCTATCGAAAAAACAAAGTTTACGCTTCTAAATAAAAACAGTTCCAGCTCGAGCTTCTACCAACCCATTACACGAATCAGAAATTAGGCAACTGAACTAAATTATATAGTGAAGGAGAGTTAAAGCTTAATTTATATCGTATCAGTGTATGGCTTGCAGCAACTGCAGGGTTACGATGTTATGTTCTGCTAGCTGTGCCGTCATGTTTGTGGTGGTATAATACCATGTTTGTGGTGGTGCGTTGGTTGACCAGAGATTGCCGAATTTGAGGATCAACCAAGCAATGATCTTTATAGACAATTGGACCCCCGTACATATGACGATGCATCTAGATTTTATGGAAATGTTTTTAAATGAGATCTATAGTAGTTGGGTTTGTTTTTTTTGCATATCTGAAGTTTTTCAAGTCGTTGTAGCACGTTTTAATTTACAAGTAACACGTCATTGGTTGATTGATGTTATTTCATAAGAATCTTATCTATTAAATAACCTTCGTGTTTGCTAGAAAGTTGCGATTGCAAAACCAATTAAAAGCTAAATCAACAGAAATACTCTACTGTAGTATCTTCGCTCTGTGCACAGATACTGCAGGAGGATGTTACGGTCTGAGTGAATTATGATTGCTTTACTGTAAATATGCACTCATACGAACTGCTAATGAGGACGAAGCACATGGTGTTGGTAAACTTTTTACCATGGTTTTGAAAGTGAACCGCTTCCTTTTGAACAACAACTACAGTACATTGTGTGTCAGATCAGCATTTGCAAAGTCTTTGAAACGGGTTTAGTTAACGCAGATGGTTTACGGCCATGCAATACCTTCTCGTTGCAATTCTTTTCAAAACTCCGTGTGTTGGGTCACCTGGGTGTTCTGCCCATGGCCCAGCGCCCGTAGTGATTACTCCTTGTGATTATAACGTATTACTTATCATGCGATTAGACGTTTGAATCATTCCAATTCACATTCCTAGTTCTGTCTACGCTAAAACTTAAGATCTCTTCGACAGTGCCGTCGCCATTGCAAACGAAGTGAGGGGGCATTAGCCGAAAGTGGGGGGGGGGCACTAAAATAGACCGAACTTTTGCATACAAAAACTGATATTTTACGGCTACAAATTATGCGCTATTTAAAAATTTTGAATGCATATTTGAAAAAAAAAGGCGTATAAGCCTGGCAGTGTTTATTAGCTGTTTTTTCTGCGGCCTGTGTAACTGCTTGAAGAATCTGTCAGCTGCAGTGAATGGGACCAGAAGCACAACCAGGAATTTGCTAAGAGGGAGGGGACTTGCACCCAAAGTAAATTTTTTTGCTCAAAATTTGTCTACTTTAGGCCCCGTGCTAAACAAACCGATGCAACTCAAGCTTGTCACAGAAGGGGCCTGGGGACAGAGATCCCAGCGTCTGGGTAATTTTTGTGATTTTGCGGCAACAAATAGCAATTTTAACGTCATTTCGATCACAATTCGCTCGTTTTTGAAGCCATAGCGCAACCAGAAGCGCATCCAGGATTTTGCTCGGAGAGGGGGTTTAAACCCCAAGTTTGTTTTTTTTTGTACAAAAATTGTCTAATTTAGGCCCCGTGCTAAACAAACCAATGCAACTCAAGCGTATCACAGAGGGGCCAGGAGGCAGATCCCCAGCTGCTGGATGACTTTTGTGATTTTGCGCCAAAAAATAGCAATTTTAACGCTATTTTAATCACATTTCGCACGTTTTTGAAGCCATACGAATAAAATTTAAAAGTCATTGAAAAAATTGAATTGCCTAGCCCCTTTAGTTTTAAGATTTACTTCAAAACACTTAAACGCTTGGCTTTAGGGTAATATTTTCTCAATGACTCGGCTAAAAGAGGCTGAAACCCCTTTAAACCTTTCCCCCAATTTGCGCAACTGACTGCGACCTAAAATAAATCTTGAGTGTGCTCTAAAAAAGCAAAACCAGCTGGTTATTTTTTAAATGTTTTCACACTTTGTTTTTGGTCATAATCACTAACAAGGTATCGGTAACGATTCTATGGACTCACATCTCTATTCCGCGACACATCCGTAAGTTCGTATTTATAAGGCAGATTATTGCGTCACATTTATGTACTCGTACAGCAGTTGGTTGCCAGCAATTTCGTGAAAAATTAAGAAAACTTCAAACGAGAATAAACTTTAAACGTTATTTCTTTTTCCATTATTGCCTATTGTCGTGTCGCTACGTGATGCTCCAAAAAAGTCTTCTGAGTAAACCGAAATGGGGGTGCACAAGCAGTTGTTAGGGGGGCACGGCCCCCCCGTAGCGACGGCACTGCTCTACGATAACAAAACCAATTACGCAATTCGATTCTTTTATGTCTGATAATGATAATGTAAACCATTTCGACGATTCCATTAAACTGCAAAAAAAATATTTGCCAAAATAATTTTTTGAAAAAAATTCTACTTTAAAACTTTCTCACGAAGTTGCTGAACTGTAGGTGGAAGTGGAAACGATTGGCAAATTGGCGCTTCATTTCTGGTCATTATCTGGGTTTTAGTGACACGTAAGGGTTCGATTCTCGATGAAGCTTTCCAATTCTACTTCGTTTACGACAGTGTGTAATGAAATCGAGGTTTATTAAGCAGTAATCAACAGCAACATAACGCAAGTCAGCAAACAAACGATAATAAAAGAATGAGCGAGCGTCGAGCGGTTTTTGTTTGCGAACGCAGGGCTCCACAAACTTTCATATTATATATTCAGGCCATTTTTTTGAAAATTTATGCAAAATATCAACCGCAAAAGATATGGAATAATTACCGAGTGAAGTAACTTATACATTAATGAAAAAAATAAAACTCATTTTACAAGTCCGGCATAAAACTACAGAGATACAAAAAAAATCAACATTTAAAACATACTTTAAAATCTTTCTAAATTTAGAACAGTTATCTAAAATGCTGAAATATACAGGCTAATCGTTGTCCTCAGGTACCATACCAATAAGGTTTCCCTGAGAAGCTGACAAATATGTTTAGCACCTGCGCAAAATTGATTAAGTAATAACAATGCGTTTGTCTAAGCAGCATAGATACTGCAAAAGAAGTTTAAATTTGGGGTCAGCGAATTCGGACACGGAGTTACAAACAACAGCAAGCCGTTGATGCAACCTTTCGAAGTAGTGTTGCCAAGGCGCGATGATTCGGAGATGGGCTCGGCTAAGTTGTCATACGCTTCGGCGTAATTTAGCGATTAAAAAGATTTGATTTTTGACACCCAAAAATTCTTCCAATACCACGTACGGTGCGTTGAAAAAGCTCAAATATTTTGAACGCAAAAAACTCATTGTTTCCATGGGCCATCGGGGTTTCAATCTGCTGAAAAATTTTGATGTACGGTTGATTGGAAAAAAACAGTGACTTACTCGTAAAAATAGCGGTTTTCAATAACTTTGCAAACAATTTAAATGAGTATGAACACAAAAGCAAACCTCGTTATACTGTTATTAAAGGTAGGCACGAATAAGATAAAGCGCAGCTTAACGTTCGCAATCAAGTTACAACACACAATGTGAATTTCGCATTTTGATTTTAGGCAAAAAAAGGATTAATTGTTTACTAAGGAAGGCTAACATTTGGCAATATTACGATAAATGCAACACTAATTTTTTAAGAATCAACTGGCTCGACTAATCGAAAAAAGTTAGAAAGAAAACGCAACGCAATGAATCCGCAAAAAAATTTAATGGGATTAGCCCGCATATTTCAAATTTACATGTAGTTTACGTTCAAGCATACCTAAACTGATGCCACCAAACGACTTTCAATAAAGGAAAACATAGGTTATGAGCAGTTGACAACTCGCAGTCGTGGTTCACACACATCAATCAAATGCCAGGGTGTATAATAGAGTAAATAAACGAAAAGCTAATAAATATATACGAGCATCAATATGTGATAATCCGAATAGAAACTAAAAAAAGCGACTTTTAAACTTTAGCAAATGGAAACACCAAATGAATAGCTAGTTCTACAGTGCACCAGTATAAAAAAATAAAGGAGGAATCAGAGGTGGAGTCCTCAAGGACGTCCTTGGCCTCCTAAGTCAAGTCCTTGACCTCGAAGCCTCTAAGTCCCCGAAAATACCCTGTTCTCCGCCGAGGACAGCACTATTTTTTGAAAATGAGCCATAGTCATGACCATTTTTTTCCTCGACTGAAATTTCACGAAAAATTTGCGACTTTGTGCGCGAGACCTTTTTTTTTTCTTGGAGAACACTTGCGCGTTGTGTCCTTTGCCTTCAGCATTCCTGTCCTTGGCCTCGAGAAGGTCTGTCCTCGGAAAGTCGGTAACTGATTTGGGCTCGGGTTTTTTTTGTGTCCTAGGCCTCGAGCCTTGTGTCCGCGACTCCACCTCTAGGAGGAAGCACTTCAACAAGCAAACTGAGATTGAGTTGCCTCCTGCTGCAGCGTTATAATTTCACAGCATAAGACACGACTAACGAGTACGGTTAATTAATATGAAATTATAGCAATAAACGGAGGTGGGCACGAATAACATTTTACCAAACGCGAAGGGCAATGATTATCTAATTGTAAATCACTTAAAGCAAAGCGCAAGATACGCAATTTAAAGTTTTTATCTCTGAAGGGTAGCGCAATTTCCGCAATTGCGGAACGAAATTCATATACCAAGTCAAAGAGTAATTTAACTTCCGGAAACAAAATAACACAACACGATGCAAACTCCACATTTTTACAATTCTAGACGGAAAAAGAATAAGTAATTTGCTGAAGGCAAGACAAATTTATTTTATCGCTCAGTAAAATTAATCAGCATTCGTTTAAGGCGACAGGGAAGTTGCAAAAAGCCCGACGATCATTCGAATCAAGCAACCTCCCTCTAGTCAGAGGCAATTTAAGCCAATTTGACAACATTACGATTGAAAATGGCTGACATTTGACAACATTAGAATTGAAATTAAACAAAATTAAGTTTATCGAATAAAATAGCGAATAAAAAACAAAACAAAAATTTGAAAGCGTAGCGCAATTTCTTTTAAGGGTACATTAGTCCGCAGCGCAACTTCAACATCTCAAAATCAAACATCAAAGTTGCGCTTTGCCTACCTCTGATAATAAACATAACACACTTTGATCCAGCTCCAATAAATGTTAACCTCAAACTTGAACTTTAATCTCAATTTGAAAGAGGACTGAAGGTAAAATCACCGGGGGTATCTAAAGTTTGGCAAATCGTATTAGATTAGATCGGCGTTGACTTCATCCTTCTTGATCAGCCCTTCCAGAGATATTCTACTTCAAACACGACGTAAGGACCTCTCTAATCATAATTTCTATTGGCAACCCTGGCATTGATAACATCCGCGACGCCATCTTAGTCCTATCCTAAGGCAATGCAGCAATTACACTAAGCCACAGAAGCGTCTTAACCTATTTATGGCTAGGTTAATAGACCTCAGACCTCAGTTAATAGACCTCAGAAAGATAGCTGAGGGCTGCCGATGAGAGCTAAAAGCTCGAAACAGCGCTGTCCAGCTCTGTGCAGACCTCAGTATGTTAGAATACTGCATTAAAACGTCAGAGTTGCCAAAATAAAAATTGTAATTTGGAGATCCCTACGTCGTGCTTGAAGTAGAATATCTGTGGAACGGCTTGAAAAAGAAAAATTAAGTCTATTCCATTGATGTTGCCTTCAGTCCTCGTTTAAATTTCAACAAAAACAATAACCCGCATTCCATTGAAGCTTAACTAGCAACTGTTAAAATAGTATGGTTGCATAAACGGGTCCA
Organism: Trididemnum nubilum; assembly: GCA_963965965.1. Taxonomy (NCBI): domain Eukaryota; kingdom Metazoa; phylum Chordata; class Ascidiacea; order Aplousobranchia; family Didemnidae; genus Trididemnum; species Trididemnum nubilum. The sequence goes on from OZ014480.1 coordinate 38,912,601, forward strand.
CGACAACTGACCGCGAACTAACTAACCCCGATTGGCCTAGAAGGGGGTCATAAAAATATTTTACTATCCCCACAGCCATCGTCCACGAACCCTCACTTTATCACGAAATCACTTTGTGACGAGATCACTGGTAACCTTTAATTCGCGGTCAGTTTGTTGCGGTCAGTTGATTTGGCTCGGAATAAACGCTGCAAACCGGAGATGTAAATGAAACGCAAATACGGTACACAATCTTTAGTTATAGATATTGTTTGACTGTGCAGTGTACAGATATTGTTTGACTTGGACTGTGCAATGCTGCATGAACACTTGCACAAATGCACAGTCGAAGATATTGTTAATGCAGAGACAAGAAAGCAGTTGGTTTGACGTTGGGAAGTAGTGGGTGCTTTCTGCGGATGAAATCCATCGTCCAAGACTTCTAAAAAGATATGATCTGTGAAACTCTATTCTTTGATTAATTGCATTTTTAATTAATGCAAATGTACACAGTGACACAAATAGACTAGTCGAGTATAAATGACTAAAAAATGAACAAATCTGTAGTCTAACCGGGATGGCTGACTACTGACTAGTATCTATCACCAGATAAACCACAACATTACTTATAAACCAAATTTTGTCACAAAGTACCTCTCTTTAAAAAAAAAACAAAAAAACAACAACTACGATTAACTGGCTTGTGCGTATGAACCATAATCAATTAAATCCAAATTAAAAAAAAAAATATTACAAACCAGGGGCTTATTGACTAGATGACCATAACAGGTCCCTTCTATTCTACGGTCGTAAAAAAGTTATTTTTTGTTTTTGCTATTGTTAAGAATTTTTTATGTAGTGTTTCATTTATGACCATGGTTCTCAACCTATGGGTCGCGACGCATAGTTGGGTCGCCTAAAATTCTTTTGGGTCACTTGTTTCTTTTTTTTTGCAAACATCTACAAAGAGTGAAACTTGTGCAAAAAATAATAAAATAAACGCAACGCCACTTCATAGTCAGATGGATAGTCATCAACCCTTGTTGCATTTTTGTACACGAAAAACTCAAACACTGACATTTTGAGCTTCTGGAGACCGCAAAGTTGTAAAACGCTTCAAAGTAGTAAGCAATATATTGCAGGACTGATGTGAACAAAGAACTCCCGCAGTGAAGAAGGTTTGTGTGCGTGGAGACTAGAAATCAAAGGTCATGTATGTTAGACTACGCTAGGCATAATTGATAACGATCAGCAGTATGACTAGAGGGGCTATTGCTCCCCAATTGGCCTGCCAACCAAAATGCAGAATAAGGAAAACACCACGTTTTTATCATTTCTGAGATTGTTTTTTGCATTGAAATAGACTCAAAAAATGATATAACGCATACTTTGAAACGTTTAATTTAGGGGGGGTGGGGGTTACTTTGTCAAAAACCAAACTCATAGATCGGAAAAAAAACTTCAAAAATGGTCAAAAATTGGTAATCAAATTTGATCGCTTATTGAAAAATGTTTAACAAAGGTTTTATCAAAAAATATATAAGCTCAGAAATAGAGGGGGAATATTCATTTATTATTAGTTAATTACCAATCACTTCTCTCAAACTTCCTTCCAATAGCCCTCCTAACCAAATCTTTCTCTATAACATATAGAGTAGACGAAACAGATTACTCCTTGACAGTTTTATTGAACTACCGGTAAAGGATTTTATGATTTACCAACTTGTAAACAATACGCCTAAAATTAAGTTATTTTTGCAAAAAAAAATTTTGAGCGCTGGGGGCTCTTCTCTCAGGCCCCAGGACTCCGGTGGCTGGGGCTTTGCCCCCAGACCTCCAGGCTCTGGCAGATGGGGGATTCGCCCCAAACTTCCAATTGCCTCCGGCAGCTGGGGGCAGACGCCCGTAACACCCCCACATTGCACATTTCTGGCTACGCGCCTGGTACCAATACCAGACTGTCAAGTCTCTGAATTAAAAAAAATAAATAAAAAATGACTGCAGAACATAAAATAATGGCAAGTAATGACAATTTTCAAGTATATTATAATTGGACTTACCATATTTTTTAAGACTGAAAACTGGGACTGTCGAAGAGATCCAAAAAACTAAACAGATGACCAGTCAAAAAAGGTCTTTGTGTACTTTTAGCGAGATCTTTTTGGTGATCTCCCCCCTAAAAAAGGTTTTCATTTCAATGACTCACGATTTATTGCAATTTATCGAGTGATCTCAAAAAATATCAGTAGATTATTTGGAATATAATGAAATAATAACAATGGTTCCTAAACAATGAAATTGAAAAACAATAATCAAATAAATGAAATAATGACACACTTGACAGCCTGCAATACTCAAAGCTAAATAGCAAATATTCATAAATGTATGATCAGTGAAAAGTTGTTTGTTGTATTTGCAACAAATTTCTGTCATCACAAAATTTTTTTTGCACATACCGGTAACAGCTTTTAATTTAACTATGTATCAGAATATACTGTACATGGGTCGCAAAATTTTACACATTTGATTTTTTCAATAAATTTTGCTTTGAAAAACGCTTTGAAAAAAGGCTGAGAACCACTGGTTGATTGCATCTTATAATGACAAATAATAAATTGAACGTGAACTAAAAAGTGTATTTTAATCGGACATTGAGCAATGTGAAGCATCTTTGCACGTCGTTGCTGACATCACTTGGAAAGATCAGCATAGCACTGCATTGCTTCTGGTCTCAACCATATCAGTATAAAACACCTTCTACATTTGAAACAGTGGTGTAAAAAGTACTTGATAACTGTAATCAAGTAAAAGTTTTGTTACTTGAAAGAAAAACTACTTAAACTAAAGTACAAACTATTGACCAAAAAAGTACTAGAGTAAAAGTAAAAAAGTAGTCGTTTTTAAAGTACTCAAGAAGAAGAATTTCTGAAAGTATTCAAGCAAAATAAACATATTCAATCCACAAATTGTAGTGTATGACAATTAGTCGATTGCCTTCACATCACTGTCACATAATGCTTGGTCTTTCAACCCTTTACTCTCTCAAGATACAAGTTTTTGTTATTATAATCAAATCAAAACGATTAACAGGGAAACTTTGGGATTTGAAAATCATGTCAGGCAAAAATTTACTTGAAATCATTTCATAAAACCGTTGCTTTGCTGGTAGAAAACTCAACTATTCTGATAAATTTGTGATTCATTTAAACCTACAGAACTTTGTACTCTTCTAAATCAAAATGCTCCTTAAGTAGCATTACTCCATGGGAAAAGTAAGCAAGTGTAAATAGAAAGAATCCAAAAACATAATTGCTTTAAAAGTGCTTGTTACAGACAAACTCTACTTGAGTAGGTTAATTTAGTAAAGATACTTTTGTTACTTTACAACCATGATTTTAAATTATACCTTTCTGAATACTGTTGTCAATAGTAAATAACATTCCACTATTCAAAAAGCAACCGGTGAAATTCCACTTTCATAGTTTACGATATTCTAGTAGTAGCCTGAGTGGTTGCAGCGGAGCAGTCGATTTTCCTAAGGGAGTGAATTATGCTCCTTTAAGACCCACAAAACTTTTCCTGAAAGAATGAAAGAAATTAGCAGCAAAAGCTAAAAATAATTAAGACATACCTAATGTAAAATGTTTTCTTGCTCGAGCAACTATGTGCCACTTGCCATAATCAGACTCACAACATGGCTTGACAACACTATAAGTTTTGCTAAATGCAAAAAATATTTAATCAGCAAAAAAAGAGCTTCTGTTGCCAATTCATATGTTGCGAGGTTCTGATTACATCAAATCTTTCGCAATACTCATATTATGCCAAAGTATGTAACACGGAGGAAATCTCCTTACATTTGTGAAGGACAACACAACTTCTTTTGAAGAAATGTTGCAGTGGTGCAAGCTGTTGGCAACACTGTGTCTGATTTGACTAGCCTGAAATACAAACCTCCCAATCCAGGACAATTGCGTTACTGCTCGACCAACTGGCCAGTTTTAATATAGTTAAATCTTGCTGCAAGTGAGAGATTGCAGTCAGCACCAAAACTTGTATCTGATGTAGATACTGTAACAAGTTTGAAATATCATTGCAAACAAAATGAAGCTACAAACGATTATTTGAAGAACATACCCAAACACTTGGTAAGTCTTGCTGCTGCTGTATATATCTTTTTTCATCCAAAAAATCTTTTAAAAACTTCCTGTATTATTGCCAGATACTTGTGGATTGCTCATTAATTTTTCTGGGTAACACAATGGCTTAAAAGATGGCATCAATCAGTCAATGCTGCATAGTTTAGGAGATTAATCACTACATCAGAAACTATTTGTTTTCACAAGCACATCTACATACTAGATTTCTTTTAAACTAGCTTTTGTAGGCTATTTTTTCTGCCTGAAATGCAATTTTGTATTTTAAACAATTATAGAATATGAATAGCAACAATTTGCAAACATCTGCTAAGTCTTCGCAAACACTCTACATCAGTGACCCCACCAAGCCGATTTTTTTCAGCGAATCGGCGATTTGTTGGAGCAAGGGCAAATATTTTTGGCAATACAGTAAACATAACTTTAGAAAACTTGACAAGTTCATGAAAATATGATATATGGTATACATTAATACTGGATTGGTATGAAATTTAGGGCACATAAACATCTTTTTAGGGCTTTGGGCACTCGCCGATTAGCCATAAACTTAGAGGGAACACAGATCTACATGTTAGCGTATTACATGTAGTGCAAATACATGCGTTAAACATTTGGGTGTCCTGATTGATCATTCACTAAATTGGAAACCATAAATTCAGAAAGTTAGTTCAAAATTAGCCAGTGGTTGTTGGGTATTGTATCGTTTACAGAAGTATGGTGATTGTAAAGGTAGTGTCTAGATCACCGATCCGGTCTCCGACATCAAATCGCTAGTGCACCAGCAGCATATTATATTGCTTTTTTCTCATTGATTCGATCTAAATACGGCACTTTGACGCATCAAATGCCAAGCCCTGATAGTGTAGTGGTAAGCACACTTGGCTGCTAAGCCAAGGGTTGGGGTATCGATTCGCGGCGAACACACTTGGCATATATAGCGCTAGAGAGTAACTTCGCTGCATGATTCTTTTTTTTTTTCTCTAAAACCTTACGATTACAGTTAGGGTTTGGACAACGATACCAGCTTGAGAGATAGTAAATTGAACAGCAAAGTGAAACAACCGGCGCCGCCGGTGCACTAACGATTAGATGTTGGAAACCGAGCCGGTGCAGCAGACACTGCCGATTGTAAAACTTTAATGTTGATTTATTACAGCTTCATCCATTCTCATCTAAATTACTGTATTAGCAGCTAGTGTGGTGCATCAGTATTGACCCTCTCACCTCTGATTAATTTACAAAAAAAGCAGTAAGAATAATAACTCACAACAACATCAGGACACATACTTGATAGTAAACCGTTATTCTCAAGCTTATATCTATTACAGCTGAATGACATGTGCAAAATGGAAATAGCAAAATTGATGTACAGAATAAGCAATACATCATCTCACACTTCCAGGTCTAATTTAGGTCTTTTCATAATGCTGGATGAAATACATTCTTACAGCACTTGAAAAAAAAAAAAAAAAAACAACTTTCTTCCCCGAGTTAATGCAGCACTAACTCAAAAATTGCTGATCTATAATGGAAGTAAAATATGGAATCAAATTCCAAAGGAAATTAGAGATGAAACTCTTGCAGTTTAATAAAGAACTAAAGACTTTATATATCTCAGTACTCAAACACAAAATATTGAATAAGGGGGTCCAGGTAATCAAGTTTTTGAGCATATGTCATACATTGATACGAAGCATAATTGTTACGTTTGATGTTGTGAGTTTTTGTTTTGAGTTGTGACAGTAGTACCGGTAGGTTTTAGCCCACTGCTCTGTTTCTTACTGATTATATGTTACTGCATAAAGTTTCTTTTTTTTCGTGACAGTAGACATTGATGACTTATACAGTCTTTTCGCTGTCCAAATAAATCGAATTGAAATTGAACACCAGGAAAATGTACCATAACAGTCAGATCTTCAGACTGTGTAGCTGCTGCAGAACTGTGTGAAGCTGGTAAAGTTAGCAACCTATGTAAATTTTTTTGGAAGTTTTCCTTCAAACTGATTCAACAATCTATCAGTTTGATACTTTATCAATTTATCAAGTAAACTTTGTCCTAATTTCATCCACTATGACACTGAGTGAGGAGTAGATGAATGACTGAGTGATGAAGTCAGTAAGCGAATCTGTCTAGTTAATTCTGACTCTAAATTTGAAAGTAATCACAACATTGGTGAAATTACAGTAGTGAAATAACTTTGACATTTCACTTTTCCAGATTTAGGGCCTACACACAGTTTAGGCTAGTCATTTACGGTAGCCTACCTAGCCAACTGCACTGTCTGACAAGGCTATCCAGATCTGAGATCTCAGTACCTGTGCCGCTATCTCAGATCTGCTATTTATTTTTGCAATTCGCATACAGTAACTTGAATTATGCATTAATTAAAGAAATAAGTTTTAGGCTTCCCTTTGATAGGCCTATTCCGTCTACAATGCAATAATCGCTGAAGACTCAGCAGCCCAACCCTTTACAAGCTTAAAAAAGATTACTAGGCTCTGGCTATTTTGACTTGCTTGTATCACAAATTTTGTCTCAATATTTTGACTTGATTATAAAACGTAAGTCTAGGCTTATTGACTAACTGCTATTATGTTTTTTTCTATTCTTCCTAGCCTATTTTACCACTGCCTACGGTCGGACTTTATTCCAAGCTAAAGCCTAGCCTAATTGCCCAGTATCATTGTACCAATTAGCCTGTGAATATAGCGGATCAAGCGAAAAGCGGGAGCGGAGTATGAATCACAAGGTTGGGACAACGGATGTGACGTAATAAATCTGCAAAACCATGGTAGAAAAAAAAATTTCGCGTCCGGTGACAGGAAGATAAATATGCACAACGACAATAATATACATTCAGGCAAGAGTATGATTGTTACCGTCTATTTAGCCCGGAGAGATAGCAAATCTCTTTTTATCTCTAAGAAGTGCTTTGAAGTTTGTCAGTCCCAAGGTTAAATTGTTTTGAAAAAATTTGTTTTGAGTTGATGACATGTTGCTTGCCGTGACGTCATTGCCTTTTTTAATTTGACGAAATAGCTTTATTTTACGGAGTTATAGTGCAGCTTAAATTGTATATGTAAATCGTTTTTGTTTTGCTTTTTTAACTGTAATATTGGCAAGTTTAACGCTTCCCAAATCAAAGCCATTCCGTCACTAAAACGAACTGCAAAAAAGTTACTCTTATAGTCATTACATCACCAATTGGGATTTTTGAGCACTACAGTTGCAACTACAAAATCATTGATAATAAATGGTAATGTTTACCAAACATTAAGTTATTACTACAAGTTTGCGCTTATTGCTTATCCAAATTTCTGAGCGTTCTAATCGATAATTTCTGTCTTTCATACTCTATTTACTGTATACACTGTATAGTAAATTAGCACTAGCTGAAAGCCGAACTGTTTCAAGATAGGAAAGACGATTTTCGTTCAAAATATCTTGAGATAATTTTTTTAAAGATTACGTTTAGTATAAAAAATGTAAAATTAGATTAGGGCAGCATCTTGAAGAAACTTGCTATAAGATCAAACTACATTGAATTCAGGTGCATAGCCAAAAACTTATAATAGGGTATAAGCTATTTAGGGGGTCTTTTAGAATTTAAAAGCGATTTAGCGGGTCTTGAGGCGTAGCTCCCAGCGCATGAAAAATTTTCAAATTTGTTTTCAAAAATAACTTAATTTTGGGTCTATTTTGTTTATATTAATGCATGTAAAGCCGCATATTTTAGCACTGCAAAAGTAGGAATAAACTAAAATATGACATCGCAAGCGATATCCGGGTACTTCGCGAAAGTATCTAATTTTACTAAACTAAAGAACTTCGTAATTGCGTTAAACGTGTTTATGGTTGTTGATAGTCAGGTCTGAAATATACTGCTTTCGGATTTCATTGTGTTCCATTAAGTTGATTAGGCTTGTGGTTAAGGGCTTTCAGAATTTAAATGTTCAAAAAAATATCTATAGAATGTCAACCAAAATTTTACAACTTTCAACTTTTAAAAAGGTTGGTGAATTTTCACTTAACAGTGCAGCGCAATAGTTAAAATTGCGGCTACAAACAAAACCATCGTTTAAACAAATATTTTGACAGTAACCTTTTGCTCCAATTAAAACAACAAAAACAAAACTTTTTGATCTGAAAATGCCAATACGATTTTTGGATTTTGTAGCTTACATTATCTTGACCAGAAATTTGACACACGATATCCTAAATATCAAATCTACACCCTCAACTAGCCTACTGCAATATTTTTTTAAGATTAATTTTATATAAGTACATGTATGAACAGTTCTACTGAGCTTTCTCAAAATTTAAGAACTAAATCAAAAAAAAGCCTGCCTTAACAATTAGCATTGACCAAGATACGTACACAAGCAAAATTTAGTAACAAAAACTCAAATTCTTATAAATTTTTTTAAATGATATTGTAGAGTATAATTTTACGATGACTTCAGATTGAAAACTTATATTACCTGCTCAACTCTATACTTTCCAAAACCCTAGGTGGAATGTTTAAAGTGAAACAACTATTTACCAAAAATTACAGAGGTGGAGTCGAGGACACAAGGCTCGAGGCCAAGGCCACAAAAAAAAAAAAAAATTCGAGGCCAAAGCCAAGGACCGACTTTTCGAGGACAGACCCTCTCGAGGCCAAGGACAGGAATGGTTGAGGCCCTTTCCGCGAAATTTCAGGCGTTTTTAGCAAATCAAAAAATAGTGCGCATTTTCGAGGACTTGTAGGATTCGAGGCCAAGGCCAAGAACTTCAAAATGAGTCCTCGAGGACGTCCTCGAAGCCAAGCACGTTCTCTAGGACTCCAGCTCTGAAAAATTATCTACTTCTTTTTCACATTACGCTCTTTTTTGTTCATTTTAACAGCTTTAGGTTTAAAGGTTGCTCTCAAAGTGTAAAGGTCCCAAAAAGTAATCAAAATTATCAAGTAACGTCAATCAAAAAGCTATTAGGACTTAGGAGTTCCTGACAGTTTTTCACTTTGTTATAAAACCACATAGAGCGATTTTTAAAATTCCAGCGACTAATATAGCATCAGCCAAACTTAACACTAACCACGGCCAAAAAACTATGCACGCATTTTACAACTATTCCTATTCTGAAAACGCTATTTAACAGTGCGACCCAACGGCCAGCATATTGGATAATGTACAGTATATTGTATTACATCCATTATTCATCGCGAAAGCTTTCTTAATAAAATTGTTCAAAAACTTTGAAAAGCAAATACAAGATTTTTCAATGTAACAAGTGACAGTTTAGTAAAAAAACTCGGCCATCCAGCTTAAATCTAACTAAGCCATTAAGCTCAAGTACTTTAACGTCTCAAATGTTCGACTAATCCCATAAGTTTGACTCTTTTACTTTTCTGTGACACCAATTCATTACGAGAATTCATCTTACAGTTTGAAGTCCATTTAAGGGCTAATTGTCCAACACAGCATTGCCAAGTTTGGCATGTTTTATTGTTCCAAAATATATGGCCCGATTTTAAAATTTCATAAACAACAAACCGGAAAATATTCAACAAAAACCATTTTATTTTCTGAAAGATTTTGAAATGCCATTTCAGTTTCATGCCATGTTACAATCTTCAGTGATGAAGCACATTTTCATTTGTCGGAGATGGTTAACAAACAAAACGTCGGATATTGGTCAGAAAATACTGTAATTCTTGGGAACTCCACCAACGACCACTTCATAGTCCGAAGGTTACCGTTTGGTATTCTATGGGCAGTTTTAGGGTGTGTGGTCCTCACTTTTTTAAAGATGAAGGTGCTACAGTGACTGTCACTTCAGACCGTTACTGTGAAATGCTCAAGAGGTTTCTTCATCCAAAAGTCACTCAGTTACTTGCTGATCTTGAACCCGATGATCACAGTATGGTATGGAATGGAAGGGAAATTTCAGTATGGAATATGGAAGATGCCAGAATGGAAAATTTCAAGAATGGAATAGAAGACAATCTACCATACTTCCATACCAATTCCATACTAGATTTCGTGCATTTTATTTAAGTAATATTTTCACTGAAGTATTCAACTTTAATATCTACGTATATTATTTGTCGACAAATTGCGGAACTTTGGTTGTGTACATTGTGCAAACAGTGTAGCGTACGTATTGCATCATTGTGAGTACATTGCATTTTAATTGCAGCATTGATGTTACAGTTGACGACCTTGATAGGTTTGACTTGTTTTTTTTTTATTTTGAGATTTGCAATTTGCCCAGTTGTAAATTTTGTTTTCTTACATCGTCACGAAAACTCGTATTTGCTATTTCATCCCCGTTTCAGCTTAAGTTTATTCATAGTTTTAGTTTTTAAGCTTATAGTAATTCTTTTTGGTGTTAAAGCTTGATATTCCTATTAGGATAAATGTTCTAGTTGATGTGAGAGCAAACTAGTACGGTAATCATTAAACCATAGGCATAGCCAGGGGCCCGGGCCGCGAAATTACATTTTACAGACCTATACTCAAAACACGGGCATTTGCTATTTTTTGATTGGTCAGAGCAATGAGCAAAGAGTAGTGCTTCATGCATCACCGAGTTTTTAAGATCTTGGCTGTTTTGGATTGAGCAAGAAAGAATCTATGGGTTGAGAGATGAGGAGTTTTTTGTTTGACAGTCATTAGGCTAATAACTAATAAGTGCACAAAGGTAGTAAATTTGCAAGTAGGCTTTATCTGTTTCGTCATTTTATATATCAATGGTTTAACCAGGGATATACTAATTAATATACGGTATCCCTGGTTTAACTGAAAATGAGCTTTATTGTGCTATGCTACTCACTACCTGACTACTGCTAGCATAAACTTATGTGCTAGTGCAGACAATCAAATGTTCTAGTACAGTCTGCCGTAGGCCTATGCGGTGGTATTTTGGTGTTAGTGTTGTTAACTTAATACTCAGCATTCAAAATCCAATGAAAGAAAAACCATAGAAAAGGCTTGTTACAGCCCAGAGCCTATGTCAGAGTTCTCTTTTAAGTAAGCCTAGGCCCTAGCCAATGTATTCACTTTAATGTTGATTGTTGGTGTTACAGACTTAGCAGACTACTGTAGCCTATAGGCCTATAACTTTATTGATAACTCACTTAAACAAAGTAGGCTACCTACAATCTGGCAGTAGTGATTATTCAAACTAATTGTGTTATTAAAAATTGGCCTAGTGCTGAGTGAATCAAGATAGCCTACTGTATTCTAGTATCGGTAGTTTTTGTCGGTTATTATTATGAAGCACAATAGGTCCTGGATCTAGCGTAGTTAGTAGCACTAAAAAACTTCAAGAGTGACTACCGATAATTTTTAAAATCAAAAAATTTGTTTATGACCAGATTTTAAATTTGGTTATTTACTGTAGGCAGTGTCTGCTGCACTGGCCCGGTTTCCAACATCTAATCCCTGCTGCACCGGCGGCGGCGGTCGTGTTCTTTTGCTGTTCAATTTACTATCTCTCAGGCTGGCATCGCTGCCCTAACCCTAACTTTAATAATAAGATTTTAGAGTAAAAAAAAGGACTTTGAAGCGAAATAGCTCTCTAATGCTATTTCTAAAAAACGGGTCCTGCGGGAATCGATATCCCAACCCTCTACATTGCAGTCAAGCGTAACTAACCACTACGCCATCAGGGCTTCAAATGCGATGTGTCAAATTGCTGTATTTAAATCGAATAAATGCGAAAAACGCAATCCGGTGCACCAGTGATTTGATGTCCGAAACCGGGACGGTGCAGGATACACTTCCTTTACTGTACATATTTAAGCATGAAGTTTGCCCTACATTTGCTCTTCATTTCTATGATTTACCTTTTATTTGCCTCTTTATTTTAAGGATAATGTTAGCAATAATGTTGATGAAGATGCTTTGACCACCCATTAAATATACGGGTAGCATTTTCTACAAAATTCGCTTATTAACCATTAATGTAGAATGTGCTACCACAACTGAGTCCAATTGGTAACTTAGGCTTATTGTAACTAGTTGGAATTACTTCTTTCAGTTCACTCATCTCATTTTACTAGATTCAGTTCATCGCAATATTAATGATGTACCGGTATATACAATACTCTGATTCATATTTTAATTTTATTCTGTGTATACTGTAATTCTAAATTTACACTCATATTTTTTAACCACATGTCAGATGTTGATTCTGTTTCATCTACGCTTCACTGTTAACTTAAGTTTGATTGTTATTTAGCAACCACATTCTCACATAATTCGTTTTGTTTTCCACGTTTATATTAACTATCGATGTTGTTTGGATATTCAAATTTACTTGATAAATGTTATAATTTGTATAATTCTGGATGTTTTTTTATTGACATTTTATCCAACATTTTTGACTTTAAATTGAAATGGATCTTACTTCCACATTTTCAACCGGTTTAAAATTTTAATGAATCTTGATTTATTGGGAATGCTGTCGGTAATGTTTCATTTATTTACTGTTTACATAACTAATCAATTATTATTTTAGTTTAACCCCCAAAAACTCCTGTGGTTATTTTTATTTACATTGCTGGTGACACCACAACAAGTTTTGTATGTATACTGTAGCAATTGCTAATTGCACATTTGAACAAACTCCTAAGCAAGTCCAAATTCCTCCAAGCATGAATTATCGGTAGTCAATAGTCATTACTCTGAGAAGTGAGTAGATCATGCAATAGTTAGCGTCTGACACTGTCTTGTGACAGGTGAAATTTGGCACTACAGCAAAATTATTTGCTAGGTTCAAACTGTAAGCCCAATAAAGTTTCATGTTTTTCAAATGTCTCTTACATTGTTTCAGCTTTTTTAAATTATTTTAAGTTGTAAAAGGTGCACTTCTGCTGTTGTTGTGGCTTTATCACCATGTGTGTATATACATTTCATATTTGTTTAATTGTGAAGAACAAGCCTGCCTATTCATCAAGTCACATGACGTAGTAGAAAGTGCATAAGATCTCAGTGCTGGATGCTTCCTTTAAATATTGTTAATGCACTGGTAACCTTAAACGTCAGCAGCCAAAGAAATTACACCTTGGTCGATGGAGAAAACATAAACAATGAAATGCAAAATCAAAGCTTGAAAAAGGTATTAACTGCGTTTTTAACTAATGTAATTAATATCACAAATGCAACTTCACCAATAACCAAGTCACATTGGTAGTATTCTCAAGGTTGCAATTATTGCAGATACGTAAATTCATTGTGCTGTTGTGGTCTGTATTTTATATAATGCCTTAATCAACAACTAGAATCAATTGTGACATTGCAAACGATATCTGGGGACTTTGCCTCAGTATTCAATTTTTTTTGAAGTACAGTACAGAACTTGACTCTTGACTGCAATTTAAAATACCAGTACCGTCTAAATAAGCTTAAGCAAGTTTAGATAAATTGACAGTCAGATATGCAGGGTGTTCATAAGTCCTGCTACAATTTCAAAATTTTTTTATGAAGTCAATTCTCAAAATTTCTTAACCTGGTTGGTTTCATTTTAATCAGTGCTGCATAAAATTTTTATTTAAAATAGAATTTTGTCTTTCAGATATGTTTTTTTTTTTTGTTACATAAATGTTTTAAATAAACCCTTAATAAATGGTTACTCCTCAAGAGAAGGCACCATGTATGTACTGGTTCATTGAAACAAGATCAAATGTTCAGACTCAGCAAAGGTACAGGACTAAGAATGGACAAGATTCACTATCATGTTGTTAAATTCATCGATGGCACCAAAGAGTTATCGATACAGGGTCAGTATTGGATGCAGTGAGAAGTGGG
>OZ014480.1:39526731-39733751 GCA_963965965.1 Trididemnum nubilum
TGTAATGGTTTCAGAAATCACCACAACGAAGTGCACAAATTGGTAAACACTTTAATTCATTATACATCTTGTTTTCAATGAATTATTCAGTTTACAGTTTCAGTGCCTACTGCATATAGTTGCTTAACTGGTTGGAACTGCCTTGCTTTTTCTTGTTGATTAGATCAGGGTGCAACGAAATATACCATGTTAGTGCTCCCCTAGAATTTTGCTGGAAAACAAAAGATAGAATGGGTTATTTCTTTACCACTCAAAGTGGGTACCCTATCGCTACACCTGCTACCACTAGTGATGGATGCCCATCGGTTGCATCTTACGGTATGTTGAGGGGGGGGGGGCGGCTTCGGCTTGGATTGAAAAGTGGAAACCATTACGAATCGCTTTTTTGTTGGTTTTGTGGTTGATTTTTTTGATTTCGTATTTTGTAGGAAAATTTTGCTCGTGAAATGTTGCATAGAATTCGAGCAGCGGAGCCAAGCGAGCCTCCTGGGATCAAACTAGACAATGCGAGAGACACTGCTAAAGATGTAAGAAATCACTGCAGCCATGAAGAATAGAAACAATTCTTCAGTGTATTGTAGTTTACTTCAAGTTTTATTTTGTGTCTTAATTTTTCTTACGTGAATAACTTTGTTACCTAACTACACTTCCAAAAGCAAGATTTTATAAACAATTTGCGTTGACTTAATTGTTTTAGCTGATCAGTGGTCAAGTGGATAGAGCGTCTGCTACTGAAACGGAAGACTCGGGTTCGATTTCCGGTCGGGTCAAACCAAAAACTATAAAAATTGGTATTCACAGCTTCCCTACTTGATGCTCACCAATTAAAAGGGACAGTGTGTAGCCTCCACCGTGTGCGGTGTAGACAGGTAGGTTGGGTAGGTGGGGATTTGAAGATCGCGAGGTTCCTTCGCTGTCCCCTGGCCAAGGCAGGTAGGTGAATAAAAAAAATGTAATGGCATTATTTACATTGATGCATGTGTGCAATAAAAGCTAAATTAAAGTTTAAATTTGACAAAAAATCATAGTCAAGATAAGATGAAACATTCTATTTACGAGACGTTTCGTAAATACAGTAGAATGCTTCATTTTATCTTGGTTCTGTTTTTTTTCTTTTTTTGTCAACGCTCTTCACATCGTCCCGTTTTTCTGCTCCGAAATTTTATCTTGATATTTCATGCACAAAAAAGGCAAACATAAAGTGTTCTAACCTACTCTAAAAGTGTATAGGCCAACTGTATTACGGTAACCTTAGGTATTTTTATTCATAAACTAAATTAGTAACTTAAATATGCATTACAATGCGTGAAGTCTGAATTCAACTGATTTTAAAAAAATGTTCGACAGGGTTAGGCAGAGCGGATATCATGACGTCATTTGTAAAATTTGCGGTACGTTAGATTGTTAAGTTGTAATTTTATCGCACCAAAATCAAAATTTCAGTTTCATTGGGTTTTAATAGAATACAATGAAAGTTTAAAATTCATTTGCGTGACAAAATTCTGCGTGATAATGCAATCGATTTTATGCCAGTTCGTCGAGCGACAAAGCGTTCGTCTCTGGAGCGGAACGTCTAGAGTTCAAATCTCGGACCGGTTAAATCAGACGCAGTGTTGCCAACGACTCGCCACTGCTGTGACATTTCTTCGAAAGTAGCTGTGTTGCCCGGGCGCAATGACGCGGATATGCACCCTGCCTACTCATTAAACGTTTCGGCGTAATGCACGGAGTATATTGAAAGATTTGATATGATAACCTTAAATAAAATATTATTTTTCACATGGCAGTTACACTATCTTTTTTTTCAGTATGGTTTTACACCTTTGCATCTGGCATCCCATTCAGGCCATGTCAGTTTGGTTCGGATGATTCTCAACTACCCGGGAGTGAGCGTGGATGCTTGCACTGTAGTACAGGTGCGATTTTGTACAAAAAAGGCTTTATTTTACCGAAAATTTCTGTCAAGTTTTTTATTAATTCCAACCCCAACTCAAATTCTTACTCTAAACCTAACCCCAAACCCTAACCCAAACTCCTAACTCAAATCTTAACCCTTAAAAAAGCAAATGAAAAATGGGCGATTGAATATTCCACATTTTCGTTTTACTTCAAACTTTCCGGTGAAATAATCATTCCTTTTATACTATATAATGTTTAACAGAATTTAAATGCAATAGATTAAACAAAATGTGTGCTTTTATCAAAGTTAAATCCCCTTGTACGTTAGTTAAAAATGACAACTGTCAATGGTGCTGCCGTGAGATTTCTTTATTTTTGTGAGATGATATTAGCAGTTCCATACAACAAGTGTCGAGTAAATAACTTAGAGTGTGGACAGTGGAGTAGGGAAAATGTATTAATTGCGTTTCTAAATTGTTAAAAAGATTGGAAAAAGAACCAACAAATATCAGATTATTTTATCTGAAAATAAACTTTGTGAGTCTCAGTTCTTGAAAAATCATACGCATAATTTACACTATAAAACCCAAAAGCTCTTTGGGTTGCGATGGTATTTCTTCTAAACTTTTGCGTGAGCTACCTGAACCGACTTTGGAGGTGTTGGCCCACATTTTCAACCAGTCTTTCATCACAGGAAAATTTCCGTCTAGTTTTAAATTAACAAAAGTTGTTACCGTTTTCAACAAAAGAGATTCCAGAGATTTGAATAATTGCAAACCTATCAGTCTACTTAACACCTTTTCAAAAATTTTTGAAAAAGCAATGCATAAAAAGCTGCTGTCATTTCTCAACCGCAACCATGCTTTATCAGATTTTCAATTTGGATTTCATGCAAATTATTCAACCTCCACAGCTTGCACATGTCGTATAATCAAATTAACCAAATATTTTTCTGCTAAAAAATTAGCCTTAACGGCATTCCTTGACTTCAGCAAAGCTTTCGACACACTCGATTATCGTAGTCTTCTGAATAAGTTATAGCATTATGGTTTAAGAGATATATCTCATTAATGGTCGGAAAGTTTATCTAACAGATCCCAGCCATTCTCTATCCATGATGCTTGTCCAACTTTAATTTAATAACATCAGGGGTCCCCCAGGGGTCTACTTTGGGTCCTATGCTTTTCCTGATTTACGTAAATGACCTTTTTCTCAACGTGAATTGCGCGTTACTTATGTACGCCTACGATACGACAATAATTGTTCCGGGGAAAAGCAGGACCGAAGTGATCGAAACCGCAAAGACAGAATTGAAACTTTTTTTTGTAGTTGGCTGACATAACATGAATTGGTTATCAACTCCACACCGGCCAGTTGGTCCAGCGGTAACGCGTTCGCCTATGGAGCGAGAGGTCTGAGGTTCCTATCTCAGGCCGTTCAAACTGGATACAGTGTTGCCAACGGCTCGCCACTGCTTTGTCATTTCTTCGAAAGAAGCTGGTTTGCCTGGGCGCAATGACGCGGAGATGGACCCTGCCAACTTGTTACACGCTTAGGCGTAATACAGCAAGTATAATGAAAGATATGATTTGATTTGATTATCAAACCCGACAAAAGGAAGTATATGATTTTCACAACAAAACCTCATAAACTACATAAAAATTCAAAACTACGTCTCAGAATTTTGAGCCAACCGATTTGCGAAGTAACCGAGGTTAAGTTCCTGGGCATTTTGGTATCTCACAATCTTTCTTGAAAATCAGATATGCAGCAACATTGAACAAACTACGCACATGCTTAGCAATTGTCTATAAATCCACTAATCCATATATAATCTAACACGCTCTTCTTTACTCATGTTTTTCTATTCATTTGCCTACAGCCATCTAAACTAATGTATCACAACTTGGTATAACTAGAATTTTATATTTTTGGAAAATTTGTGGAGATGTTGCAATAAAATTTTAAGGCTAACTTATTTTCAAACCAAAAACCAAATTGTCATGATGTTTACAGAAAACATGAAATTCTGAAAATTCAAGATATGTTTAAGACAGAAATGTGTTGCTTTGTTTAAACATTTTTTCATAACAAACTTCCAAACTGTTTTTGAAGGTTCCTTTAGATTAAGTCCTCAGTGCAGTGTGCACTGTAGATTCCTGAGATGAGCTGACGACATTCGTCCCCTTTGTTTAAAAAATCGCCTTGCCCTCAATCTATTTTATTTACTGGATCCCAAACAATGGAATGAAATTCCACCAAAAATTAAAAACTGCTGAAGCTTACGTAGATTCAAAATCAGATTGAAAAATATTTTGCTGAACAATACTAAGCATAATAGTTTGGATCTCGTTCACAGTCAGGGATACTCTGACTGATTGGCTTCTTGTTTGTCTGTTTGCCACTTTCATAATCGGCTGGCCTATTCGAATTTTTTTAATTTGCTAAGTTTGTGTAATTTTCTTGCTGGTTTTATTTTATTTTTTGTGTGTATTCGTCCTTGCAGGTTTCATGAATCACCTCTAACCTTAGAGGTGATCATAAGTTACCATTTGGACTTTTCATGAAGCCTATGGTAAATAGTAAATCAGCATTTTCTTGTAATCTTTATTTTAAATTATAGTTCGGCAACAATAAGACTGAGCTGACAAAAAGTTATAAAAAGTCATCGTATTTTAGAGGTTGACTCCACTGCACCTTGCTGCCAAAAGTGGATTTGTTGATGTCGTCCATCTGCTTCTGAGCAAATCGATATCACAACTACGATGTGCGGATGCTAAAGGTTTTACTTGCCTACATTATGCCGCTGCGTATGGTCACGTTGAAATGGCTTCACTCTTGTTGGGTCAAGGAGCGCGTATTGAATCAAGAGACAATGTAGGACTTGCAATTTTCCTTTATATTTACCTTCAACTTTTAAATGGATTTGAGTGTGAACAGTTTTTTCAATTGTTTTTGTTTTCAATGTTATTGCAATCCAGTTGTGGTTGTTGATGTTGTTTTTGTTGCTAGCGTTATTGTTGTGCTTGATGTTGTTGTTGATGTTGTTGTTATTGTTGTTGATCTTGTTTTTGTTGTTTTTGTACTTGTTGTTGTTTTTGTTAATATTGTTGAGGCTATTTTTGCTGTTGTTGTTGCATGATGAACAGAAATTGGTAATTGAATACTTTTTTGCGTGATCGATAACTGTTAAGTCATGTTGAGCCTCAAACATCTTACTCAACACAAGTTGTGCTTGCCTTAATTTACTGAATTTTGTAGGATGGGATGGCTCCTCTTCATCTTGCAGCGAAGTCGGGATCTTTGAAGATGGTGAAACTGCTTACAGAAGCAGGAGCATCGTCAATCCAAGAAACCAAGCATGACAAGAAAGTACCAATTCAGTTTGCTGCTGCGTCACGCCACACTGTAAGATTTGAAAAATTCAAGCACCTAAGCCTTACCTGAAAATTAGGCAAATATGCTATCTTATTATGGTAGATATTGATGATTTACAGTATTATTACTCTTCGAGGTTTTGAGGCTTGCCATGTTTTTCACGGTGATATCTTTTCTAAAAAAGGCTTATTCAACGATTTTAATACTCCTCTTCAAGGCTCACTGGGTCAGGTATAAAAAGCGCTTTTTCAGAATGCATTCTTAAATAATATACCAGCTGTGCACAATGCCCAACCAAATCACAATTCTCTATTTGCTCTAAACACACTTTTTTTCAACAAAAACGCGATAAAACCTTGGCAGTGACATTGCACAATGATTTTCTGTAACTTCTTCTCCATCTTCAAGACTAATTTTAGGCAATAGTATAATATAATTGGTTGTACATTTAACCCTGCTATTTATATTTAGGATGTAGTTAGTTTTCTCATACATTGTGAGCATGACACTCGCAAGCTTGTTGAAGATAAAACATTTGTTGCTGATCTTATGATGCTCACAAAATCTGCCGCTGTCAAAATCAAGGAGTCAGGACCGGATAGATCTTCCTCTGGTTCAGACAATACTCCGTCCAACAAGATGGAAATCTTGGAGGAGTTTATAATGACATCATCAGCTCCTGTTGAAATTGCTTCCAAACTTTCCAAAGCGTTCGTTCTTACTAGTAACAGGGAAAAAGAACAATCAAAGGCTCTCTTGGAGTGCGCGGATTACTGTGAACAGCTTGCCGTTGAGTTGTTGGAGATATGCAGGTGCTTAGGTTGCTTGGCATGTTTTGATACCAACGATGATGTTGCATTGCACTATCATTAACAGAAGCACAAACAGCTCGCTGCTCATTCTCAGTTTAATGGCGACATTTTGTGTCTTTTTTTACAACTTCTAAGTCGGCAGCGTGACTGAGTCGTACAGGCGTCGCTTTTTACGACGACCTTGATCTTAGACTGGTCACGTTGCTGCGTTTTTGGATAAGACGCTTTCCGATGATTATCCCTGTTTGGTGGCTTCGAACAAGCAGCAAATTCAGTGGACAAGAATTTGAAGAAATTTACTAGAACATTGAATCATCAGAAACCTCTAAGCAGGTGCGGATTTCTTCAAGCACGAAGTATTTGATGCAATGAAAAATGTGCGCATCATCCAATAGTTAGCGTCTGACGCTTTTCGATTACAGGAGGATAGATGTGCAAAACACCACCTCCTTTCAGAGGAAGGCCTAGGAGGAACCAAAACATATCTCACCGATTACTTCACACCCGTATATCCATAACTTTGCACCCAAAATAGAAACCACAAATCTAGCAAATTAAATAAAAATCTATCAATATGCGAAAACAAAGTTACAATTTTCAGTCTCGGCCTCGCTCCACATCTGAGAAAATTTCTTGGTGTCCATTTATTGTGCAGCAAATTTCGAGTATGATTATACGACTTAGTTTTTACAGTATATAGTAAAAAAAGATGCTAGAAAAGCCTAATGGGCCGACTTTAGGTTTTATGACTTTTTTTTTCCAAGATTTCATCTTGCAACCTACTGCATTGCGTTTCATTTAGTGCAAGCAATGGAGCGAATGAAATTTTGCGTGCTACTGACCAAAAATCAAATCCATTTCTTGATGTTCTGATCGAATGTGAACAGAAGAGTGTTATCGCCAATCCAGCAGTTCAAAAATATTTGTCCGACGTTTGGGTACCTAAGTTTTGAATACAGTTTTTTAATTTTGTGTAATTTTGAAAAAATAAATTCATGGAGGTTAAACTTTTGTACACTAACTGTATCTACATCTTGATTTACCAAGTTGCCTTGACCAGGAGACAACGAAGGGAACTTCTCGTTCTTCGAGTCAAGCTGCCACCCGTCTACCACACACGGCAGAGGCATCACTTTGTCTCTTTTAATCGCTGAACGCCAAGAGGAAAAGGTGTGAATTTTTGTAGTCTTCGGTTAGACCCAACAGCGAATCGAAAACTAACCTACCGTTTCAGTAGCAGATGCTCTTTTCGCTCGACCACTGATCTGCAAACTCAGTCAATCATGTATTATTGCACAGGAGAAAAAATGAAGCAAAATTTTGCCAAGAAACTAGTGCGCAAACAGGCTAGGTACTATCCCAAAGTTAATGATTAAAGGTTGTTTTATATTTCAGGTTAGAAATGTACGTGAGTTAAGTCGAATTTTAATGCTTCAGAGTAGAGTTCAATCAAACACAAAACTTTGATCATTCCTAAACTTTTGCATTTTAGGTTGGAAATTTGGACTGGGCCAACTGGAAGTTTATGTTTTTATTTCTTGCCATTCTTTGCAATCCGATTCTGTGGTTAATTTTTTCTCTTCCTCTTCACTGGCGGCTGAATCGCACTCCTATAATTAAGTTCCTTGTCTACCTTGTCAGCCATTTGTATTTAGTAAGTTGCTTGTTTCAAATTTTGTCTATATTCAATTATTCAAATTTTGTCAATAATCAAATAGTCAATATTCAAATAGTTTGTGAATAACGTATGCCAAACCAGTCTGTGGTTGATACCACGGTTTTATAAAGTGCTAGATAACGAAGAGAGTTAAGAGCCAAATATCACAGCAGATTACCAGAGTATTTAAACAAAGAATTAAAACCCAATACAGTCTGTTTTACCAGTAAATCTAAACAACTTAAAAAATGACATTTGACGATTAAAATCTAAGCTTCAAAGCTAAGAGATCTTACTTAAAACTCTAAAAACTAGGTCACAACTTTCCGGTTGAGCTGCTTCAGTCTAGCGCATATTTAAACAAAACAATTGGTCAGAACCAAGTCTCGTGAAGTAACAACTTAAACAAGAAAAACGACAACAAAACGCCGTAGAGAAAAGTGTTCTTCTCGGCCTAAATATCTAAATTTTTCTTTGTTTTGACGGACTGACTTTTTTATCTTCGGCTTTTCTTTTTGTTTTTATTGCTGGCGAAGTTGTTTCATGTGACTTAGCTGTGACCGCTTGTTTTGTTCAACTTCGAGCCAGTCCAATGCAGCTCAAATGCTTGGGAAGTTTTGACCAAGTTGTTAGATATTAAACTTGTAGATTTTTTTTGCTTTGATCTTAACATTTCAATCGTCAACTTTTGCTTTTTGAAATGTTTAGATTTACCCCTGGTGAAACTTTTTATGAAACTTTACAGTCACTTTTTATGTTGTTTAGATTTACCTTTATTTGCATTTACCCAGTTACAGTACGGGTAAAACAGACTGTTGGATTTTGTAGAATTTTAATTTTTGAATGTTTTAATACTGTGGTAAATATGCCAAATCTATATTTTATGTATCGACCAAATACAATATAACCCAATTTCAGCAACACTGTTTACATTTTGTGAGTTTTAATCAAGTTGAGTCGTTATTTGTTTCAGTTTTTATTTTCTGCGTTTGAATAAACGAATTAAACCAAAATTGTTTTAGAAGTTTCGAAATCTATATCTACAGTAGCTCATCATCTGTAACAAAATGTTATTTAAATAGAATATTTTTAATAACGCTTTTGTTGTAGTGATGAACTACGTTGGCTGCTGATGATGAACAAACGTAGTTCAAAACATTTAAAATTATTAGAGCATTAGTAGGCACTATTTGGGCTTGTTATGATTTTATGCAAAGTGCAGTAAGTTAAATGAAACTGCAGTATTAGCTATTAGATACAAGGTGCCATTCAAGTAGGCCTATGGTTTACTCAGTGCCGTCGCCAGAGCAAAGGAAGTGAGGGTGCAGTAGCCGAAAATAGTGGGGCACTAAAATAGGCTAAACTTTTGCACATAAAACTGGTATTTTAGGGCTACAAATTATGCGCTATTTTAAAAATTTTGTATTCGTGTTTGAAAAACGAGACGTATAAGCCCGGCAGCGTTTCTTAGCTCGTTTCGTATGCGGCCCATATAATCGCTTGAAAAATCTGTCTGCAGCGATGAATGCGACCAGAAGCGCAACCAGGATTTTCTAAAAGAAAGGGGTCTTGAACCAAAAATTTTTTTTGCACTATAATTGTCTATTTTAGGCCCGTGCTGAACAAACCGATGTTACTCAAGCGTATCACGGAGGGTGTCTGGGGGCAGAGCCCCCAGCCGTTGCGTAATTTTTTCGACTTTGCGGCAAAACAAAGCAATTTTAACGCCATTTCAATCTTATTTCGCACGTTTTTAAACCATATGAATAACAATTACTGTAAATTTTTAAAATTCAGAAGTCATTGAAAGAATTAAATTGCCTAGTCCCTTCAGTCCCCTTTGTACTTAAGGTCAAGTCCAAAACATGTTTAATCGCTTGTTCTTTTTGGGTTATATTTTCTAAATGACTTGGCTAAACGGGTGTGATGCCCCCTTAGCCCCTTCCCCCTGTTTGCACCACTGACTGCCACGTAAAAAACTCTTGAGTGTGCTCTAAAAAAATAAAAACAGCTGGTCTTTAAAAAAAATGTTTTCGCGTATTGTTTCAGGTCATAATCACTAACTAAGTACCAGTAACGATTTTATACGCTTACAGCCCTATTCCGCGACACATCCGTAAAGGCGAGCTAATAAGACGGGTTATGACGTCACATTTATGTACAGCAGCTGGTGGCCAGCAATTTTGCAAAAAATCAAGAAAACTTCAAAGAAGAATTATGTTTGAACTTTATTAGTTCTTTTTCCATTATTGCCTGTTGTCTTGTCGTTACGTGATGCTCCAAAAAGTATTCTGAGTAAATCGAAATGGGGGGCACAAGCAGTCGTTAGAGGGGGGCACGGCCCCCCCGCCCCGCCCCCCACGTAGCGACAGCATTGAGCTTACCCAACAAGGGCTCTCTATCAAAGTCAGAAAACTACTTCCGACACGCATGAGCACTATTGCTCTTTGCAAAAACTTTAAAAACGTCATGATTAAATCGAGGATTTCAATTTTTTTCGTTTTGAAAGTTGATGACTTCACTACTCCGTCACGCATTAGCTTTATGAAACAAAATATTAAAGGAACAAAAAAAGGCGTTACCAACCCCAATGAAGAGAACTCTGATTCAACAGCTTGTGCTGCTTTATGTTACGAGTTTACTACTTTGAAAAAAGGAAGAGACTATTTCACTCGAAATTTGTATCCATTTTTTTACTAATTCTGACTCGAATATAACCCAAACTTAAACCCTTATTCTAAAACTATAACCTAAGCCCTAACTCAAATGCTAATCTTAACCCTTGCAACAGTTAATCAAAAATGCGCAAATGAATATTTATTTTCGTTTTATTCTCTTTAACTTAAAAATTTTCGGTGAAATAGTCACTACCGTGAAAAAAAACTGTTCTTCCAGGTTACGTTGTTCATTATCACTGTTGCAATCCCAATTACACCTATTTATATGCAAGCTGATCTAATTCCGGAAATTTACGAATGGTTGTTGCTGGTTTGGGTCACTGGTGAACTGGTTAGCGAACTAACCAGTCCAGGAAGACGAACTGGGATTGCCAGGGTAAGCAGTAAGATTACTACTAGGCTACTAGATGACTTTTGCTTTTGCCCTGTCAGCAGCGCCAATGTATAAACCAACTAATTCAAATTTCCCTGGTAAAAATAGAGCCTACCAACACAAAAGTACTTATCGCCTTTTTCTCATTAACGATGAAGATCACGTCACACTTTGTTTTGAAGATGTGTTACTCATATTTGCACTAATAAATTAAAAGTTGTACTATTTTTGCGACTTCGTTTACGCATAACACTCAACAAATCTGTGTTATAGCTCCAAAAGCAAGCAGTAAAACTACACAGCAAGTTATACAAAAGCAGAAAACAAGATTTTAGACTTTGCACATCATCAAATGTCTAGTTTGTTTATTTTTTCTTTTTATTTTGTTTAGATCCGTTATGCTGTGTTGGTTTTGTGTGCATTAGCTGTGGTTGTTCATTTAATTGCCCTCGCCTTCGCCAACGAAAATCAAAGACTAGAAGTTATTTATATACGAAATATAATTTTATCTGCTGCAATGACGTGTGCCATTGTTCAGCTGCTTGAATTTTTAAGGTAATTACGTTTTGATCATCTACAGTTTTAAATTAATGTGAGCGTGACTAATATTCAATTTGGTCACCTAGTTCATGTATCTAGTACAGGGCTGCCCAAACTGCGTTTCACGGGGCGCATGCGGCCAGCGAGTAGCCTCGAGACTTACAAGTTTAAATCGGCCGAACTTTTACAAAAAATCACATGAAATCTCGGTGAAGACCCTTTTTTGTCTTCACTTAAATTTGCGCTGAAACTTTCATCAAATCTCACTGAAAACCGATTAAATTTTTCATATTCCGGCCAGCACAAATTATGCGGCCCGTTCAAGCTCAAGCAACTGTAATGCTGCCTGTCCCTCAAAGAGTTTCGCACCCTGATCTACGACTACCAACAGTTTTTCCAAGAAATAATTGATTGTTGTTGAAAACATGTTCATCGGGGTTCGCGAATCATTGATGCGAGAGTTTCAAAGGACATTCAAGTTAAGTTTTTCACTGTTAACAAAATGTTGGAAAAAGCCTAAAAATGTATTCTCACCTAATTATACTGTCTGCATATCCTCGTTTTTGAGATAGTGCAGTTCAAAATTAACAATTTTCCTCTTACTTCAGTGTTGCCATTTTTTCAGTATTGTGACAGGAGATTTACTGTTGGAAATTTAAACTGTTATATATCGAGAACGGAAGGTTATAGTACATTCAAATTTAGTGAAGTTAACATACAGATCTGTCAAATTTTATTTGAGAGAAAACCAAGCAAAAAGCTTCCAACTAGAATGCTCTTTTAACGCTTTAGGCTTGAAACAACGATAGCACAATCTATAAATAATCTCCGCCAACAATCTAGTGGATGAATTAACCAGTTGATTATAACTTCATTCCAGTTAGATCTGTTGTTTGTTCGAAGCCACAAAGCAGTGATGATGATCGTCGTAAAACCTTGCTTATCCAAAGATGCCAAAGATCTGGGTGCGAGTTGAACAAAGGCCGTATGTTCAGGATTATTACATATTGTTGCCTAAAATTGAACGGAGTTGGGTTCTGTGGTTTAGGTTCAATGCCAAAGATTTTTTTCAACAAACTTTCAAAGCAACCCTTTCAACCGTTTCATAAATTCGTAATCAAAATTTTAGGATCCATTGCAAAAGAAGATATTAAGAACCTAGCATCAAAATTCAGAAAGCATGATCAGGCTACTAATTACGAGTCCACGACAACTGACCGCCAATTAACCCTAACCTTTTTGTGTGCGGTCAGTTTGTGGCGGTCAGTTCACTTGGTTCGACTATTTATTTTGACTTGAATACTGTTACAGCAACACTACGGTTTTAATCGTTTTGCGTGCTTCTAGCCTAAAGGCTACCAGCGCAGAAGCCCAGGGAAGAGCCACCAGAACGGCGACTACTTAAAACAAGCAATGCGAAAAAGTTATTCTACCGCAGGATTTGAACCTGCTCTACCACTTGAGCTAGAGAGGACGTCGACTCGCATGCTTAATTTTGGCTGTGTAAACCCAGCAACATGCTTGTACTATGATGTTACTAATAATTAAACGTCATAACATCACAAGTAATTCTTCAAATTACAGTTTTTGTATTTTAGTTTTCATTATTTGTTTGGACCTTGGTCGATCATCATTGAAGGCTTACTGAACGACTTGATAAAATTTGGTGTAATTGTTCTTCTGTTTATGGTAAGTAGCTGCTTGCTCGCAGTATACTACAGCAGAGATGGAACTGATCAGGATTTTTTCGACCCGACTCGACCGGTAAATTTCAAAATCATCGCCGGTTGACCGGCCGGTCGACTGGTTTTTTTTACAGAAGATTTTTGTTCACTGTTCAATATATCTAAAGAAAAATTTTCAAAAAGGGAGGGGCATGGGTGTGGTGTTAAAATTTGTGACTTTGGGCGGGGGTCCCAGAAAAAAAAACGCAAAAAAACTTTTGCGTGTTTTGTAAAAATGACTCAGTTTTAAAACCTTTTTTGGTTATTGGTTTGAATGACCTGTTTTGAGCAGCACAAACTGTGCACAAATTAAGCATAAAAAGCACTGGAGGGCACAAGCTAAATTATTAGACGTTTTTTCTAATGATATTTTGCAAAAGGCTAAACAATGAAGTAACAATTTTTTTAGCTATTGGTGACAGATTAGTTGCCATTTGCCGAGCAGCAAACACTAAACTTTTTTTCGGCAGTGCTGCCTTTGCAGTTACAAAAAGATAAATGAGAAAAAAATAACAGCAGAAGATAGGTAACAGTAAAAAACATATGAACATCACAATACTTTTTCTATTATACCCAAAAACATTAAAATGATGAAACAATAACATTTATGTAATACTGAAAAATTATGTCACTAACAGAGTGAAAAAAGGAATACTAAAAAATTATGTCACTAGCAGCGTGAAAAAAATTAATAATATTCATAACAACTAGGTTGCTTCACTAACAGTTTGAGAAAGTATGAAAAGGATCTATTGCAAAACACTATGTACTGGAAAAGGTTTTTAGCTCCACAGAGATTTATATGCGGACGGAACAATTATTATAAACCTCTGTGGAGCTAAAAACCTTTTCCAGTACATAGTGTTTTGCAATAGATCCTTTTCATACTTTCTCAAACTGTTAGTGAAGCAGCTAGTTGTTATGAATATTATTAATTTTTTTCACGCTGCTAGTGACATAATTTTTCAGTATTCCTTTTTTCACTCTGTTAGTGACATAATTTTTCAATACTAAATAATGTTATTGCTCCATCATTTTAATGTTTTTGGGTATGATAGTACAAGTATTGTGATGTTCATATGTTTTTACTGTTACCTATCTTTTGCTGTTATTTTTTTCTCATTTATCTTTTCGTAACTGCAAAGGCAGCACTGCCGAAAATTGTTCTGAAGAAGCTTCCCGGTTTGGGAAGCGAAACGTCAAACCAATAAATAAACTTATCGGTAATACGAAGTGGTTATCAATAATTATCCCGATGAACGCAACGCGTCCGTTATTTTCATTGAAAACACTAAACTGTTATGACATTGGCTAGAAAACATTCAAAATGTAATGTGCCCCAGCAGTTTGTAGAAATGCTGCTACTTCAGAACAAGCCATGGCTAGTTAGATAAGAGCTATGTCTTTCTTGCCCAGTGTAGAGTGTGGTAAATTTAAGTTGAAACAAGCTTTTTAAAGCGGCAAGTTTTTAGCATGCACTAAATAATCTGAAATCTGCGCCACTTCTACTCTTAAGCTGATTAAAATGATTCTAAAATGCCAGGTAGCGCAAGCCTCTTCCACATGCATGCTTTATTAGAATCTGATTACGCGATTTTAACATATATTTTGCACTTTTTTGGTTTGTGCCGTTGCCCAAAGTCGGGAGGCATGACACAATACTCCCACCTTAAATACGTTCCTGGATGTGCATGTCTTAATGGTCACAGCATATTAGTCACAGCTTGAAACCATTCAACAAGTGTTTTCGAAAGGTGTGGTTTGTTAATAATGATTTTTTATAAAAAGTTTTATTTATGATAATATATATAAGTATATTTCGGTTGGTGCTTAGATGTCTTTTAGTTGCCAGAAAGGAGAATTTGACCGGTGTTTCAACCGGCTTGACCGGCCGGTCGAAGAATCTCGACCCGATCGGCGGTCGACCCGACCGGTTTCCATTTCTATACTACAGTATATACTATGGCTTGGTGCGAATTCATAAAACTATTGCGTGCTAAGGCATAAGTCATGGTTAGATAATTAAAGCTGTTAAAACTATGTCAGAAAAATTAATATTCCACCTGCCGGATGGATCTTTTCTTTACTGAATTGTTTTAACATTGATTTTTGCATGCTGATATTTAGCAGACTTTTACACATCTTTGCATATTTTGCCTGGATAGACACTTTTTGAAACAAGTATTTTACATGTTTTTACAGTACATTTTTTTATTCAGTTTGCATTCACCATGTGGCTAGCTGCCGTCTATCAGCCTGTTTACTCTTCTTCAACTGATGGAAATGAAATAATAGGTGAGTTGACTGGTGAACATAAAGGCAATAATTTAATACGTGAACCATACCATCGTTCTGTGCAGCAATACACTTTTTTTTTATAAGAACCAGTAATGGGGTTGAGACCAGAGGCGTCGCTAAGAATGGTGGCACCCGGGGCGGGATTTCGTGGTGTCACCCTTTATCGGCCAAAATATAGGTGAAGACCAAAAAAAAAGGTCTTCGCTGCAAAACGAGTTGGTTTTCAGTCCGAAAGTATGTGATGACCAAAAAAAAAGGTCTTTACCTACCTATCAGTGGGTTTTCGGTCTCAAAAAAAAAAAAAAACTCAAATGGTGTCACCCCAAAGTGGTAACACCCGGGACGGGCCGCCACCCCCCCTAGCGACGCCACTGGCTGAGACTGGCTGTTCCTAAATTTTAACAAATTTTTAGCTTCATTTGTTTTCAAATTGCTGTTAACTTCATTGGATAATAGAGTGACACAATTTTAGTGTAGTACGATCCCAAAGCATAATTTTTGCACTTAGTGACAAAACTTGTTAAGCTTTGCAATAAGATATTTGAGTAATTTTAGTCTACGAAGAAAAAACAAATTAAAAGCAAAAAATTTGAAAATATTGTTTTTTTTTTATTGCTTACTGTATTTGCAGAATGCTTGGTTTGATATAAATGGTACTTTTATCTTTCATTTCTCAAATTTGTTTTGATAAACGCATTATGATTTTTTCAGGTGGTGGTGAGCCTTCTGGTCCTGTTAGAGTTTTGAATCCAGGTGATACTTTTCAAATTCTCTTTTTTGCTTTATTTGGACTCATCGAACCGGACAACTTACCTCCAATCAATAGAAATCCTCTTGTGTCCATCTTTTTTGTTCAAATCGTGTTTGGAATCTATCACATCATCACATTGATTGTGCTCATCAACCTACTCATCGCGATGATGTCAGACACCTACCAACGCATCCAGGTAGGTGGTAATCTAGTGGTGTACGTGGCGCTTGTTGCACTCTGAATTCGATTCTGATTCAAATCATACCAAACAGGCGCGCAACCATGCAGAACTTACATAAGAGATGAGGAAGGGGCTTAAACTGAAATTAAAAATTTATTTGCTGCCGTTGGGCAATTTTTGTGATTACTCGGGAAAAAATAGCCATTTTAGCGCCATTTGGATCACGTTTTGCGCATTTTTAGAACTATTTGAAAGAACTAAATTGCTACGATTTGGAAACCAAATTAAATTGCACATCCCCTTCAGCGCTCCCTTTTTTTTGCGGGTAAAATCTTAGACACATTAAAACGCTTGTGTTTTTTGGTTAAATTTTTTTAGTGACTGAGCTGAGAAGCGGGGGCTGAAGTCCCTTAGCCACTGTTCTGGTAACGCCACCACTCCGAAATATTTCCAAAAATGGAAACCGTGCTTGATCTGGGGCCTAGATCAACAAAAAGGTCAAGCAGTTTAAAACAAAAATTGAAACCATAACATAACGTAACACTGATTGCATCAAGCCGCCGCAAAAGTTTGAATTTTGGAACCTCACAAAGCATTGCAACTTTTTAGGCCCAATCCGACACGGAGTGGAAGTTTGGCCGAGCAAAGCTAATTCGGAACATGAAAAAGACCAGCTTGTCACCCGCGCCTATCAATTTGTTTATTACTGCCTATCAATATGCAAAACTTCTAATCATCCACAAAGGTGAGGAGTTTCGAAATACCGCAAAGAGTGAAATTGGCGGAATGGATTGAATAGAGCGTCTACTGCTAAACTGATGGCCTAATATCCCGTCACTTTAAGTCAAAGACATCCTTAGTCAAAATTATTAACAACTGCTATGTTTGACGTTGGACGTCAAAAAGGCGAACTGTTTGGCGTGCGTTGTGAGTGGCAGAGTTGTAAGTCGGGCCGGGCTGAAGATTGACAAAATTTTGGGCTTATTTCGGGCCAGCTACTTGCTTTGTGTTTTAGGTGCCATTGAAGACTTCATTTAAGCATCATTACAATTGGTAGTACAAAATTTTGAAATATTTCATCAGAAAGCGGTTTTATTTAGTCACAGCAGACTACAGTAAAGAAGCAATTAACCTTATTCCTTTTTTAGACGTAGCTTTGGTAACTTAGGGTCTTTTTTGAGTCATTTTTTCGGGCTCGGGCTGGGTTCGAGCTGATTTTTTGGGTTTGGGCTTGAATTAGTCGTCCCGTTTACAGCTTTGCTGTTTAGATAAGATAGCTGATGGCAACTTGACCTCAAGGTCAGTTCGTCTTCTCGCTAAGGCAAGATACAGTGCAGACAACTGCGCTACTAACTCGATAATTACAGTTACCAATTATACTATCTGTTATTAAAATCGGTCGTTAATCAATTGTGCAAAGTAAAAAAAAAGTACGATATTAGATAGACAACTAATTTTAAACAAATATTTTCCTCCTAAACTTAGTTGATTTTTGAAGGTCGAGCGTGTGACGTTGGTATGACGCATTCTGACGATGAAGATGAAGACAGCATCTTCCAACAAGAATCGAGTGATGTCATGATGAACCATGCGCCTTGGTCTAACACGACGGCTAATACCACCGTCCAGGTACTGCTTCTGTTTGATTAGCAGTTGTTTCTAAAAATGTATTCATTTTAGGTAACAGTTTCCTTTATTGTACCAAATCTAACAAATTAGAAGCAGCTTTGCTGGATTTAACATGTTTTAATAAACTTGAACATACCAAACGTTTTCGGTTTATGTCAATTAAGCCTCATCAGAACACTAAAATAGTTACTATAATTTTATTGCAGATGTGAATCTATATAGAGTAAAATATCCTAATAAGCCAAAAACGATTGATGTGTTGAAATTAAATGATATGTAGTGTTACTGATTGGATTATAATTACGCCTGCTTTCCTCAATCAATAACGCGTTTTGATGCGATTGAATTCTAATTCCAAACTTGGCAGAAATGCTCGACGGAGATGAAATGATGAAACGAAACGACGAAAAGGTTTCTGAAAACGCAAAAGTTGTAAGAAATTCTATCACCACGTTAACACAACGAAAGAAAGTAAAAAAAAAACTACCGAGATGCACACAAAAATCAATTAGTATGGCGTGTATGATCAGAACCTTCCAATAACGTTATTTAAAGTCTTTTACAATATGTTTAGCGTTGGTGCATTAAACAATTAAAATTAGATTAACCTTAGATTATATAAATCAAAAAATTAAGCAATTTACTCACTAACAGTCTTTGCAAAAAGTCGCGTTATTCCAACTTACTACTCAAAAATTGACTTCATTGAAAATGCATGCCCTAGTTGTAATGACAAAAAAAGAGAGTCTGTATAACTGTATCAATTTCTCTATTGGAGCTCGATTGAGTTGGCATGCTTCTCTTGGTTTGGCTGTTTTCTACCAAATGACACCCGTCAACGTATGACTTCAATTAAATTAAAATGAATTGATAAAATTGAGTAGAACATTTATATAAATGGACAACTGAACGATTTGGACGCTCTTTGGGCAGCCATTGAGAAAAACTATAAACTAATTTTTAACTGTTTTTTTGAAAAAATGTATTTACGATGGCGAGCCGTTGGCAACACTTTGTCCAATTTTTCGGCTCGAAATGTGAACCTCAGACCTCCCGCTCCAGAAATGAACGCGTTTTCGCTTGATCAACTGACCGTTCTCAATGTTTACATTTTCAAAGCAATTTATTGAGCTACAGTGCAATGAAAAATTCTGTTGCTTCGTGTAATCTTAGCAGTCAAAATTTGTTGATTGCTTTTTGTTTTCCAGATACCAACTTGAGATAAATGCATTGTACATTGTATTGTAATGAAAATGCATTGTATTTTCCTTGCATGTACAATAGTTGATTAGCTGGAAAAAGCTCAATGCTGCTGAAAAATATTAATAGAGCAAACATTTTTTCCAACGGCACTAAAGCTGGCTTAATTTATAGGGACTTTCGCGACGCTTCGCTTCGGAAGACCTTTTGCTTGTTTTTTTGTGCAGAATTAACGGTTTTTCTGCAGCCAGAGGCCGAAATCGCTATAACTTCAAAACGGCTTGAGATAGAAACTTAAAATTCAGAACGTAGATTGGAAACATTTGGAACAACCTTTGTGCAAATTTTGTGGGAAATCGGTCTCATGATACGGGTTTTCAAGCCAAAAAACTAAAAAGCCAATTGGAGGTTCACACCTCTCTGTCACGAAAACTAATTGGGGTAGAAGAATAAAATTTACGAATTTAAAACCGCCTGGAGCCTAATGTATTTACTTTGTTTTAGTCTCCAGTAAATCAAATCTCATCTGATATGACGCAGCCAGATTCTTACCACCGTCGGTTCACCACAGAAGGAGGAAGGAAAGAATCCACCCTCGAGATTGTGGTTGACTGGAAAAGAATCCGCCAAAAATATTGGAGTGCCAAGGTTAGCTAAAGTTACGATTTAGAAAAGTCATTTTAAACTTAAATTACGAAAAAAAATTTTATGTAAAACAGACCAAAAAGCTACATAGAAATAGGAAAATTATAAATATTAGAAAATTGTGACAATATGATGTAAAAATGACGTCATATGGTTACGACGTGACCAATGGTGCAAGTGAAGAGGCTATGCGAAAAATAAAAAATTAATTTTCTTTAACAAAATAACTTTTTGCTGATTTATCTGATTCATACCGTATTTCTTGGAAGTATTTTTATATCGCTGCTATTTTATAAGACTTTAGTTTTGAAAGCAAATCAAAAATAACTAAACTACCGTACCACATAAGGTACACCACGTACCGATCATGATAGTCTATTAAAATAGCGCCCTTAGACAGCTATAGTTTGCCAAATATCTCCTCGTGAGTACTCTCGCTATATGAAGTCTATATGATTGGCTTAGTGGCTATGATAACTATACACTTACAGCATTGCTGTACAGTATATACAGTACTTAAATTGTAGGGGGACGCGTCGCTACATCGGGAGTTAGCGTCCCCCAATTCAGATTTAGCGTCCCCCCGTCGAGATTTCAGCGTCCCCCTAACGAGATTTCAGCGATCTCCATTAAGAGTAAGCGTCTGGATGATTAGACGAAGAAGTGGATCTCAGCACCAATAAATCCCAAATGCTCGCCGATTATAGTATCAAATTGCGGCGAAGACCTTTTTTTTTCTTTTTTTGGTCTTCAATCGATTTCGGGGACAACATCCGAACTTGAAGCAAAATCTCCACTAATTTTCAGTCGCATTCCGAATGCGTACGGTCAAGGCTGCGAAAGCTTCCCCCCGTGCAAAATTTTACCGTGTCTGCACTGAGTATATAGCAGACTATCTGAATGCATTGCTTTTTGTATTTAGTCGTTGCTTATCAGTATCGGGGTCAGTAAATTTTCTATTTAAATAAGATTACATTGACATATATCCTCAGAGGGCGAAACCGACTAACTTATATTTGGGCATGATACATTGTGATGTTCCGGCCATTTTGATGATATTTGTAGCTGATGTTATTTTGTTCCAAATTTCTTAAGCTGAAACTTTGAAATTGTTTTAGGGCAAGCAAAGATCCTCAAATGACTTGTTTTCTGGATTTATCTCGTCGTCTGATGTCAATTATCGTGCAACGTTGACCAATGGAAATTCGATAAATGCACCAAAATATAATTTCAGCCAATCAAATGACGGGGTTAATTTTACGTCGGAGAGTAGCCCCCATTCAGTTCCTTATGGCGATGAAGGGACGTGATTCGCTGAAAAAATGCGAGTGGTTAATTTAAGCTCCAACAAAAATGACGAATTTGCGTTACAAGGCAGCGTTGTACAAGACAACAGTAATAATGAAATTACTGTGCGTTAAGGATGTGCCGTGACTGGAAGTTTGAGTTCCGGCCGAAACCAAAATTCCTTGAAATTGATAAAAAATTTTGCAACCATAAAAATTTGTACAGCCAGACTGGAAATTTTTACTCATTGCTGTTTTTATCTGTAAACTTACAATTTTTTAATACGAAACGTATGTCATCTGCCAGTTGACCGAGCGGTAACGCGTTCTTCTCTTGAGCCGGAGGTCTGGTGTTAATTCTCGGGTAAGTCAAATCGGATGCAGTGTTGCCAATGGCCTGCCAAAGTTGCGACATTTTTTTTTTCTTTCTAAGCTATGTTGGCTGCAACCGCAATGACGTTAAGATGGGTCCTGCCTACTCGTTACACTCTTCCGCGTAATACAGCGAGTACTATAAACAAAATATTTAATAAAAAAATCACGTTTGTAAAACGTTAGGCTGCCTCGCTTATTGACATTCTAGATGTATTTTTTAGATTAATAACATGTTGACAAAATTTAACCTATTATTTTGAATAAAAACTTGAATAACTTCAACATCTTTTACCAATGTTCAACGGCGATTTTTTACTTCAAAAGTAACAAAATTGACAAAAAAGCTAGCTTATTGAAAATTCTAGTCAAATTTTTCCATTTCTGCCCATACCGGATTTGAAATCCAAATGTCAGCTGGATCTAAATTCCGATTTAAAAACTATATCCGCAAAGTGCACCATGCTTGATGATATTGTAGCTGCGAGGAAGTGGCTCAAAAAAATTTAGTGCGTATGCGTAGCCAGAGGCCCCCAATTGAAATACTACCAATGATAAAAATGATGACAACATTACCTGTGTTTTCTTCAATTGCAGTTTCTTTTAACATATACGCGGATAACAAAAATTAACAATAAAAATAACAACCAGGGTCCCGGGCCCCCCAATTCAAATTTTTAACATCCAATTTAAATGTACAACCCGTGAGAAATCCAGTTTTTTGTCCTAAAAGTTGCCACCTCAGGCCGTCATTTAACCTTTTTATAAACTTAATGCAATAACCAGTAACATGATTAATGACCATCTTTTACATCAACTTTAAATAACGTTCCTCCTGTGCTAGTTTTTACGCGACAAAACATACCTTCAAAAAAAAATTTAAGTTGGGTAAATATTTATTTAACAAAAAGACGTAGATGATAACGTATTTAGGGAATTGCCTTTGTTCCAAGCTCCCTCCCCTTTCGGCCGTGGCACAAAACCAAAAAAAAAGCACGGAAAATCCGTTAAATCAGTGTAATCGGATAAAATTTTATACTATTTTTCGCCGAGCAAGACAAAACTTTTGCTGCTTTGAAATCATCCACCCCAAGATCACAAATCTGAAATAACAAAAAACGGTAGCTATATTTCATATTCAATAACGTTTTGGGGGTGTCATATCTATACTATTTTGTCCATTAAACAACGCGTCTTTTAAATACAACTGAACAAAAATAACCTCAGAATTGAGTTACTGTATTATTGTTAAAACATCCAAAGAATCTGCTTGCTGTTTTGAACTAATAAAAAACAGTCTTCTCAGCAAAAGTTTGAACCAATTTGTTCTGTAAAATTGAACTATTTTATTAAAAATAATGTAAACATTTCTAAGCGCTGCTGGGGGCTCTCTAGTCTGCACCCAGGTCCCAGGCTCAGCGGCCCAACTAGGGGAACTAAGCGGGTTTCATCCGCATTTAGCCAAGTCACTTGGAAAATTTTAACCAAAAATGCGAGGGTTTAAAAGTACTTTGAACTTGACGTTTAAGTATAGGGGAGTGGAAAGGGCTGGGCGATTAATTTTTTCAAATGGCTTCTAAATCGTTATTTAAATAGCTCTAGAAACGCGCGAAAGGCGATCCAAATGGCATTAAAACAGCTTTTCTCCCTAAAAATTACAAAAATCGTCCAGTACTCAGCCACTAGATCCCTGTGTGTGGTACGTTTGAGTTACTATAGCTTGCTCTCCACGCTTCTTTGCTTTGACATTTTTTGAAAGAAGTGTTTTGAGACTTGCTGCAAGTCTCCCCCCCGCGTTGCAAAATCCTGGTTACGCGCCTATCCATGCCCTAGCTTTTGAGCTTCAATTCTACAGTATCTTTGCTTCATCAAAAGGGATATTTCAGATGACGTCATTGCATGTAATTTGTGATTTAGGGGCCCCTCCAATCAAAAATCCTGGCTACGCATATGATTTAGTGATCGTATTTCTGACATGGGAAACTGAAACAAAGCCATCATGTGAAGAATGTATTGAAAAGCATACCTTGAAAATAAAATGAAAATTAGTCAAGAAATTTTTTGTAGTTGAAGAATTTTCCCTTAGACTCTCAGCATTTCACAGGGTTAAAACACTATCAAACTTAAGACAGGTTAATAGCTTTCCCTTGAATTAAGTGCTGCTAAAATTTCCACTATACACATTCAAATTCTACAAAGTTTTTATACACTTAGTTCAATTTAATTGATAATAGAAAACTAATGACAAACTGAGCTACCACAGACTGGTGAATATAGTAAAGTATGCCTCCCTCAACTCTCGCTTTTGAGCAAATTGTCAATATGCAATACTTCTGCATTGCGCCAAAGCGTGATGATGTAGTGAATTGGTGGGACCATCGGCTCGCTATGGGCTAATTTACTGTACTACAAATATTACGCAGAAAACTATAGCAGTAGCGAGCTTGTCGGCAACACTGCTACTGGTGTAATCTGCCCAGGAATTGAACCCAAAGCCTCCCGTTTCAGAACTAAATTGAACGCAAGTGCATGCTCGCATGCCATAATTAAACCACTTGACGGTATTCATTTTTGAGCGCTACTCAGTGCGCATTCTTAGGAAAGTTTGTCACCGGATTGTGCAGTTACGTTCTTTGCGTATTTGATTGTTGGTAATAATGAGACGTTGTTTGCTGTGCTAGTTTGTCATAAACTGCTTTTAAATGTTTTGCATTTTACTTTCTTATTACATTACTTGCTTTTAAAATTTGTTTTGTGCACACGTTGCGTTTGATTCTGGTCGTTGTTAGTTGCAACCACTAGTATTCTCATCGATAAGCCTATCCTTTGATTCGTTTCAAAACAAGTAATTAAAAATTAAGGCCAAATTCAATGTCGGAAAAAAGAAAAGCAGTGGCGTAACCAACGAACCATGGAAATAAGGGCTCAAGCCCGTTCTTCCCTAGCCAATAAAATTGGAAAGTTTAACCAAAATACAAAAACGGATGAAATTGTTTTGGACTTATTGAAAGCGTTATAGAACCTCTTGAATAGCGAAGTCGATTACGTTTGAAAAACAACAAGCATTTGCGCTAAGCCAAAAATTTCGTTATAATGATAAAATTCAAGAAAGCATAACTTGACACTTCGTGAAAATACACTTAGTTTTTCTAAGAGCCAGTAAACTTGAAGGTGAGGCTGACTGTTCTCAATTTCGTGCCAATTTTCAGCCTCATTTGTTCATTTTGAGAACATGGATGTCAATTTTCGCGACTATGTTTGCAAAACGGTTTAATTTCCAATGCTCTATCTGCTAGAGTAACGACTTTTGATGCTTTTGCAGCATCGTAAAATGGCAAAAGTGAAAAAGTTTTTTTTTCTATTTGAACCACTGCCGAAAATTTTCTCATTTGCCCGCACAGTGCGCAACAACAATCTAACAATCTTGCTTGCAAATACTGAAAAATCACTTATAACAAAATTTCATCGATTTGAATCAATGCAAATTTTTTTAGTTTTTTGATTTGAGAGTCTTTCGTTTGTTCTTAATTTTTTTTTGGTTCTGAGGCTGGCATTGTTCCTAATTTTTTTTGATTTTGATCCAAAATGAGCCTCTTGTTCTTATAAAATTGTTCTTACAAAAAAAGTGTCGGTTACTTTGATGTTGTCAAAAGTAATAATGATGGACGAAATGAGCTTTAAGTTTTGCTGTCTTTCCATGTCTTTTGACAGTGCAAGAAGCATTTTAAACACGTCGTTTGTTGTATTATTATGCAGTATATTTAGATGCTTCGAAAGTACGCTCCGAAGGTCATAACTTATTTAGTTTTGCTATAACATAGTCATAATCACTTTTCATTGCGAGCTAATCAAACACTGGTTTAGAGTGTTTATTTCAAATTTCAAATTTCTGAAGTTCTTCAAACATTTCAAATTTCTGAAGTAATTTCAAATTTCTGAAGTTCTTCTTAATTTGTTGTTTTAATAAACCGTTTCGTTGCTCTAAGAATGCATCCCTGTGAGAATGTGTCTTAACGATTTTACTTGTTCGGTTAAAAATTTATTAATAATTTAGTTGTGATATTTTGACGTTTGCTAACCAGAGCTTTTATAATTAATCGTTTGCATGCTATCTGGCCTAAAGGCTACCAGCGCGGAAGCCTAAGCAAGAGTCACCAGAATAGCGACTTCTTAAAAGCAAGCAATGCGAAAAAGTTGTCTTCCCGCAGGAATCGAACCTATCAGGAACAGAAATTAA
Organism: Trididemnum nubilum; assembly: GCA_963965965.1. Lineage (NCBI taxonomy): Eukaryota > Metazoa > Chordata > Ascidiacea > Aplousobranchia > Didemnidae > Trididemnum > Trididemnum nubilum. Next base: position 39,552,392 of record OZ014480.1, read on the forward strand.
GCATGCGAGGAGACGTCTTCTCTAGCTTAAGTGGTAGAACAGTGGACCGGGAATCCGAAGGCTGCAGGTTCGATTCCTGCGGGAAGACAACTTTTTCGCACTGCTTGCTTTTAAGAAGTCGCCGTTCTGGTGACTCTTCCTTAGGCTTCCGCGCTGGTAGCCTTTAGGCCAGATAGCATGCAAACGATTAATTAAAAATTTATTGTCCAGATTTTCAAAAAGTTTTAACAAATAATAGTACTGGAATAACAAGCTGTCGCGAAGTTTCTAATTGCTGTACCGATACTTGTGTAATTAAAATTAATGTTAGCTTTTTTACAAAGTTTTTATCATTTTTTAACCGATTGAAGTAATTTTACGTTATTATTGGGTGTAAAATAAAATGGTCGGCGATAATGTGATAATTGTGTCGTAATATAACAGTTTTGTGGCTAAGTCTTTTATGTGCGCGCAATAGTCTATTTTGTAACGCTCATTGAGGAAAATCCCGCCATAAATTTATGATTACACTTCGGAACAACCACTTTAACTATATAATTCATTAATTCTAAGTAGGTTAATTCAGCAATCAAAATCTCGACCGGCAATATGAAGCGAGATATATTTGATTGCCTCATGAATTAGCTCAGCAGTTTGTATGACTTCGTATTTAGTAATGAACGATATGAGCGTTGCTGTCGGGCAATAAAAATTAACTGAAAATGGGCACAATTGTGCAACAAACAAACAACTTTATATTTTAATACACAAAACTGCAGCTCTCCACAAAACACAATATACTACTCTTTGGTAGATACAGTACTTACGTCATTCTTAATCCCAACAAAATAAATAAAAATTATGTAGATAAAAAGTTGTGGAAAAAGAAATGCAGCATAAAATAAACGTAATAACGTAACAATCAAATGAAAGTTAATAACTGCCAGCAGAAAAGAGTGCATGAACAATTGCGTTGCTGTTGACAAATTTAAAATATTGGTATTTATATCTTATTTGTTTGGAGTGTTAGAACTTATAAAAATTTTACCGTAAAAACGGCAAAAGCAACGTGTTGAAGATTGCTGTAAGACTTTAGGCGTCTTTCAGCTAAGGAATTTGACCAGTACCAACTCCTCAAACAAACAAACAAAATTACATCAGCTTCAAAAAAAGGTATCATACATTACATTGAAACTAGTCTAATTGCCAGAGGAGCCTTTTCCGATGATAAGGTGAAGTATTTTTGAATGGGGCCGATCAGTTGGCCGAGCGTTAACGTGTTCGTCTCGAGAGCCGGAGGTCTGAGGTTCAAATCTTGGACAGATCAAATCGGAAACAGTGCTCGCCACCTCTGCAACATTTATGCGAAAGAAGCTGTGTTGCCCGCAGGCGCAATGACGCGTGAACGGCCCGCAATCTCGTTATACGCTTCGGAGTACTACAGCGAGAACAATAAAAAATTTGGTTTTTGAAACAATGTCATTTAAAATAATCGATGAGTCACACTTAGCTTATCTTCAAATATTTTAGCTTAAAAATGTGGTAAAATGCTACGTTTTAAACACTGCAGGTCTTTGGAAGATAGAACTCATTTTTGAAACAAATTGCCAAAACTTTAATCAGCAAACTGTTCTTGAAACTTGTCTTAGACTCGTCAATGATGTAATTTTTGCCATTTTTGACTTTGTATTTTCTGACGATAATTAGCTTTGATTACTAAGAAGCTCAAAAGAAATACGCTTTTAATAGCTCGCAGTAGAATCGGGTTCGTAAATACTAAATATTGATGCCGTTAATTCTTTCTGATTTGTTTCGTGTAATAAGCTAATTAGTAAATGCTCAAGTTACCTTTTGCGTGGATCTATTATAATAATTATCATTCATTTGCATCGTGGCTTTAAATTTAGTTTTAAATTAGTTTTTAATTTGAAGAAAAAACTATTTTTAATTCGATGGTCATCAAGGTGTGTTGAATTCTTGTTGCTTTATATTCTTAAAGCTTTATACTTGATAAACGGCTATGCTTTTCAAAACCTATCCAGCATGATTAGCACGAAAAGATATTTTACGGATAAGTAATTCAATGGTAGTGACTATTTCACCAGAAAATTTTTAAATTGAAGTTGAACAGAGTACCACAAAAAATATTTTAGGCCCGGTCTACACTGTACGAAAAATCATGAGCGTACAAGGCTACAAGCGTATTCTTAGTCTTAACCAAGTGGCAGCTGGTACGCTGGTAAGACCGTACGGCGGGCTATCGAATTTTTGCTTAAAATAAACTAAAAATACGCTCGTACGTTCACGATTTTACACCCATGCAGTGTGGACCGGGCCTTACAAGGGTCAAGATTAACGTTTGCGTTAGAGTTAGATTTACAATCGTTAGTTTTGAAGTAAGAATTGGAGGTTTATGAATTAATCCCAAGGATGAGGCAAAATGCGCCGTAGTTATATCGTTAATGAATTTACTTCTTTATAATTTCGCATTGTATGACGTCAGCGAATGGCGTCATCACAATAACTACTTAAATTGACAATACAGAACTGAAACTTAAGTTCCCATGCAAGCATATGAAAAAATGACTACGAATTAAATATTCAAGGATAATGTTACCTGAAACGACATGACTATTCTTCAACAGTCAAAAAATCTAGTTACATCAATAAATAATTTTAATTCAATGCTCAAGCAGTAATACAAGAACAAACAAAATTTAGTTTGCCCTTTACAGTCAAACCTTTTCGAAAAATTGCTTATAGCTGTATAATAGAAAATAATACAATGATGAGAAACTCTAAAGAAGTGTGACAGTCAAGAAGAAGAATTTAGGAAGGTTAAATCCTAATTTGAAATTGTAATTGTGATTATATTTTATTCACCAAGTTGCTTTGGCCAGAAGAAGACAGCGAATAAACCTTTCGCCTTTTGGTTTTCGATTCAAGCTGCCACCTGACCATCTGTCCACCATATACGGTGGAAATGAAGCTTGGAGCGCATTCATTGGGTTAAAAAATATTTGAAGCAACATTCTCCAAAGTATTGTTTTTTATTCAGGTTAACGTTTCGCTCCCCAGTCTGGGAAGCATCATCAGAACAGAAACGCATTTTTTGTTTGCAAAACTAAAAATACTAAGAAAAACACAGGTAACCAGGAATATGTGACGGACCTATGTGATAAACCTTGTGATGAAACAAGCAAAAAATGTACAATATTCGTTATCACAACATGCAACATCACAAAAAAGCTATTACATCTGCCAAAAGTATCATATATTTTGTATTAAGTTACGCGTAGCCTGTCAGGAAAGTTTCGCTATCAAAAAATACTACACGAAAATTTATCCATAAGCAATTAAACATACCATAAACAACGGGCATGTTAGCGCTGTCAGTTCTATTTAAAACGTTTACTTTAGTTATTAATTTTCATTTGATAAACGAGCCAGTCGCTATTCTCTGAATGTTGTTGTAATAACGAATGTAGTGTATTTTTGTTTGTTACGTTACAAGAGCTCATTCCTGGCTATCTATGTTTTTCTTACTACTTTCATTTTTACTTTTGCAAACAAGAAATGAGTTATTGTTCTGATGATGCTCCCTGACTGGGAAGCGAAACGTTAACCTGAATAAAAACAATACATCGGAGAACGTTGCTTCAATTAAATCCTAATTTGTTACAATAAATGACAGGTGCAATACACTGTTTGTCAAAAGCCATATGTGATGCGCGCTTAATGAAAGATCACTTCCTGTGAAATGGTCTTCAATGAAAGTACAGCCTGCCAGTCGCTATTCTTGGAATGTTTCAACAAAACTGCAACTTAATTGTATCCTGCTCAACAGGATAGAGTTCTAAAGAAAGTTGCGCTGGCTGCTGATACCGTGAACTCGTTCTCGGTTACAGTTTGAGTTAGCGCTGCCGTCCTAAACAAATAAGTGGGTAGGGTCAACCTAACAATACCAACAAGAGAGATATTGTAGTGTTCAAAACAAAACGTTCTTTTGTTAAATTTGGTTTATGATGAAAAACACAGGTCACCAGCATGAATTTCTGTTCTGATGATGAAAAACACAGGTAACCAGCATGGGCGTATTCTCTGGGTGTTCAAGGTGTTCAGTGAACACCCAGCACTCGCTGCCAAGCACCGATGTGATTATTAACCAATATGCGTTTTGTTCTGCGTTTATTAATATTTTTATTTGGCACATTGTCTCTGTTTTATTTTTCTTGCACTTTTTCAAATAAATAAATTGATTCGCTGCGCAGTTTCGGTTGAGTGACTTATTACTTATCGTAAACTGCCTGTGTGCCTTTTTCGTATCGCGAAGGTGTTCAATGTTGAATTTGAACACCCTTGTTGAAATAAAGAGACTAAAATGAAAAAGATAGGAGTGCGCTGAGAATCGCATGTAAAAGATGCGACCAAGGTGTTCACACTAGCATGTTGAACACCTTTACAGCTCAAAACATTTAAAAGCAAATCCAGCTGTCACGCAGCAAGGTTATCGTTAGTGCAAAATTTATTAATCCAAAATCTAAATAAAATTGTCTTAAAAATTAAAAGATTATGCCTTGATTGATCTCACAAAGTTAACTAAATCAATTAACTTACAGAAATATAATTTTGTTTGACTGGAAGAACGCTTAGAAGCCCTTACCAGCTTTTCGTCAATACACAGCACTGTATATTGATCGCAAATTCGCAGTATTATTTTTTATTTTTGTTACATTGTAATAAATTCGTGCAAATAAAATGGAAATCTTTTACTAGAGTTTTTGGATTAAAACAAACATGCAATTAATGCAAATGCACAAATTACAAATCAACGAAACACAACCCGAAAATTAACGATCCAAAACTTACATCAGGGATGTGGAAGCGGCAATTTTTGAATTGCTTCAGCTTCCAGCTTGATCGCTTAAGTACGCTTCCAATACTTGACGACATAATTTTTGCTCTAAATTCTTTATCTTGAAAATTTTTGACAAAGCTTTTTCCATATATATCGAAATCAAACGTTTTATTCTATCATCATCTTAAAAACATCATATGACACAAAATATGTAATAGGTTGACATTGCAAGGGTCTGAGCAATAAGCAAATAGGCGTAGCCAGAAATTCGGGTTGGGAGCAGCCCAAAAGCGAAACGTACAAATGCATTGTCAAGGTGTTTAGGTAATACTATTTTTTCCAACCGTTTATTGGAAAATTAAAAAAAAAAGGGCAATTTTTCATTGAGGTCTAGGGATGAATTTTCAAGCGCTCGGGAGTCGGGATAGTTATGTTTTAATCGCATCGGCTGTAAAGTAAAAATTTTTACTTGAGTAAAGTGAGACACCTAGGGCGAAGCACCAACAGCCTTGGAATTTTTTAAATAAATTCGCTATGTCATTGCTTTTAATTGAAAATAGACTTTTGCTCCAACTGCAACAAAAGCAGTCTTTTTATGATGCTGTTACTGAAAAGTTCATCGCTCAAAAACGAAGACTTGAACTGTGCTACAGATGAATTGTTTGTTCTTTTTTGCAACTTACAGCATAAGAGTGCAAGTTGCGTTTTAATAATTGCTACTACGATTTTGAAGATGAGCACGCATTAAGAATCCTTTTGAAGGCATAGCACTAACCTAAACTTCGCAGTAGCGCAATAAAAATTAAACACGAGAAATGCACTGTTATTTGAGCACAACTCGCATCCTTGTGTTGAGTTTTGAATTTTTTAGATTTTTTTGTTCAAAACACTACAAACATAAATTTAAAAAGAACGTAGGGCAAATTCTTTAACGAATTCGAGCCATTGCACATGGGGATGATCAAAGTTGTGAATGTTTTCTGATGTATTGTTTAGACTTTAAAATTTTTATTTTTAGAACTAAAGTTACTTTTTTGCTTTTGACCTCAAAGTACTGTGTTTTTATTGACCTTTCAGTGCGTTGTTTGTTTTATTGACTCGCGTTCCGAAAAGCGACTGTCAAAACGGCTACTTCTCAACTACTGCGACTTTGTTAGATTAGCTAATTCTGAAACTCCAATCTTAATTCTATACTTACCCTAACTAGGCTAACTCTGACATTAACCTAAAAAGTCGCGCTTTCAGCAGTCGCTATTCGGATCGTTTCGTCTACGGCTTTAACCATTTTATAACATGTTTGTTGTTTACTACTTTCAGATAACAAAATCGTAAGATAATTTACGCCATTACTCGTTTGCTGTTTTTCATAAAATTGCAGCTTTCACGCCATTATCGTTAATTTTCTAAACATTTTATACTCGTTACAATACAAAATACAGCAACTTTGACCATAACAGTTTTTATTTTTAGGGTTAATAGGGCTATAATTACTTTTGAAATGTCTCAGTTTATACGAATTATTATTTATCGCTATATTGGGGTATAACTTTTAAGTTTATGCTTCAGTTTTGAGTTGGCGCTGGTTTACAAGTTACTTTTTGTTTGTTTGATGCAAATTTCGGTTTCGCAAAATTCGGTCAGGCGTGGTTTCTGGTCTTGGCCGTGTAGTAGTTTGAGCTGGAAATTTTTTTCTCTGGAGCAATTTGCTGCGATCTAGCGTCAAATTGAATTTTGGCGAAAATGCCGTGGCACGCGGTATTTAATAGTTCAGACACTTTGAACTCACACTCATACTTAAGCACGACAAAAGCACAAAAACATTTGGGCATAGACTCCATTTGAGTGAAGCTAAAATGGTTATGATTCGAGTTTAGTTTTCATTGAAAATTTAGATTTCATTTAAATCATTTTTGGTGAAATAAAAGCTTTCGATTGTTTTTATAAATCCGAATTCTATTTCACAAATCCTATTTTACAGTGGTAGTTTTTGCATCATAAAAATACAGCTGACTTAACTGAGTGCATTTGAGTTATTTCCTTATTGTTACAAAGCGCTGAAAATAGCTGATGCTGATGAATGAACAATATTGAACACCCTGTAAAATCTTCACCCTACGCCACTGGTAACCAGGAATATGTGACGGACCTATGTGATAAACCTTGTGATGAAACAAGCAAAAAATGTACAATATTCGTTATCACAACATGCAATATCACAAAAAAGCTATTACATCTGCCAAAAGTATCATATATTTTGTATTAAGTTACGCGTAGCCTGTCAGGAAAGTTTCGCTATCAAAAAATACTACACGAAAATTTATCCATAAGCAATTAAACATACCATAAACAACGGGCATGTTAGCGCTGTCAGTTCTATTTAAAACGTTTACTTTAGTTATTAATTTTCATTTGATAAACGAGCCAGTCGCTATTCTCTGAATGTTGTTGTAATAACGAATGTAGTGTATTTTTGTTTGTTACGTTACAAGAGCTCATTCCTGGCTATCTATGTTTTTCTTACTACTTTCATTTTTACTTTTGCAAACAAGAAATGAGTTATTGTTCTGATGATGCTCCCTGACTGGGAAGCGAAACGTTAACCTGAATAAAAACAATACATCGGAGAACGTTGCTTCAATTAAATCCTAATTTGTTACAATAAATGACAGGTGCAATACACTGTTTGTCAAAAGCCATATGTGATGCGCGCTTAATGAAAGATCACTTCCTGTGAAATGGTCTTCAATGAAAGTACAGCCTGCCAGTCGCTATTCTTGGAATGTTTCAACAAAACTGCAACTTAATTGTATCCTGCTCAACAGGATAGAGTTCTAAAGAAAGTTGCGCTGGCTGCTGATACCGTGAACTCGTTCTCGGTTACAGTTTGAGTTAGCGCTGCCGTCCTAAACAAATAAGTGGGTAGGGTCAACCTAACAATACCAACAAGAGAGATATTGTAGTGTTCAAAACAAAACGTTCTTTTGTTAAATTTGGTTTCATTCTTCTATTTTTCTGTCAATTTTAGGTGAAGGCCGAAAAAAAGGTCTTTGCCAAAATTTGGTTACATTTATTGTTGATCAGAGGTGGAGGCCGACGAGAGCGAGGCAAATTTGTAGAGGGACTACCCTGGCAAAAAAGTTGTGTTAGGCCAAACCTACCGTCGACGGCAGCACAGGTTTGAGTCTCACCAAAGACTTTAAATTAACATTCACTGCTTCCTTGTTTGACGATCAGTTACTCCTGCAATGAAAGGTCGAGAGTAGAGCCTCTTCCCGCCGGCATCCTTACTTGAAAACTATCTGCATTGGCTCCTGAACGAAATAACGTATTAAATAAAGATGCAATTCTAAAAAATTACCTGAATTAAACAAAGCAAAAAGTAAATTTAACAAAACGACAAGTACCGGTTTCTGTTTCAAATTCTACGATAAAATTAGGTTGTAGATGTTTAAAAATTACCTATTTGCAAACACTCTAAACCAGAGCCGTCGCCAGAGCAAACGTAGTGAGGAGGCACTAGATGAATTGCTGAAAGTGGGGGGCATTAAAATAAACTGAACTTTTGCATATACAAACTGATCTTGGCATCTTGCACGGCCACCAATAGGCACAATTTTAACAACTCTGTATTGATGTCTAAAAAAAGATAGACCAATAAGGCCGGCAGCGTTTCTTAGCTTGTTTCGTCTGCGGCTCACAACCGCCCGAAAAATCTATCTACAGCAGTGAATGCGACCAGACACGCAAACAGGATTTTGCTAAGAGGGGTGAACAAAAAGTAAATTTTTTGCACAACGATTGTCTGATTTAGGCTCCGTGCTAAACAAACTAATATAACTCAAGCGTGTCACAAATGGAGGCATAGTCACTAAATATGTAGTGACTGTGGACTGGGGCCTGGGGGCGGAGCCCCCACCCGCTGGGCAATTTTTTGTGATTTTACAGCAAAAAAGAAGCGATTTTTACGTAATTTTAATCGCATTTTGCACGTTCTAAAGCCATACGAATCACTAAATTGCTAAAATTCAGAAGTTATTTCACAGAAGAATTAATTTTCTGAGCCACTTTAGCTCCCCGTTACTTCAGATCAAGTCTAAAATACGCTTAAACGCTCGTATTTTAAGGTTAAATTTGTAAGTGACTTAGCTTAGAGAGCTTAAACCCCGTCACCCTGGTCGCACCACAAACCGCGACCTCAAAATCTTGAGTGTACTTTAAAAATCAAAATAGTTGGTATTTGAAAAAAATGTTTTCACGTATTGTTTCAAATCATGATCTCTAACAAAGTACCGGTAACAATTCTGCAGGCTTACATGTCTCTTCTGCGACACATCCGTAACGGTATGTTAATGAAATGGATTGTAACGTCAGATTTATGTACAGCAGTTCTGAGTTGGTAGCCAGCAATTTCGCAAAGAATCATGAAAACTTCAAAGGAGGATTATGTTTGAACGTAATTACTCCTTTTACCATCATTGTTGTTGTCCTGCAATTACGTGATATTCCAAAAACAGTGATTTGAATAAAACAAAATGGGGGCACGGCCCCCCGAAGCGACGGCACTGCTCTAAACTACGTTTACATTGCAAACATAAGCGCAAAACAAAGTGACATTTAAGCACAGTAGTTGACATCAAGGCGGAAGAGCAACTTTGTGATATATGACGTAATACTAAACACAAATTTTGAAAACATGGTTTTACGGAACAATTTTAGCAGCTGGTAAATCACAGTTAATAAACTGCTGTTTTGAACATATCTTTGCATAAATTTTATGATAAAAAATCAAAAAAAGAAACATAGCATTTAGCGTTAGTTAATGGGAGTAAAGTAGCTGGTATTATTTGCAAAAAATGAAGAATAATCTGAGACATATCTGCACCAAATTACAGCTTTCTACGACCTACCTTTTTGAGATATTTCAAAGTTAAAAGAAATCTCTACAACTGCGTTATCAGTTAAAGTCTAATTTTCTGGAAATTGGGATATCTTATCGAACTTGAAAAAGTATTTCTGTTCTAATACTAATTCTTCGTGAAGCCTTACCTTCAGAAGTTTTCAAATCAATGTGGAAGATACCTTAAACATTATTTCAAAAAATGAAATTTTAACTGGCATTATGTTGGATATATCTAATTTTGAAATTTAATATTTCAAAAACAATATGACGTAGAAAACTGAAGTTATGGTGAAGATATGTTTTAAATGATTCTTTATTTTTTGCACATGATTCTAGCCGGATGCTGCACCCCCTCTAAATTGTGAGAGATTGTTGTTAATTTTGCTGTAAAAAGTCGATGGGCGCGTATTAAGTCAAACTTTAGTATCATTGTTACGTGAACTTCTGCTGTTTGCTCGCGATCGTTCTTCCGGTCTTGATGTAGAATTGTTCATCACTTTTGTAAACCTACAGCCACACGCTTTCTTCAAAAACTGTCTAGTTTCACTTCTCAGTTTGCTGTAAATAATAAAGATCGCATGCAGATCACAATAAGTATATCCTAAGTCAAAGTGTTACGATCTCAAGTGCAAAAGCTGATAGAGTTTGAAATTCACAGCTGTTTGATGACAAGTAACTAAGGCTTTTTTTCAAACTGATGATCATAAATTCTGAAAGAACATAAGAATTTTTTTCAAACACAGTTATATACACGCTCTTGAGGAATTTGTCACGGAAAGGCACCGCACTTTCACTTTATACTCTACCGCTGTACATTTTCAAGTATAACCAAGGCATTTTTAGGTATTTTTTTTACAGGACGAACATCAATTGTAAAAGAACACATGGCAATGTTTTTTAACAAAGGTATTCACACGCTATGCAGAATTTGCAACGGTATAGGAAACGGAACCTTCGCTTTTTTACCGCTGCACCATTTGCAAGTCCGATTCTATCTTTTTTTTTTTTTCAGCGGGATGAATATAAATTCAGAAAGAACACAAGGAAATGTTTATCAACACAGGTAATTACATGCACTTGCGGAATTTGCAATGACAGAGAATCGAATCGTTTTTATTCTTTTATTATTATAATGACCTCTAGTGGATTGTTTTGTTTCTTTTCATCCGTTGCATTGTTGCCAACGGTCGAGTGGATAGAGCGTCTGCTACTAAAGCGGTATGGAGTCCAATTCCCGGTCTGGTCAAACCAAAGATTTAAAAAATTGGTATTCAAAGCTTTCCTGCTTAACGTTCAGCATTTAAAATAGACAGTGTGAAGCCTCGACCGTGTGTGGTAGACAGACGGGCAGGTGGCAGATTGACTGGAAGACCGAAAGGACCCTCCGCTGCCACCTAGCTAAAGCAGCGTAGTGAATAAGATATTACAATCACAATGGCAAGCTAAGAGCATCAAGTTTACAATGCTTTGCGCCATTCATGATGTGAAGTTGTGGGGTTTGGTGGATACAATCTTTTTTAGAAACAGTCTTCCAACGTGACTCACCTGGAGGCCAAGTTGTAGAAGATTGGGTTCAAGCATTCACTGCCCCTCAGTACAATGTATGAGGCATTTGCAAACCACCAGCTTCGGTACCTAGCCGGGTACGTATCCATGGGCAAGAATGGAGCCATGGTGAGAAAAACTGAAAATTAGACACACAGCAACTCAGATAAAGAATGTATCAGCAGTGTTTCTTAAATAGTGCCAAACCGGTTAGTCTCTTGCTGCCTATCTGCAGTAGATCTAATTGGCTGAGGAATGGCAAACTGAACTCAAAAACATGCCGATAAAAAGTGCCCAACCAAAATTCAAATTTTAATTTAGTATTACTTTTTTGTTTTTGTTTTTTTTCTTTTGGAGGGAACGGCAAGTTGACTGAAATTTATTCCAATCGAAGTAAAATAGACGTTTGGTAATATTTTAAAATGAATGGGTCAGCAGGCTAAACCTGCATTTTTAGGCATCCACAGCAAAAAAACATTCACTACCCCTAATTTCAGATTTCCATTGGCCGGGTTCACATTTCCAAAACAACGAACAGTATTAACACGTTACGAAAGCAGATTTTAATATTTGGTTGTTACAGTGGCACAACCGGGAGGCTTCCATCTCCCCTTAGCCAAGTCACTTACAAAATTTAACCTCAAAATGAAAGCGTTTAAACGTGTTTTGGATTGACCTGTAACTAAAAATGTGGGCTGGGCAATTTAATTCTTCAACTGGCTTTCAAATCTTAGCAATTTTGTTCTTTTAAATTGCTCTAAAAAACGTTCGAAATTTGACCCAAACAGAGTTAAATGGCGATTTTTTCAAAAAAAAAAGGATTTGCCCAGCGCAGACTCTATGGTCTCCGGTTACTGAAGCCTTCGCCCTTATACTCCCGTCTGTGTTATGCTTGGGTTGCACAGTTTGCTCAGAACGCTCCCAATTGAGACATTTTTTCAGACTAAAAATTTTAACTTTGGACTAAAGCCTCCCCTGAGCAAAATCCTGGTTGTGCGCCTAATTGTTTAAGAAGTCGTGAAAGTGTGAAGCTGCAAGATGTGTTCTTGGTTGCACATATGTAGAGCAACAAATTGAAATAAAGACTAGATAATCGCTTGCGAGCAAGCCCAATGAACAACCGTGCACGTTAAATAAACTGCTGATCTCTAAACGACCTTTTCGTGACCCGTTAAGGTAGTAATTCAAAAAAGGTTTTGGCGAGGCGCCCATAAAGGGGTTGGCATCCTCACAGTGTCAAAATACTGTATAGATATTTGTCAATCACATAGCTGCTGATCCTAATAAAACCAAACGTCCCTGCTCTAGGTTAAGCTATTTGACAATTAGTTTTTGTAGGTACGTTTTATGGTGCTCAAATGTTGACAGAAGCAACCTCGAACCATGCCAAAATCTTTGTCTCTGAAATATACCAATTTACATTAAAACATTTTCTCTCTAGCTTAAGTCGTTTAAAAATTTGGTTAAAAATTTTAAAAGTTCATTTGTGGGTCTCGGCAAGTGGCATTCCAAACTTTACAAAAATATTTGTCTCTTAAACATCTACTGTTATAAAAACAATTAGCTCTCCAACTTAAGCAATTAGGTCGATTTGAGGGGGTTCCTGGAGGGTGGCACCCCAAATTATATGAAAATATTTGTCGCTTAATTAATGTCAAAAAATTAGCTCTCTCGCTTATGCCATTCACAAAATTGATTTACGGAGGGTCCGTTTTGGAAGGGTTTTCAGGGCCAGGGGATGGCACCAAAAAATCTCAGGAGAGAAAACTGTGTTTGTATAGCTCAATAAGTTCACACAAAAATTAGATTTTGATGTTTTGCCGTTTAGAAGAAGAGCGTATGCAAGATCTACGAAGAAAAAAAATTTTATCACAGTTGAAAAAAGTTGGAAAGGATGAAAAGGTATATTAAAGGAGGTGAAGCAACCAGTTGAAATTTTTTATTTTCAGTTTGGGGCTGCGGTTGCAAAGATATTCAACAAATTCAAAGGATATCCCCCTTAAAAAGTTGCACGAAACCCTAAGTATATTCTCTCAGCATGAATTTCCAAAAAAAAAGGAGAAGATTTACCAAAATTGGATTGGTCCCAAGAAGTTACTGAAAGGGTAAACACTAAATATTATTATTTAGTCTCTTATTTTCCCTGGAAATTCACGCTGAGAGAACGAACTCAAGGTTTCCAAAAACTTTTTAGGGAGAATATCTTTTTGTTATTCGTTGAATATCTTTGCAACCGCAGCTCCGAAATGAGAACAAAAACTTTTAAAAGTTATATTTTGACTTAAGCTATTTCAAAGTACCGGAATTGGCTAGATGCTTCACACCCTTTAAAAAATATAACCATGGGAAATATTTTTTGTAGTGATGAAGTTCTCGAGACCGGTCTCGGGTCTCGAGACACATTTTTGAAAGTCTCGTCTCGGTCTCGCCTCGGACTTGAACTTCAAGTCTCGATCTCGAGCCTTGGTCTCGAAAAGTCATGGTCTCGAAATATGAGAAGTCTCGAGACTCAAAATCTTGGTTAGGGGAGGAGTAAAATTTTGAATTTAATTATTTAATGCAAGCAATGCAAACAAAGATTCGATTGACTTTCTAGGTCTTAACACCTTTTTAATTGCTTTCCAACAATCTCCTTTATTTATTCATTTCAGCCAATTTTAATTTATTTCCGTCCATGTTTTTAAACTGAGATCACGAGAAACAAAGTATTGCAATAAAACCTCAATTTTTGATAATAGGCTACTCAGTGGGAGATACTTGAGGTTCGAAAAAACTCAGGTAGAGCCGTGGGAGAAAACTGCTCGACCTGTTGTTCATTCTTATCTTTGTTATTTACTTATGAAAGGTGTGATGGAAAACAGTCTGGAGGGGAAGAAGCCGCTTAAGCGGTATTATTTGATGTTGATCTTTGTTGAAGGTGCTAATTGCCGCTGTCTACATTTTTGCTTTCTGGTAGTAAATGCTCTAAACCTTTTTCTCGTTCAGGTTCCTTGCACGTGAACCGAGTTTGAGGTGGTAGCATGGCAGTGCGATGAGGTTTGGTCAAGGAAGGTTAATCAGGACAGCTCAGACCTCAAAGTGATTTTTTTCAGTCTCATTCTGTTGAACAGATCTTTCGTAGTATGATACGGTTAAGATTGCAGACTCAGAATGATGAACTTAAGTCTACTTTACCACTGCTTTTTTGTAAATATCAAACATTAGGAGTAACAATTAGGTCAAGTGAAGATTAAAATAGCTTGAGGTATAAACATGGGCCACCAAATGGGGAAGACGCGTGACCCCAAAAGATTTTCAGGGCGGTATCGGAGAAATAAAGTCTTGATTAGAAATAATACCGTAACTCAGGTATTTGTTATACATTACGGTGTTTGCCGTGTACTAGGACCACTATTTACTGAATCATTCATCTAAATGTCTTGTTTATGAAAACACAATCGCACATTCCACCACAGCCTTCTCGTCATTAAAATAACTATCTGAATTCAACTGCTGTAGCAAGCCCGCTTTATTTTAGATTTAAACGACCGGTCTGCGTTAGTAGTTAAAGACACCGCCATCGGAGCGTGAGCTACGCTACGCCTCTTCATATGCTTGTGAATAGCACGTGGCCCAAGTTCGTTTTTTGGTTTATGGTCGTTCTACTGTATTGCGATTGACCGTTTGTTTAAGGAAAAACCATGAAAAGGGTTGTCAATAGTCAATACGAATAAGTTTTGCTTCTAAAATCTCGGGTCTCGAAGTCTCGTCTCGGTCTCGAACAAACTCATCGAGTCCCGATCTCGGGCTCGAAAATTTTTTCAAGTCTTGGTCTCGGGTCTTGGACTCGAATTTTTTCCAAGTCTCGGTCTCGACCATCAGGGTCTTGACTACATCACTAAGTTTTTGCCGTGCCTAAACCGGTTTTGAATGAAACCGTGTTTTTCGCCAAACCTTGGACTCGGTTTTCGGGCCCTAAAACCGAAAACACGTGACCTATTGCCTCAAAATTTGGTGCAAACAACCTATTTATTTCAAACTGCAGCTGTCCAAATTTCATGAAGTTGGACGCTTAGACTCACCCGTTCTCGAGTTATAAGCAAAAGTCTGAAACTTCGCACACGTTAATTACAAAATGGCCTAGCAAAAACAAAGAAACTCGTGACGCGAGCCTCGGTGGTGTATGTAACGAACCGGTTATTATTGGCATTAAGAAATACAATTTCGAAGTTATTTAGCTAAAAAAGCAATCGCGACAATAATTCGTGAAATCCTTATCTATACGCTCATATTATGAACTTAAACGTACTTGTTATAGGTATGTAACCCATAGCAAATGATCCAACAATGAGAGATAGTTGCAGAATAGCGTGATTTTCCTTCGCCTGTCTGGTAAGCTCAGCCTCATTCAGTTGTTGGCTGCCATTTCTGCGAGCTAAAAAATTAAACAAGTAGTCAATTTTTAGAGTTCAGTCGGTTGGTTGCACTCATACGCTCCAGTTCTAAAAGCAGAACGGAAGCGCCAACACTAGTGCCGACGATTCAGCTGGACCCTGAAACATCTTCGATGACGCATTTTTATCGTAATCAGCAAGGCAGCGCTTCATAACTATTTAATGACTACACTTCGCGTTCAAACATGAATCAGAGGTCCAGTGGATAGAGCGTCTGCTACTGAAACGGTGGACTCGGGTTCGATTCCCGGTCGGGTCAAACCAAAGACTGTAATGATTGACATCACAGCTTTTCTGCTTCACGTTCAACAAAAAAGTAGGGACAATGTGAAGCCTCCACCGTGCGTGGTAGACAGGTGGACAGGCGGCAGTTTTACTCAAAGACCAAAAGGTCCCTTTGCTGTCTATTGACCAAACTAACTTGGTGAATAGAATGTGTTTCAATTACACCATCAATTAAAAAGATATTGTTTATCTTCTCTTTGAAAAAATTTGGCCAAACATGTACCACTCAAAATAGCACTATAATCGCCGTTCGCATTTTAACAAAGTGTACCCTTATATGAAATTTATTGCTTTTTTCTCATTAACTCGAGTTAAACAAAATACTTCGACAGCGTTGCCTGTGAGGTTGTGGCCAAGTGATTAAGACGCGCGTCTGACAACTCTCGCGTCCGAGTTGGATTCGTGTTGCGTTTTTTTACTCTTTTTCTTCAAAACCTTACATTAGAGTTAGGGTTCGGGCAGCGATGCCAGTCTGAAAGATGGCAAATCAATGCGCTAAAAAAAAGAGCGCACTTCGAAAATACGCGCCTCGTTTCCAGAAAAATTGAACACATCGAAGGATCACCATTTTAGCTGGGATCAATGTCGAGGGGACATAGCAAACTAGCTCTTCCGTTAGAAGAGATTCATTATCGGCCAGTGATTCGAACAAAAACGCGTTCGTCTTAGTAACGGAAGGTCTGAGGTTCAAATCTTGTGCCGGTCCAGTCAGACACCATGTTGCCAACGCCTCATTCGCTGCATATGGGTCCCAATGCAAATCGTTATAACTAATACATAAACACACAAGTAATATAAATTTGATTCGATTTAAAGCGGTCCACTTTGGCAAAAAAATTCTTGATCTTTTGATTAAATCTATTTTATACAAATTCTGGCAAAACCAAAATTTGAGGCGTAGTTACCCTACTTTGAACTCTTTGAGAACGTCTCGTGCACAGAATCACGGTGATTGCAATCGACAAAGAAAACACAATAAAGAGCGGCACGTAGAAAAAAATCGGATTGCCAATAACATTATAGCGACGAAAGTAGGGAACCCTGAAACACAATATTTTAATTCAAAATAACTCATTGGATAAGAAAAATTGTACCTAAAACTAAATAATCTTGTTCTGAATTCAAAAATAAAATATGAACAATTTAAGTTGCTATAGAGTTTTTTTTTAAGTTCTTTTTTTAACCTAAAGTATTAAAACTGAACTTTCAAATTTAAAACAATGAAATGATTTAGATTTTGTTGTCAAAAAGAAAATCTTTGAGATCAAAGGCAAGGTTCTGATACACTGAGTACTGCATCGGCCTTGAGCAAATTTAGACTTATGAAGTTTTTGCGCTATGTATAACTTTAAAATCAAAACAAGTTAAGATTGATTTTAAAACTCTTCGTTTTGTTAAAAAAGCTTAACAATGTTAAATTGAAAAAAATGCACAAACTTACTAAACCACGAAATATACCAGTTTAACTAGGCTTCTATTTTGTTTAGAGGCTATCATGAGAGACATAATGCGTGACCTATGAGATGGTTAATTTATTTTTTTACTCTTTTTCAACAAATCTTTTCCTTACCAACTGGCAGGTTTAAAGGGCCTGTCAATTTTAACAAGTATTTTGTATAATCTTTTTCAAAAGCGTTAATTATTGTCATATTTTAATAAAGAATCAGGAAATTTGTCCAGCGGATAGAGAGCCAGTGTCTTCGGCGGCTCTCGGCTAGATCACACAAACTTGGACTTTTCTGCGATCGTGGATACGCACGCTTTCATAGAATACAGTAGCTTATGAATACAACGATTTAAAATTCACGCGTTTATCAGGAAAGTATACAGTTTTTACGCTTGTATACAGCATTCCAGCTCATAGGCATAGCCAGGATTTTTGATTGGAGGGGGGCCTAACCTACAAACTACATGCAATGACGTCATCAACTTTTTTTTCGAAAGAGGAACTTTGGTGAGACAAAGATGCCGTAGAATGGAAGACAAAAGCTGTGGATCTAGGTTACCAAAGTTAAAAAGTGAAAATGTCAAAATTGGGAGACGTGTGTGAATAACTAGTCTAACTCAAACGTATCATAGACGCGGGTCTGGGGGCGAAGTCCCTAGAAGCTAAGCGATTTTTTAAAAAACAAGCAATTTCGAATGCTATTGGATCACATTCCGGACGTGTTCAGAGCCATTTAAAAGAACTAGATATTTAACATTGGAAAGCCAATGGAAAAAATTAAGTGATATGATCCTCCTTTTACTTACAATTAAAGTCTAAAACACATTTAAAATTTTGCATTTTGGGGTTAAATTTTGTAAGTGATTTGGGCCAGGTAGGGGGAAGTAAGTTACATTGCCTCCAGCAATATTTTAGCAGTAAGTAATAAAATAATCCACTCGAAGAAATTCCTTAGAAATTTTTGTTTTGTCATAAAAATAACCAGCTGTAGAAACTCATGTACAGCCAGGGGGCCCAGGAGTCCTCAACTCAAATTCAATAATTTGTTCAATAAGCATTTCTTCTAGCTAATTTTTTTTTCAAAAGCATATTCTCGCGTAAACACTGGCAAAGTGGAGATGAATTGTTATTCAAAAATGGTACAATGGATAGTTACACGTACTAACCATGTTATTGACCGGGCCAGATTTACATTGCGTGGGGCCCCTAGTACTTTGGAAATTTTTGCAAAATCTTTTTGTCAAGCATAGGTGAAGACCAAAAAAAGTCTTACCATCTGAGAGCGGGACCCGTGGGACTGTGCCATACGGTAAATTCGCCCCTGCTTATTACAATACGTTTACGAAAAAAATTGAATGAAGGCAGAGATAGCTACTTTTAGACCAAAACCCCTAATTCCACCCGGGTTAGGCATATAAAATGGTTGCAAAAGTTGAATTTAGGGGGCCCGGAACCCCTGGTTGTCAATATTATTGTTCATCACTGTTGTACGCGGGTATGTTATACGCGAAAAACGCTAAAAAAAAACTGAAACTGAAGAAACGATAGGTTTTTTGTCACATTTTTATCATTGGAAGCATTTTAATTGGGAGGGGGGCCTTCTGCCCCCCTCTGGCTACGCCTATGTTCAAGCAACACCATCTTTTTGTTTTGGTTACATTTTATTTGTTGGATATCTCCCGAGAAGCTCATGCACCGGAATTCCCGCGGATTCCTTTTAATAATGTGATGACATTTTATTCATCAAGTTGCTACCTTGTCCAAGAGACAGCAAAGGACCTTTCGGTTTCCAGTTAAGCCGCCACCTGACCACCTGTCCACCACACACTGTGGGGGCTCCTTAGTCCACCCTGTCCCTTTTATTTCTGAACGTCAAGCAGGAAAGCAGTGAATACCAATTTTTATAATCTTTAGTTTGACCAGACCGGGAATTGAACCCGTGTCTATATACCGTTTCAACAGCAGACGCTCTATCGACTCTACCACCACTTGACTAGCTGGGACTGGGGATTGTTACTTTCGGTTCCTACAGTAGGTATTCGGGTTTAACAGTCCCGGTTGGCTCAAACCAGAGACTGTAAAAATTTTTGTTTCACAAATTACAGCTTCTCTAATTAACGCTTAGCTGCACGAAAAGGGCAGGGCGGATTTTGTCGAACCTACACCACGTAGACCAGAGATGCGAACTCGATCGATTTTTGTTTCGAGTTCAGCCTATTTTAACAAGTCCAAGTTCGAGTTCGAGTTCGGAAAGAATATCAAGTTTTTCGAGTTCAGGCTGACAGAAATACTAAAGCTACTGTACTTTTCGACTAATCGCTCTCTTTTTACACGTGCTGTTTTTCAGGATCGCCACCTCATAAACAAGAGGGAACAACAATATCATTTTTCACCGCATGATTAACAATAAATATTTCTGTCCGACTATATTTTTTATTTTTAAATTTTATTTCAATGAACTCAATCAGTTTTATGCGAGTTCAGAAAAATTATTTTTTCGAATTTGAGTTTGAATTCGAAAAAGCAATTAAATTTTTTCGAGTCCTAGTTTAAGTTCGAGTTCGCAGCGCTGGTATAGCCAGGTGGCAGCTTTAGCTTAAAGAAGACTGCAAGATCCTTTAACTTTCTCCACGCCAAGGTAACTTTGGTCGGCCTATTTAAAGATGTAATAAATTGCAATTATAAAGCAAAATGTTTGTCTGCCGTTGTCGATTCTACCAGTCTGCTGTAAGCAAAAGTTTTTTGTGTTCAAAAGGTAGGACATACGTAAAGCGCAAGTAATTAACTGTTTTGCACACTGCACACTCTGCGACAGAGATGGAGGCGAAGACACAAGGCTCGAGGCCAAGGCCAAGGACACAAAAAAATTCGAGACGAAGGACAGACCCTCTCGAGGCCAAGGACAGAAATGCTCGAGGCTAAGGCCAAGGACCAAGGACACAGGCAGCAAGTGTTCTGCAGAAACAATGGGTCTTCAAAATTTTTTTTCAGGCGATCTCAAAAAAAAGGTGTTCAAAGAATTTTTCCCAGAAAAAACGATCTCCAAAAAACTTTTTCAAGCGGTTTACAAAATTTTAACGTTTCCAAAAATAGTGCTATCCTCGAGCCGTCGACAGGGCAATTTTCGAGGACTGGAGGCTTCGAGGCCAAGGACTTGACCTTCGAGGCCAAGGCCAAGGACTTCAAAATGTGTCCTAGAGAACTCCACCTCTGCTCTGCGATGCCGCGTGCAAAATACTCCCACTTTGTGGAAAGTACCAAAAGATACATTTTTCGATGAAACTAAGCGAATTAAAGCTACCACTCACCATGAGAGCAGCATTGCGCAAGAAGGCCATGTTCTGTTGGGAGCAGCAACGGTTCGGTCAATATCTGTCACTCCCATAAATATTGCGTAAGGAACAAATCCAATACAAACCGAAATTGTCCAAATAGCATAAATGCTGATCTAAAATACAGCATTAAACGCAAGATTTTTGGAAAGTAAGCATCATTAAAAAGGGCTGTATACTGGAAAAAAAGAACTTAAAAGTAACCAAATTTAAATCAATCAAATCAAATCTTTCAATATACTCGCTGTATTACGCTGAAGCGAGTAACAAGTTTGCGGGGCCCAACTGCGCGTCATTGCGACCGGGCAACACAGCTCCTTGCGAAGAAATGTCACAGCGGTTGCATGCTGTTAGCAACACTGTGTCCGATTTGACCGGCCCGATATTTGAACCTCGGACCTCCCGTTGCAGAGGCGAACGCGTTACCGCTCGACCAACTGGGCGGTCAATAACCAAATTTAAACTTTTTCAATTCAGAGCAAGACTATAGCACAGTTCAAAGTTAAGAAAATTTTACTTGAAAAGTTTCTATTAACTATTATTCTGCTTTTGTATATTTTATTTTTGGCATAAAGAAATCGTAAAGCATTCTTCAGAAACATGCATGAGCATGTTGAAATTTTGTTTTGCATTTGACAATACCGCTACCGACAAAATTTTTTAATGAAAGCCTTTTGAAGTGTTACATCATGAAAGCAAAAAGCTGAAGAAAGCTGTAACCGGCCAGTTGGTCGAGTGGCAATGCGTTCGTCTTTGGAGCGGGAGGTCTGAGCTTCAAATCTCAGGCCGGACAAATCTGACACAGTGTTGACAACAGCTCGCCACTGCTACATTTCTTTGAAAGAAGTTGTGTTGCCCCGGCACAATGACGCGGAGATGGGCCCCGCCAACTCGTCGCGTATCATAGCGAGTACAATAAAAGATTTGATTTAAAAAGTTTCGAATACGCCAACACAAAGTAGTAACACTTGTAAGTCGGGCCGAGTTTTTCGGGCCGGGTTTGGGATTATGTGGGGCTTATGGGGCTTGATATACGTACTTGCTTAGTGTTTTCCCCTTTTAGATGCTATTACAGCGAAATTTAGAAAACTTTGCATCACTGAATGACGACTTGGTTTAAGTGTAAATGCAATTATTATCATAATACAATTACTATTATTGCTTCACAATTAATCAGCAATGAGTAGTTTTATTACGAGCAATAACCGCACGCATTTTTAGATCTGACCAAATTTTCAGGCTTTTTTGAGCCTGGTTTTGGCTTCAAATCACGGTTTGGGTTTGGTCGCATGTTTTCGGTTTTGGACCTGGTTCAGGCTCGTACTCGTCGGTGTATCTACAACTTTGTGCCAACAGACGTGAGATATCTACAACCCTTGCCGATTGCGCGGCGGCAAGGAATCGGACTACTGTATGGCCACCCGCAAAGATAAACTGTGTCATACAATGTCAGAAATATTTTGCATCCTTTGATTCCAAGTTCTTGCTTTGAGATCGAGAATTGTAAACTTTTGGCTCCGCAAAAGAAACCCTTCTACTGTAGAATGTAGTAGTGTTGCAGAGTCGGAGTCAGAGTCGGAGTCAAAAAAGGATTTTTCCGGAGTCGGAACCAAAGTCGAAAAATATATGCTCGACTTTTGACTCCCAACGTTGCACAAAAATCTGATTAAAATGTAACCTACGTTCTGTGTTAATGCCACTGTAATGAAGTTCATGTAGCAGTAGCACGCAGTAGTCTGGCTGCAACAGTATACACTTATATTTACATCTTCACATTTTTTAATAAATATGTAATTTTTTGTATTTAGTGTGCTGTCGTACTATGCTAATTTGAGAAAAATATAACAAAAATTGAATTGTGATAATATGTGTTGGGTTGTTGATATTGCTTTTCTGTGCGAGCAGAAAGACAACACAAAATAGATCGGTGGTTAAAATCAGAGGTGGAGTCGGGGACACAAGGCTCCAAGGCTCGACGCCAAGGCCAAGGACACAAAAAATCCGAGGCCAAGGCAAAGACCAAGGACAGCCCTACTGAGGACAGAACCTCTCGGGGCCAAGGAGAGGAATGCTCGAGGCCAAGGCCAAGAACCAAGGACACAAGCGCAAATGCTCTCCAAAAAAAAGATCTTCAGAAAAGTTTTTCAGGCGATCTCCAGAAAAAACCGTTTTCCAAAAAATTTTTCAGGCGCTCCATAAGCTTTGAAGAACTCTAAAAATAGTGCTGTCCTCGAGCCGAGGACATTCCAATTTTTGAGGACTTGAGGCTTTGAGGCCAAGGACTTCAAATTCAAGGAAGTCCTCGAGGACTCCACCTCTGGTTAAAACAATGTAAAATGTGTTAATACCAAGAGCCAAGTTCTACTGTGATATACAGGGATTAAAGATTTGTTTGTCTTGAATAATAATTATGGATACAACGATTAATGAAACTTGTGAAACATACTAAGAACGCAGTATCGAATAACGATCATTTTATTCAAGGCTGCGAAAAATCAACCCTCATAATAACAGCGTACTGTATAAAGTTACACTTTCGTCGCTGCCCAGGTACTGTCAACATTGTCACATCGAAAAAAGAAACAATCATCAGAGGCTTTTACTAGAGTGGTACGGATATAGAGCCTCTCGGGCTTTGGCACTTCGTAGGCTATGAACAAATTATATATGACACCTACCGTACTTTTATTACAGAAACGTCAAGCGGGTGGCAGCTATTTACAACAATGTCTCAGAATCGACTGGCTTAGAAATGAACTCTCGCCCAACATCTTACGCCGAAGGCAAGCGCGGTAACTACAGCTACTATACCGGTGCCATAACTGATGGTTCATTGTGCGCACACAAGTTTGTGTTGGTTCTTGATTGGAGTGCTGGGATTGCACTGGCATTACGTTGCTGTCAATGGGAAAGACACCGAAAAGTTTACTGTATATTTCTTTAGGAGACTGAGTAGTCTTACCTGTCGTAATGGCTCAGTCTCACATTGCAAACAGCGCTAACCTGAAAAGGTGCTATGAGTTGGAATGGTAAACAAACACAGGGTGCCCTGTTCAAGCGAGAAAAATGCTTTGCAGTAATCAGTTTAGCTCAATTAAAAAAAAAACTTTGTTCATCTTTATGGGAGTCGGACTCAAAATTTTACCATTTTTAAGAGTCGCGAGTCAGATTCGAACGGAAATAAAGCGCGGGAGTCAGAGTTGGAGTCGAACTGATTTTGCTTCAAATTTGCAACCTTGGAAGGTAGAACCTGGAGATCATTCTGCTACTGCGTAAAGTGCTTTTCTCAACCATAGAGAACGCTTGATACTGCACCTCCAGAGTTCATCAGATTCCTCAAATTTTACATTATATTTTCGAAACTAACTGCAGTGTAGTACGCTTTCCTCGCTTAAATTTTAAAGTTTTCTGTGAGACGTGAAAGCGTTTTCGAGGCTTTCGTTAACCTGTCGTTTTTCCCAGTTTACTGTGACTCTGTAGCTCAGTACCTTGGTGTGACGAAAAGTGATCCGTCTGAAGACATGAGGCTTGGCAATGGAAATAAATCTCATCCCAGTAAAAGCAACTATATGTTGGCTTGTTGCAATCGATGTCACTTGATCGCCACCCCAGATGATCTGCAGACACACAATTATATCACAAGCGCATCCTATAGTTTACATTCTATATTCAATCAATTAAATCTTTCATTACTCTCATTGTATTACGTCGGAGGGTGTTACCAGTTGACGGAGCCCATCTCCGCGTCATTGTGCCCGCACAACTCTGCTTTTTTCAAAGAAATGTTGCAGCGGTGGCAAGCCGTTGGCAACACTGCGTCCAATTAGACCCGTAGGAGATTTGAACTTCAGACCTCCTGCTCCAGAGACGAACGTGTTGTTACTTGACCGTCTGGCCGGTTGAAAGACATATTCAACAGCACAAAAAATTAACCAATTTAGCGTATGTCCTCACAGCTGCGACATTTTTTTGAAAGAAGCTGTGTTGCGCGGGCGTAATGACGCGGAGTTGGGCCCTGCAAACTCGTGATACGCTTCGGCGTAATACAGCGAGTAGCCTACTATATATCTGGTATTTACTGTAGTTTCATAAAAAATGAAAAAGTGACAATTTGAAATTTACAATTTCTCTTTTGTAATTTTGGGAGCAGAGCCGTGGCCAAAATGGGAGACAGGCGGGGCAGTGTCGTTGAGAAAAACTTCGTGCCCGGGGAATAGCACGTAAAAGTAATTTCGTCACAGCTGAAGAGATGCTTTTTCGTTCCGGAACGAAAGTGAAAACTTATAGGTTTTATGGTGAAATGTGCGGTATATTGTTTGCTTAATATTGTTTTAGTTTGTTGTTAGTTGAATACATGTTTAGTAGGCAAATAAACTCTCTTTCCAAAGCAGCAATTCGCTAAATACCTTGCAAATGGTTGATGGGAGATTAAAACTCGTGAAACCCCACGTTCTTTGGTAGAGTCCAAAAGGCGATAGCGCAGCCGATATCAAGTCCGACAAACACAAGCTCATTATGTAGAAGTTGAATTTGTTTCTGAAAAAAAAAAACAAAGATCTTTCAAGATTTGATAAGGCCTACAATTTTAACCGATCAGAGGTCGAGCGAACAGAGCGTCTGCTAGTGAAACGATAGACTCGAGTTCGATTCCCGTGCGGGTCAAATCAAAGACTATAAAAATTGATATTCACAAGTATTCTGCAAGACGTTTGACAATAAAAAGGAACTGTGTGAAACTGCCACCGTGTGCGGTAGACAGGTGGGAAGATGGCAGCTTGACTCGAAGACCAAAAGTTCCCTTCACCGTCCTCTGGCCAATGCATCTTAGTGAATAAAATGTAGTCACAATTGCAGTTACATAAGCGGTGAAAGCACTTGAGTGAGACTTCAAGCTGCGGTCAATCAACTTATATTTTGTTTCTGAAAAAAAGTGAAGAAGTTATTACACCAGAAACTGCCTCACACTATAGAGATTTAGGATCCCAACAAAAAATCACATAAATATAATGTATATCACAATAGATTACAACAGTATTAAAGCATTAAAAATCACAAACCTACAAAACCCAGCAGTCCTTTTCACTCGTAAAAACGATCATCAGGATTAAATCTAAACATTTTAAAAAGTAGACAATAACATCTAAACTTCATGGCACAAAACCTGAAAATTTAAAATTTACCCTTGATGATCCCATTTACGTGTGAAACAGACTGTTGGGTTTTTAGGTTTTTATTTTTAATGTTTAAATACTGTGGTAATCTGCGGTAGTATTTGCTCTTACTCTTCGTTATCAAGAACTTTTTGAAAATCTGATATCAACCACAGACTAAATAAATATATAAATGATTACGAAGAAATGAAACGTTTTCCAAGAGCTACTTAAGCAGTTGATATTCTATCACAATGTCTTTTTCCGTAGAGACGAATCTTTGTGCTGTATCACTAGCACTATAGTCGGCAGCGTGGCTGAGAGGACATCGTTATTACGATGACCCTGATCGCATGATCCTGATTCAACCCGCACCCTGGTCATGTTGTTGCGTCCTTGGATAAGATGCTTTACGATGATTATCTCTACTCGGTGGCTTCAAACAAGCAGCAATTTTTTAGTGGACAAGATTTCGAAGAAATTCACAGTAGCACTGGATCACAGGAAACTCCTAAGCAGGTGCGAATTCCTCTAAACACGAAATAGTTATCGCAATAAAAGGTGTCCTGATCGCCCAGTAGAAGAAGAATAAATTTGCACCTAGCGGTCCTCGGGAACTTCAACAGGCATTAAGTTACACTTCTCAAAACGCTTTTTCTGATTGTGTTTACAATCACTGCGAAATGATTTAGCACAAGGCATAATATTATTGCCGATAAGAAAAAATCTGTGTATACGTAGCTTGAAAACTTCTGCTTGTATTAGCTCAATAAAAGCAAAGGGCTAGGTGATTGATTTTGTCAATAGCCTTTCAATTCTTAGTAATTTTTCCAAATTGCTTTACAAGCGTGCGATATGTTCTCCAAACAGTACTTAAAATTGTAAAGTTTTGCATGGGGGGACGCTTTTGCAGCCCTGACCAAACGCATTTGGCCTGCGAAACTACTTCGGTGAAATTGATGTGATTCTGTTGTCCACATTGAGTGAAGACCAAATAAAAAAAAGGTCTTCGCCGGTAATTGAACTGTTTTTTCCTCGAAATTAGGTGAAGATAAAAAAAGGTCTTCGCCTCAATTTGGGACCACTTCGGCCGAAACTTGGGATTTATTCGTGCTGCCTAACTGTTTTTCGTCTGAGCATCCAACGCCCAAATCTCGACGGGTAGACGCCTAAATCTCGATGGGGGGACGCTAAATCTCGATGATATGACGCTAACTCTCAATGGGGGGACAATTTAAGTACTGTCTCCAAATGACTATTTTTTTAATTGCAAAAATTGCTCAGCGTCTTGAGACTTTGCCAAAAGAGCAATTTAAAGACCTACCCTTAAACACCGTCTGTTACATGAAGACAAGTTTAGCATTGGGTTTAAATCCCACCCCCTCCTTTGCAAAATTTTGGTTACGTGGCTGGACATAGGCGTAGCCAGGATTTTTGGTTGGGGTGAGGGGGCAAACCGCAAATCACATGCAATGATGTCATCAGAACAATTTGAAAAGAGGGACTTTTTAATGGAAAAAGATACAGTGGAATGGAGGATTAGAAGCCATGGCCTGGGTTGGCATGCAACCAGAATTTTGCTAAAGGGAGAGAACTTGAACCAAAAGTAAAAAATGGATAAATTGGGAGATGTGATGAGCAAAGCAGTGTAGTTCAAACTTACCACAGACAAAGGTCTTTTTTGTAATTTTTTGGAAAAAATAGCTGTTTTAATGCCATTTTGGTCACATTTTGCACGTTTTTAGAGCTATTTGAAAGAAAAAAAATTTTAAGATTTGAAACCCAATTAAAAAAATGAAATTTTTCTGTCTTCTTTTACCTACAGGTCAAGTCCAATACACATTTAAAATCTTGCGTTTTTGGATTAAATTTGTAAGTGACTTGGTCCATGTCGGGGGAAACAAGTTACTTTTGCCTCCTATATTATTTTTAGCAGAAAATAATTATTCACACGAAGGTTTGCCTTGGAGAGTTTCATTTTGTTATGAAAATAACCAGTTGAAGGAGTAATTGTTGTACAGGGGCTCCAGGCATCCTCAATTCAAATCGAATAATTTGTTTAATAAGCATTTTCCATAGCTAATTTTTTTAAGCATTTTGTCGCGTAAAAACTGGCAAAGTGAAAGCGGATTGCTGTTTAAAGTTGGTTTGGGATAGATGGTAAGTACTCATGTTAGTGCATTACGTTCATAAAAAGGTTAACTGAGAGCCTGAAGTAGCAACTTTCAGGACAAAAATCCTGAACTTCTACCATTTAAGTTGGTTGGCAAAAATTGGATTGAAGAGACCCTGGGCCCATGGTCGTTAATATTTATATTGTTGTTAATTACGTCTAATAATTTAATTGTGATGTTTTGACGTTTACAGTCCAGAGTTTTAATATTTAATCGTTTTGCTTGCTATCTGGCCTACAGGCTACCAGCGCGGAAGCCTGGGGAAGAGCCACTAGAACGGCGACTACTTAAAACAAGTATGCGAAAAAGTTGTCTTCCGACAGGATTCGAACCTGCAGCCTTTAGAAAACAAGCAATTTCCTAGGCTTCCGTGCTGGTAGCCTTTAGGCCAGAAGCTTGCAAAACGATTAAAAAATTTGTTAATTACTGTTGTATCACTTGTACGCAAAAATGCTAAAAGAAAAGAAACTAAAGAAACAGCAGTCTTTGTTGTCATTATTTTTATCATTGGTAGAATTTCAACCTCACCCTCCCCCCCCCCCCTTTGGCTACGCCTATGTGCCTGGGCATGAATGACTTTTTTTGAAAATATTTTTTGCCGTGCAAGTTAAGCA
Organism: Trididemnum nubilum; assembly: GCA_963965965.1. Classification (NCBI taxonomy): domain Eukaryota; kingdom Metazoa; phylum Chordata; class Ascidiacea; order Aplousobranchia; family Didemnidae; genus Trididemnum; species Trididemnum nubilum. The sequence goes on from OZ014480.1 coordinate 39,581,109, forward strand.
ATAGTTGCCATAAAGTTTGAAGACTTATTTCTGAGGTTTCATTTTTCCAAAGTTTCAAAAGTGCCAGTTTAAGGGCCCGCGAAATCTAAACCGGCCCTGGAAACAACAACTCGGAACTATTAGAATTGTTAAGTAACACTCCACATTCACATTTCTTTGTAGAACACCATGTAAAACAATTCAGACGACTAAGATTCACAAGGCATCATTATTAGGGTGTACCAATTTTAGGTGAATGTCACCGATTTTCACAAAGTTTTCCAAAAAGTTGCCAAACCAACCAACTAAGCTTACGTGAAGTTTGAGAGTCACCGGATATCGTTTGACGGTGGTTCACCCCCAATTAAGAGGTTTTCACTTACGCGCGGGGAGGTTTTAACCCCTTTATGCTTGTATTTCCTTATCTATTGGTGGTGCAACGTTGTGCTCTAGCTCAAAATTTGCGCAAAGGCCATGTTTACATGAGTCTGTGATACATTTATAAGGTCTAAAAGCTTTACTTTTTGAGATATTTCGAAAAAGCTAAACTTTTCAATATTTTTTCATAAGAAGTCAAAACCATTAGAATCTTGAACACATCAAACATCAAAATACATCAATACGAAATCTCCAATCAGCTAAAGTAAGTAAATTACCTGCTTCACTAACATCCAGTAATATCTGGCAGTAAAACATTTAGCAACCAACGTTTTATTAAAACAACAATGGTCAAATTCACGGTTTAAAACCAGAGGTTCATTTGTTTCATTAACTAAGCACAGAGCTGGACAGCGCTGTTTTGAGCTTTTAGCTCTCATCGGCAACCCTCAGCCCTCAGCTATCTGTTTCATTAACGTTTTTGAAAGTCCCTTCTCACCTACTTTCTTCATCCTTGATCTCAGCTCGGTAACTGCTTGGTAGCGATGGAATTTTTGTTCTTCTGATCTGGTTATCCTATCAATATGATAATCAGTTTCCAGCCAGAGAGATATCTCTGTGCCGTCATTAACCACCCTAATGGGCACAACTACTTCCTTCAACGACTAGTACTCGTATGATTCTTCAGTTGACCACTTCTGAACTCTCTTTGTTAAGAATGCTGGTTCTTTCCCACGCAGCAATTCAGAAAGGACCATGAGTCCGGTCCAACGAAATGCCTGAGACGCTTTGCCCCAAAATCTTCTGTTTCAGGCATTTGCTGGAAATCAAGAAGATGGGTTTGGTTCTAATATTTAAGGATTGCATTTGCCATTTCCTTTTCATCACGATCTGCTACCCTGGCGCTAAACAAAGCCAGTGGTACAAGACGTTCACTCAAGTACCGAAGATGGTTTTTGAGTTTAACGTAGGCAGCTTCCACCATCTTAATCGTTTCTGGGTCTCTCACTTTAGTTTTTGTCTTTTCCAGCAGTTTCATCAAATCCAGATCCAACTGGGGTGCATCTGTAGCCTTTGTTGAGCATAGCCAGAACTTCACGTAGAAAAGAGATCTAAATGTAGCTAGATTTTGGATGGAATCAAGCATCTGCGGTTTAAAAAATTCTTTAAGCTGGTCTCTAAACAAAACCATCTTGATAGTATAAATGATTTTTGCCATCAAGCGAGCATGATGATGGGCCCACGTAGCATTAATTGGAATTGGACTCGACAATGATCCACCAAGATATCATAGTGATATGAGAGCAAGTTCTTGGTAGTATTTCCTCAGTGTCTTTGCAGTGGTCACTGAGGGAAGACTACCAAGAACTTGCTTTGCTCTCATATCATTATGATGTCTTGGTGGATCATTGTCGAGACCAATTCCAATTAATGCTACGTGCAGGCGCGTAGCCAGGAATTTGCAATGGGGGTGAGGGGCTGTTTTGGAGGCTGGAAACAACATCAAACGATCTTGACCCAGATTTTGGTCGGTTTTTCTGTCCAAATTTAGGTGATCTCCAAAAAAAAAGGTCTTCAACCAGGCTGAAGCCCAGTTTTTCTGGTCGAAATCACATTGGGTTCTTGACCGCTTCTCATCGCCAATGCCAATGAAGGGGGGGCTATTTTCGTTTTTAGTGCAAAAATTGACCTCAAAAGGGCTAAAAACGGGGTATTTTGCATACTCTTCAGGCCAATGGGGGGTTATAGCCCCCCCCCGCCCCCCTGGCTACGCTACTGGCTACGCTACTGGCTACGTGGGCCCATCATCATGCTCGCTTGATGGCAAAAATCATTTATACCATCAAGATGGTTTTGTTTAGAGACCAGCTTAAAGAATTTTTTAAACCGCAGATGCTTGATTCCATTCAAAATCTAGCTACATTTAGATCTCTTTTCTACGTGAAGTTCTGGCTATGCTCAACAAAGGCTACAGATGCACCCCAGCATATGCGTAGCCAGGATTTTGGATAGGGGTAGGGGCCCAAACCAGAAATTACATAGGTGCAGACCAAAAAAAACAGAGTCTTCACAATTCCATGAGGAGTTGTGATTTGGGGGCCCGAAATTTACTTGGAGACCATTTTTGGATTGGGGTGGGCCCAAACTTCACGTTACACAGTGCGGACCGAACTGAAAAAACATCTGAAATAAAGGTCATCACGGGCTGGAAAGCCGAAAAAAAAGTTCTTCACTGCCTGAGAATCCTTATTTGTCCTGAAAATTAGGTGAAGACCAAAAGAAAAACAGGGGTCAGCATGGTCTGCGGTCAAGCCACAAACCAAGCTTAGAACGGGAACTGAAAACCACTAGCCGTTTTGGCATCAAATTTTTCATTGTTTGCTAGGCAATTGGGGAGGGCGGACCCCCTGCCCCCCCCCCCTGGCTACGCTTATGCACCCCAGTTGGATCTGGATTTGATGAAACTGCTGGAAAAGACAAAAACTAAAGTGAGAGACCCAGAAACGATTAAGATGGTGGAAGCTGCCTACGTTAAACTCAAAAACCATCTTCGGTACTTGAGTGAACGTCTTGTACCACTGGCTTTGTTTAGCGCCAGGGTAGCAGATCGTGATGAAAAGGAAATGGCAAATGCAATCCTTAAATATTAGAACCAAACCCATCTTCTTGATTTCCAGCAAATGCCTGAAACAGAAGATTTTGGGGCAAAGCGTCTCAGGCATTTCGTTGGACCGGACTCATGGTCCTTTCTGAATTGCTGCGTGGGAAAGAACCAGCATTCTTAACAAAGAGAGTTCAGAAGTGGTCAACTGAAGAATCATACGAGTACTAGTCGTTGAAGGAAGTAGTTGTGCCCATTAGGGTGGTTAATGACGGCACAGAGATATCTCTCTGGCTGGAAACTGATTATCATATTGATAGGATAACCAGATCAGAAGAACAAAAATTCCATCGCTACCAAGCAGTTACCGAGCTGAGATCAAGGATGAAGAAAGTAGGTGAGAAGGACTTTCAAACAAGGTAATGCAACAAATGAACCTCTGGTTTTAAACCGTGAATTTGACCATTGTTGTTTTAATAAAACGTTGGTTGCTAAATGTTTTACTGCCAGATATTACTGGATGTTAGTGAAGCAGGTAATTTACTTACTTTAGCTGATTGGAGATTTCGTATTGATGTATTTTGATGTTTGATGTGTTCAAGATTCTAATGGTTTTGACTTCTTATGAAAAAATATTGAAAAGTTTAGCTTTTTCGAAATATCTCAAAAAGTAAAGCTTTTAGACCTTATAAATGTATCACAGACTCATGTAAACATGGCCTTTGCGCAAATTTTGAGCTAGAGCACAACGTTGCACCACCAATAGATAAGGAAATACAAGCATAAAGGGGTTAAAACCTCCCCGCGCGTAAGTGAAAACCTCTTAATTGGGGGTGAACCACCGTCAAACGATATCCGGTGACTCTCAAACTTCACGTAAGCTTAGTTGGTTGGTTTGGCAACTTTTTGGAAAACTTTGTGAAAATCGGTGACATTCACCTAAAATTGGTACACCCTAACCATTATGCACTCACAACCAAGAATTATTTCACGCACAAGTATATGTATTCGCGTAAATGCCATAATGCCGTTTACATACCTCAAGGTACTGGCTTGGTGAATGACTAGAATAGTGCAAACGTTAGCAGCAACACCAAAGACTGCCATGGGTATTATGATTGCGCTCTCGATAATAATTGCTGAATCATCAAACGGTTCTCTGGAAATGAAAAATTGGTGAGAATGATGCTTCCTCTAAGAAAATACTATTGTTTAAAAAAATGGTTCAAAAGCTAAAGAAGTCTTTGTATGAAGAGGAAGGCCAGGCTGTAGGTGGAGAGGAAACATAATTTATTGGGACTTCTGCGACGCTTCACATTTAAAGTCCCTTTTTTTCCGTGCAAAATTACGAATTCGGCAACCATAGGTCAAAAACGCTATAAATAACTTTGAAACGGCTAAAGGTAGAAAACTGAAATTCAGAACTTAGATAGGGAACATATGAATCATTGTAAGTGCAAATTTTGGGGGCAATCGGTCACGTGATTCGGGTTTGCGAGCCAAAAACTGAAATGCCAATTGGAGATTAAAACAGCTCTAGCTCGAAAACTAATCGCAGGAGGGAATAAAAGTTTCGAATTTAGAAGCGCCTAGGTGTTTCTAAATGCAGTTTCAGCTTCAGCTCCAAAACTAAATTATGACGATTTCAAAACTTTTTTTTTGCTTTCTTTTTTTATTTATTTATTATAGCTCTTTTTAATACACCAAAACTCCGAATCAACCAAAACTAGAAACTTGAAATTTGGAGATATGATAATTCTATATATGAAGTTGTGCACCTTCATTTGTGGAGGCCCTACATCACGTGGTTTGAGGCAGATGCACCCAAAACTTGTGATAGAGAAATTTATTGAGTGATTTTAGTCACCTACGCCCGCGTACCAGCGTGGACTAGTAGTTGAAGGCGTCAATGCTTGAAACCTAAGTGAGTGATGACAAGACCTGGATCAATTATCTAGTTGGCCATCGCATTTATCAAACCAAAATTATATTGAATCAAGCATATTTAATTTTGTTTGATTATGACAAAATCGCTTGTAATATTTTTTGTTTTGACACTACATATGATCAGAAGGTACCAGGTTTCATTCTCTGTGAAGACTAAAAAAAATCAATTTTTTTAACACCTTAAGCTAATGCGCTGTTTTTTTGTTTTTTTTTGATATCAGTAGAAATTTAAAAAACAAATATTTTGACATACTTTGCGGGGTACCAACCCCCCCGAAACCCCAAAATGAACCATTCAAAAATCAGTTTTTTGACCAGTTTAAGCTAAGGTTCCAGTTTTTATTGATATCAGTAGATGTTTACGAAACAAACATTTTGACATAGTTTGTTGGTACCATCTCTCCAGAACCTTTCGAAGTGGACCCACCAAGAATCAATTTTTTAAACGGTTTAAGCTAGGAGGCTTGTTTCTATAGATATGAGTAGATATTTAAAAGACAGTTTTTACATAGTCTGGGGGGTACCAAACCCCCGGAACCCCTAAATAGGCCCCCGAAAATCACTTTTTGAAAGCTAAATTAAACCATTGATTTTAGTCAACTGGATTCATATGCTGTGCTGGCATAATGATTAAAGGCGCCAATGTTGAAAATTGTCGTGATTAAACAGAGCTGGGTTCAAACACTTAGTCGGACATTGGTTTTACTCAAACCACAAATGATTTAAAACCAAAATTTTTTTTCATCAAACAAAATCACTTTGTTTGCATTGCATACGATTGAGTTTTACAGAAATATCGGTATCCATAGAAGTATGAAGCGGAGAATGCTTGCGAAAAGGAACTGGCAGAAGTCCAGTATTATTTTCCTCCGGAAAAATGAATATCTCGTTTACTTTTGTAATAACTTTATTCTTTTTGCTGTTTTGGCAGTACTACAGTGCATAATTCGTGATACTGATTACTCATCCTTTTTCAAGTGGAAGATCAGAGTGCAAGCAAGCAGAGGTGGAGTCCTCGAGGACACATTTTGAAGTCCTTGGCCTTGGCCTCGAGGCCTCAAGTCCTCAAAAATTGCCCTGTCCTCGGCTCGAGAACAGCACTTTTTTTGCGAATTGTTGAAATTTTATAGATCGCCTTAAAAAAAATTTTGGAAGACGTTTTTTACTGGAGAACGCCTGAAAATTTTTTTGAAGACCTTTTTTTTGGAGAGCACTTGCGCCTGTGTCCTTGGTCCATGGCCTTGGCCTCGAGCATTCTTGTCCTTGGCCTCGAGAGTGTTTGTCCTCGGAAGGGCTGTTCTTGGCCTTGGTCGCGGATTTTTTTTTGTGTCTTTGGCCTCGAGCCCTGTGTCCTCGACTCCACCTCTGCAAGCAAGCAAGGCCGTATTAAAACAGCGGGAGGGCTAAGGCACAAACTTTTGGGAGGAACCCAAAACGATGTGAGTTAATGAAATCTACAGCATATACTCTATCTGCGAGAATCTATAAAATAATGGCTAATAAAGCGTAACTAATGTATCTACTGCATCTATACACATAACCAAATTTGTTTTTAACAAGGAAGGATAAAGATAATCTCGTATTCATCAAAGGCATGTCCTCCCCTATTACTTTTAGGGCCATTTTTCCCATTCGCCTATATCTGATGAGTTTCTTTTGGAGGTGTAGGCCTGTAGAGAGGTGACGTTATTTGGTATAATTTAGGTTCAACTCATCTCAACATTTATGTACTGTGTCGTAGCCTGCTGCAGTTACAAATTTTTAGATATTTAAAGTTTAACTAACATACCTATGCATAATTTGACTGCTCGTTCAAGTGTGGTTTTTATTGTGATCAAATGAAGAAGAAATTGTTGACTATTGTACTGATTTTGCATAGCATCATAGTTAGGCTTTTGGCTTGGCAGAATTTTTCAAAAGCTTGCTTTTATGGGAAGACTTTGCAGTCTAACTAAAATGCACCAATTTTGGTGTGTTACGATGTTTGTATATAGTGTACACATCTTTAGTCTTTCAAAAGCATTTGTATGATGCAGGTCTGACGTATAAAGTAGGTGTCACCAGATGCAATTTAAATCTTCCCAACGTTAAACTTTTATGTAACCTACATTTATTTGCATGATAATGTAAATTAGTTGGATGATATTATTTCTAATGGTTTAAAAACGTACAATTTTTTTCTTTCGAAGACGTCAGAAGTTGCTTATTTTTGTCCTGAAATCACAATAATTTCCAGGAGCATGAAACTTCGTTCTCAGATCCCCATCAAGGCCCTCTAGCAGATGGAGGTTCTGCCCCAAAGCTCCCGCCTGTAATCTAAGAGACATGTCTTGGACTAGGACTAGACATTTCTCTTTGGCTTGGATAACTAAGATTTTGCTAAAAGGTACGGGCTTTGACCTGGAAACTAAAATTGGTCGCCATCTCACAGATGGGATTCTGTTTTGTGACTTTTTTAGAAAAAAGTAGCCATTTGATGACATTTCGCACGGCTGTAGATCCATTTAAAAAAACTAATTGCTCAGATTTGGAAGCCCATTTTGACAGAATTTTGGCGCCTTCAGCTCCTCTTGCTTTCTAGTGAAGTTCATAACAGGTTCAAAACCATGCATATTTGGGTTAAATTTTCTACGTGAACTGGCTAAGGAAGGTTTCATTCCCTTAGCTCCCTCTGGTTACGCCACCGATCTCAATGTATGTCTAATTTTTGGGTAGCTAATTCCTTAGGACTATCTTGAAATGGTAGGGGAGAATCCCCCAGATATTGGCTACTGACAACCTTTTGTCAAGTTGGCAGAGGTGGAGTCCTCGAGGACATCCTTGTCATAGAGGACGTCCTCAACGACACATTTTGAAGTCCTTGCCCTAGAAGCTCAAGTCCTTGGCCGTGTCCTAGAAGCTTATAATGCAAGTTCTCAAAAATGTCTTGTCCTGGGCTCGAGGACATCGTTAGTTTTTGATAGGTTAAAAAAGAAAATAACCAAACAAAAGACAGCATAAACTTCTATTCTGTCAATTCGTTTCCGTTCTTTATTTGAAAAATAATATAATGTGATAGCAAACTAAACCAAGTCATCGGTAACGAAGCCAGGGGGCGGCGGAAATTATATTGGTTTGTTAATTATTTCAAAAATATTTGAAACTGTTTGAAAACTGCCGACTTAATCGCCAATTTAAAAAAAAAACTTAAAAAAAAGGCTGCATTAACTTGAACTATAAAAAAATTAAAAGTATGCAGTAGTTCAATCATGCGTAGCATGCAAACCAAGTACGGCTACTCCTCTTCTACCTAATCACATCAACGCCAAGCGCTCGCTTTGGGTTCGGTTAGCATGTGCTTTTTCAAACCATATATAAACTCTTTATTAGTAGACTGGAAACTGACGCGCGGAGAAAAAGGGTCGACTAATTTGATTGGACATATTTGCAGAACAAGTAAACCGTGAAGAAAAAAGTCACCCTGATTGGACGAATCGGCATATTTTAGAACACATAAACCTTGAAAAAAAAAAGACAACATGTTTTCAGTGTACTAATAAGCAGTTTTTGGTCAGATTTTTTGTAATAATACTGAAATAATAACGTGTTTCTCGTTGTATATTTTTCGCAATCGAAGACCGACCAGTAGGCCGAGAAATAACGCGTTCGTCTCTGGAACTGGAGGTCTAAGGTTCAAATCTCGGGCAGGTCAAATCGGAGGCAGTGTTGCCAACGGCTCACCACCGCTGCGACATTTCTTCAAAAGATGATGTGTTACACAGACGCACAACGCGGAGATGGGCCCCGCAAACTTGTTACACGCTTTCGGCGTAATAGAGCGAGTATATAATGAAAGATTTGACTTCAATGATATAGTGCTTTGCCTTAACTTAACACTATTTTGCTATATAACTATATAGACGTTACTTTTGGCAGACACCCCTAATGATCCGGATGACAGGTGAAACAGACTGTAGGGTTTTAAATGTTTGAAAAAAATTTTTTTCCTTTTAAATTTCTAGTTTTTGACGTGTGCGGTGTTATGTTTTAATAGGAACAACTGCCTTCAACGCCCCACTTCTTAACAGGCCCGGCCAGAGAAAAAAAAAATTTTTAAATCGGATTTTGTTCAAAAACGCCTCAAATAAAATCAGATTGAACAACCATAAAAAAGTCTATAGCTCTAAAATTCTGATTTTGCATAAATTTTAAAAGCACAGAGATTTACTAAAAAAGCACGAGATCCCCCCACCCCCAAACAAATTTAAGCCCAAAACATCAGGCATCAGAAATCTTAGCAAAAACATCAGAATTCTAAATGCAAAGAGTAAAATAACCTCTTCTGAACAGGTCTCTTCATCACGACTGTAGGGTTCTGTTCACATTTGATAACCTACAAACAAGTTTACCGAAAAGTCTCGAAGACTTTTGATGGCTCTGAAACGGTTGCATCGAGATTGGTTGAATTCATAGCTCCCTTTTCTACGCTTTCGATCAGACGTTGAAAAGGCAATTTGACGACGCCACCTGGCGATTCAAACAATGATGAAACCGATTTTATTGGTACGTCTCTGGACAACGGTAGCTCACAGTCGAATATTTGCAGTAGCTTACGCTTGAACTTAAATCCATTGTGTTTCCTCTCTCTGAAGATCTCAATTACTCAGCAAACCAATAAAACATAAAAAATGTGTAGGTTCCACTTTTGCTTTCTGCTTCTGAGTTTGTACAATCTCGTACAATGCCATTCAGTATAAATAAGTTATGTAACTTACCGCATGAAGGTTTTTATCTAGGATGGTTTATGATTAAGCTGTAATAAAGAATCATAATTATCACGTTTGCTACGCCGTAACAGATAATTTATTAATTTTTTCAAAAGTTAACAATTCGCCGTGAGCTATTTTCTTCTAGTGCCAGACTATATTTATCAACTGAATCTAAAAATTTCCTTCAATATTGATTTTCTTTGGTGGTGAAAATCGCCTTGAGTTACCCACCAGGAGATGATGCAATACTTCGATTTATTCGATATTCGTGTGCGATGTTTTTTTTTGGTGAAAAAATTCACTATCACTGTAAACATTAAAGGAGGACTGCAGGCAAAATTAATGGGGCTTTTAAAATAATTAGTGCAAAATGTTAAATTATAAGTTTGCGTTAAATCGTTCTTTTGATCCAACCGTTACAGAGGTATTTTACTTTAAGTGCATCGTCGTGTCCCCTGACTTTAGCGCATTAAGATCGCGATTTTACCAGAAAACACTGACGTTAAAATCGTCTGCATGGCTGCCGTATTGTTCCGAAGGTTACTATACTTCAGTAACAATCAGTGATGCGTTACAATGGCACTAACAGAAAAAGGCATTTAGGTTGCGAAATATTAACAGTTCTAGTCTCATCGCGTGACCAATCCAATTTTGTTGAACCCTTGTTCGTTCCAGTTGGGCTTGAGATAGTAAATAGAGTTGGGGTGATTAAATAGACTCTATTTGCTTGGGATAGTAAATGGAGTTGGGGTGATTAAATAGACTCTATTTAAGAGACTCCAAACCCCCAACCCCAATTTGAACAAAAAAGGGGGATTTACCAAAAATGCCATTGGTCTTGTGATGTGACTGGAATGGTTAATATCAATCAGCCATAGAGTCTGTCTTTTTCCACAGAAGGTTACGTGAATCCTGCCTGCCAAAAATCGCCAGCGGTTGCGCGCTAAATCGGGGCACAAAACGACGTGTTTGAAGCAGAATTCTTTTTGACCCAGTGGCTCTGAAGCGTAAGGTCAAAAACTAACGTAACGTAAATATATAATCGATAAAAAAAAGATCATTATCGTACAACTGGCAGTGCTGGGCATTTGCGCAAACGCTACTTGAAAAGTAGTGCTCTATCGCTCTTTGACAAAAAAAAAAAAAAACAACGCGGGCGCTGCCGCTTGTTGCAACGTGATTGAAAAATCAGCGCCGTTGCCGCTATTTCATGTAAAGCAAACAAAGCAGTAGCAGGCGGTGCCTCTACATTAAAAAAAAATTAAATGAAATTTCGATTTTCATTTTCTTCATTAATTTGGGGATTCATTTTCGCTTTCACTTGAAATTTCTATTTGAACATTTCCGGGATTTCCCTTTTTTTTACTGCGGTAGTGTAAAAATCGCGTCATTGTTTTAAATTTTTATAGATTTTATGAGTATATCGACATTAAAAATCATATCAAATTGCTGTACCAATATTATAGTAATAAATTGAAGAAAATACTAAGCCCAACCAATTAGTTTGAATTTTGATAAGAAGTTGCTTTCAAACGCTAAGCTTATTAGGGACTAAGTGAGTAAATTTAACCTAGAACAACACCTTCGGCAAGATGCGAAACTGCACGATTTTATGTTTTTTTTTTTGAATTGCATCCATGTAATGTTTAATTCTCATCCCACACGTAATTTAATTTTTACTTTTCTAGTCTTATGTAATGTAATCCTACAAACCATGTCATTGCCTATGCCGTATTTACATTGTGTTGGGCCCCTGGTACTTTGGGATTTTTGCTATATATTCCTGCCAAATATAGGTGAAGACCAAACAAAGTCTTATATGAGCGCGGGTCCCCTGGCACTTTGCCATATGTTAAATCCGTCCCTGGTTATTGCATTACGTTCATAAAAAGGTTACATGAGGGCCTGAGTTAGCAACTTTTTGGATAAAAACCCTTAATTCACTCGGGTTATACGATTAAATTGGTAGGCAAACATTAAATTGAGGGGTCCCCGGCCCCCTGAATCAATATTATTGTTAGGGGGGCATTTAAATTGGGAACCATTTAAATATTATTGTAGGGGGCCCATTTAAATTGGTTGGCAAAAATTAAATTGAGGGGCCCAGGCCCCCTGGATCAATGTTATTGTTGGGGGCCCATTTAAATAGGGGGCTATTTAGATACTATTGTAGGGGGCCCATTTGAATTGGTTGGCAAAAATTAAATTAAGGGGTCTGGGCCCCCTGGAATAATATTATTGTAGGGGGCCCATTTGAATTGGTTGGCAAAAATTAAATTGAGGGGCCTAGGCCTCCTAGATCAATATTATTGTAGGGGGCCCATTTAAATATTTTTGTAGGGGGCCCATTTGAGTTGGTTGGCAAAAATTAAATTGAAAGGGCCCGGGCCCCCTGGATCAATATTATTGTTAATTACTGTTGTACGCTTGTACTGTTGTACGCAAAGATGCCAAAAGAAACTGAAACTGAAGAAACAATAGTTTTTTTTGTGACATTTTTATTATTGGTAGCATTTCAATTGGGGGAGCCCGGGCCCCCTGGACCCCCCCTGGCTACGCTTATGCTGTGCAGAAATTATTTTATTTTCAATTTATCATACTGTATAGTAAGTATTAGACTAGCATATTCGATTACGAGGAACACCTGCACATCAACTGTCTATTACTATTTGTACAAGTGACAGTTTGAGAATGGATCGTGATTTGCAGAATCATAAACGGTCTTCGATAGTGCGGCACTGAAGCGTTGTTGCTGTTAGGGCGAAACAACAGCGGCACTATGGCGCAAATATAGCGCCTCTGTGCCCATCACTGACTCAACTGGGCACAGGTGCTGAACAATAGGCTGCTTTTGTTCGGACATGATATAAACAATTCGGCAGTCACGGGCAGAGGTGGAGTCGAGGACAGAAGGCTCGAGGCCAAGGACACTAAAAAAATCCAAGGCCAAGGACAGCCCTTCCGAGGACAGACTCTCTTGAGGCCAAGGACAGGGATACTCAAGGCCAAGGACGAAGGACACAGACGCAAGTGCTCTCCAAAAAAAAGGTCTTCAAAGTTTTTTTTCAGGCGAAAAAGATCTTAAAAATTTTTTTTCATGCGACCTTCAATTGAGGTAAACAAAAATAGGTCTTTGCAAATTTTCCGCGAGGTTTCTGGCGTTTTTCAACAAAATTCGATCAGCGGCGTTCGTATTGCCAACAGCGTCAATGTGAATAAAGAAAAATGCCTCAAAGCGAGCAGAGAAAAATCACCAAGACTCCCAGAAGCAGAAGTTTCAATGAAGATGATAGGAAAACTTTAAATGAGATACTGGAAACAGAAGAAAGTTTCAAAAACGAGATAGAAAAATTCAGAAACGAATCAAAAATGAGCAAACAAGAAATCCAGCATCTGAAAATTGAAAATGGAGACTTGAAGCGTGTGATTAACTTAAACACCCTTCAAGTAGATGACATGCAGCAATATAATCGAAGAGAAACTATCCGTGTATACGGTGTTCAAGAAGCCAAGTCTAGCAAGGATGATGGTGAAACCGTTACTCTGAATGTAGCAAAAATTCTTGGTGTAAATTTACGGCCAGCAGACATTCAACGCGCTCATAGACTGGGCAAGAAGAAGAACGTTGAAAAGCCCGCCCCGTTATTGTTCGTTTTGTCTCTTACAAAAAGAGGAATAAACTTTTTTACAAAAAGTCTGAGCTGAAGAAAAGCGAAGATTACAAGAACGCGTTTGTTGTTGAGGACATTACTCCTCTTCGACAAAAATTACTAAATTATGTAAAGAACGAATGCGACGGTGAGTTTGTTTTGTGCCATACTTATAATGGAAAAATCAAAATGAAAAAATCAACGCGAAAAAACGGTGATTTAAATAATGATGATAAGGATGAGGGCATCGGTGATTGGATCACCATCACTAGCCCGAATGATCTCTTCAAGCACAATATTAATATTGACTTTAAAAAGCTTGACTACGTACCTCTTAAAATTAATTAAGATCGTCCTAATTGTACTGTTTTTGTTTGTGTGATGTTGTGCTTTCTTATCAGACCCAATGGCCACTCCAATCTTTTGTGTTGAATGTACTAAAAGCGTGTGTGGCAGCGACCTTCTAAAATGTAACTCATGTTGTCGAAATCTTCACAAACCTTGCTTCTTGAACAATGCCGTAGCTAATTACAATGAAAAGAAATGTTTGCCTTGCAGCTCTAGACAAACTCAAATTCTTGCCACTGACAGCAAATTCAATACAAAAGACGACCCAATTACTTGCGGCGCCGCCACTATTGCTAACAATGCTCCTTACTCAGATTTCTATGACAAATCTGCCTGCTTTGACATTAACTCATTAAATAGAACCCTAAGTAAACTAGACTTGTTGATAATGCATTTCAACGTTAGAAGGATACAAAAAAATTTTGACCAACTTTCAATGATTCTCACGGAACTTCAAAAATTACCAGATATAATAGCACTAACTGAAACAAAATTGTCGCCAAACCAAATTCCCACCAATATTGACCAAGAAGGTTACGAGTTTGTGCATTGCGATAGCTCGTCCAAATCAGGAGGTGTTGGGTTTTATATCAAAAAAGCAATTACTTATAAATTAAAACGTAATATTAACCTAGACCTGGCCAATTTTGAAGACCTGTGGATAGAAGTTCTAACCAAAACTGGTCCAGCTGCAATAGGAGTGATATGCAGACATCCGAGTTATCTAATCAACGACTATGAACTTTTCTTTTCTAGTTTTTGTGACATATTTTGTCAATTTAACGCTGAAAAAATGCCTTTCCATGCAGTGGGTGATTATAACATAGATTTAATGAGAGTAAATGCAAATAGTAGCGTAAAAAGCCATGTCCATTACATAATCAACTCATCATGTAAGTGCGTAATTGATTTACCTACGCGAATCACCTCTCATTCCAAAACTCCTCTTGACCATATTTACGTTAGCGATAACACTAGACATGTTAATACAAGTGGGATGTTACTTACGGATTTGAGAAATCATTTTGGTACTTTCATTGCTGATGCTGAAAAAAAAATGTCATATAGATAAACCCAAAGTCGTTCAAATTCGTGATTTGAGTAATTTTGATCTCGAATTATTCCTCCAAGTAGAAAATAACGATACTGTCAATGAACAATTTGACAAATTTTGTGTAACTTTTAATTCCGTTGTAAACAAATTTGCTCATATGCAATAAACCTCTCGCAAAGAAAAGTGACTTCATGCAAAGCCTTGGTTGACAAAAGGTTTGCTAAAATCAATAAAAAGGAAATACGCTCTTCTTTCCAAATTGCACAAGGGCTTGCATAGCGAGCAAGAGCTCAATAATTACAAAAAATATCGAAATGTTCTCAATAGAGTCATCAAATCAGCTGAAGAATCTTACTACTGAGATTCTTTTCCCCAAAATAAAAATGACCTAGAGAAATTGTGGAAAGTCAGCAATGAGTTGGCCTTTATTAAAAAAAAAGTTATTCCTTCGGAACTCATCAGCGACGATAAAATAGTACAGGACCCTCAAAGTATTTGTGAGATTATGAACAACTTCTTTGCTAATGTAGGTAAAAATCTCGCCGACAAAATCCAGCCCGTAACTAATAAGCCATCTTCATTTCTCGATAATCTACCCTGTGTTAAACACTCTTTTTTCTTTTCTACTGCATCACCTGATGAAATAGCCACCATCATTCGATCCTTAAAACCCAAAAAATCTAACAGAGAAAATGATATTGAAACAAAATTTTTAAAATATAGCAACGTAATAATATCTCCTGTCATGTGTAATATTTTTAATTCTTGTATTGAGCAAGGTAAATTTCCAGATTCCTTAACCTTTAACAAGTCGAAACGGGTCTTTATGACCCACGAGGCTATATATTTAATGTTAGCTGTTTTGCTGCTAGTCGAAATTGTCGTTTTCTGCATAGCTGGCTCTTTTAGGGGTTGGACTTAATTGTGGCACGTTTGAAAGATTTTCGTAGTTTATAGTTTTTTAGTGAGCAGTGTTTTATTTGTCTAACGGGCCGTTTTGACCCATTTGGACTCTGTATGTTGCTAACCCTTTTACTGCTAAATTCGAACAAATGCGATTTCAGACCGACTGCCGATAGCTGCAAATGCTCCAAACCGATCTGCAAAAAGCACCAAGGACCTCCAAGTTGCAAAGACTGCGTTGAATCAAACTTTTGACAGGAAATCTCTGAAAGAACTGTTGCTCGAAGCGCTTTGTTTCTTCTTTCATTTCGATTTTTTGTTTTTCGTTCTTTTCCGAATAAAAAGTTGTTTAGTTCATTATGATCAATTATTCTCACTCTTTTAAAAGTTGATAAAGTTTTTAAACCAAAAATGGCTTGAAACCGCATTTTATATGTCAAATATTTGAAGAATTAAGGCATGGGTCAAAAAGACCCACTTCGACTTTTAATGTGTGAAAAATACTTCGACCTGTTAAAGGTTAAAAATAGCCGAAGTCGTGCCAATTTTTAAAAAAGGTGACTCAAATCAGGCAAGTAACTACAGGCCAATTTCCTTACTATCGCAATTTAGCAAAGTTCTTGAAAAGTTGATTTGAAACCGTCTTCACCACTATCTTGAAAAATATAATTTGTTGTCTAAGCATCAATATGGTTTCAGACGAAACTCATCTTCAACTCATACTCTTTGTAACATCTATGAGAAACTGTCAAAAAATGCTGATGATAGTTTGTACACATGTTGCGTTTTTTTAGATCTGACCAAAGCATTTGATACGGTAGATCATCGTTTATTACTAAATAAGTTGAAGCGTAATTATGGTATTTGAGGCCTGGCACTTCAGCTGATGGAGAGCCACCTATCTAATAGACAACAATACACAAAAATCCCTCCCTATAAATCAAAATTGGGAAAAATCACCTATGGAGTCCCCCAAGGCTCGTCTTAGGGTCCGCTTCTTTTCTTATTGTACATAAATGGCCAACCACTAGTGAGTCAATTTGACACAACTCTATTTGCCGATGATACCTATTTAACTCTAAGTGACAAGAGTTTATCTGGTCTAGAGCTCAAGGCGAACAATGAACTAAGGAAAATTGACACCTGGATGAGAAGCAATAAATTATCCTTAAATTACTCTAAATCTTGCTATATGATTCTAAATAAGGTGCCCTCAAAATCCTGTAATACAAGTCTAGTTTGATTCTAAATTCCACACCCTTGAAACGTCAACAAACTGTAAAATATCTTGGATTATATGTAGATGAAACTTTGCTTTGGTCTAAGCATATCCAACAGTTGTCTCCCCAACTAGCTCGATATGCAGGAATTTTCTACAGAATTCGCAATCTTGTACCAGGGGAAACTCTGCGCATGCTCTATCATAGTCTCATACTTTCAAGAATACAATACGGAATTTTAATTTGGGGAAAAGCAGCAAAAATACACTTACGAGAGTTCTCTGTTCGAATAATAACTTTTAGTAGTAAATACTGCAAAATGACGATACTAAATATATCAAAAACTAGCAGATATATATGGTCTCGAATTAGCTAAGTATATGCATCAGCTCCATAACAACAAACTTCCGTTTTCTTTATATGAAGATTACGTTAAACTAAATGAAATACATAGTCACAACACTCGACAAACTCAAAATGCAGTGTATTTTAACCCGCGAGTAAAAAAATCTATTGAAAAAGAGCTATTAGTTTATAAAGGTGCAAAATTATGGGAAAACGTGGATGGTTCAATTAAAAGGTTAAGTTGGTATTCATTCAAAAAACGGTTTAAAAGAAGATTAATTAGTAATTATGTTGAAATTTTAATTGTTTCTCAGTCATTTGTCAATCACTCTCTTTTTTTTTTCAATTAACAATATTGTCACCAGTGTATTATTTTGTTGCTGTTCTTATCCAATCAAAATCTTGTCTGGTATAGAGCTGTGCTTACATTAATAGTTAATAGTGCTGTGCTGCCATAGGCGTAGCCAGGGGGGGCCCAGAGGGCCCGGGCACCCCCAATCAAAATACCACTAACGACAAAAAAATATGACAACATAGCCTAGCGATGTTTAGTTGCAGTTTTTTTTCATTAATTACGCACATAACAGTAATTAACAATAATATAAATGACAACAAGGGAGTCCCGTGTCCCCTAACTAACAATCCAGGGGGCCCTTACTAACAACTAAGAGGCCCTAGGGCCCTTAACCGACAACCAGGGGGCCCCGGAACCCCTAACTGAAAACCAGGGGGCCCATACCTGAAAACCAGGCGGCCCCTGGGCCCCTAACTAACAACCAAGGGGCCCCTAACCAACAAACAGGGGGCCCCCTAACTGACAACTAGGGGGCCCTGGGGCCCCTAACTAACAACCAGGGGGCCCTGGGGCCCCTAACCGACAACCAGGGGGCCCCTAATTAATGACAAGGGGGCCCTGGGGCCCCTAACCAACAACCAGGGGGCCTTGGAGTCCTTAACTGACGACCAGGGGGCCCCGGAGCCCCAACTCACGACCAGGGAGCCCCAGGGCCCCTACTAACCAACAACCAGGGGGCCCTGGGGCCCCTAACTGACGACCAGGGGGCTCCGGTGCCCCTAACTCACGACCAGACAGCCCCAGGGCTCCTAATTAACGACAAGGGGGCCCTGGGGCCCCTAACCAACAACCATGGGGCCCTAGAGTCCCTAACTGATGACCAGGGGGCCCCGGGGCCACTAACTCACGACCAGACAGCCCCAGGGCCCCTAATTAACAACCAGGGGGCCTGGGGCTCCTAACCGACAACCAAGGGGCCCCGGGGCTCCTAACCGACAACCAAGGGGCCCCGGGGCCTCTAACTGGCAACTAGGGAGCCCCAGGTCCCCTGATTGACGACCAAGATTCCCGGGCCAAGGGCTCCTTAATTCAAATCTTTAACAATCTATATGCAAAATCTAGCTGTGAGATATCTAAGAGTTTTGACCTAAAAGTTGCCACCCCAGGCCCTCGTTTAACGTTATTATAAACTTAATGCTATGATACAGGCGGTAGTGCAACCCCCCCAATCGAAATAATACCAATCATAAATATAAAGAGAGCATAGCCAGTATGTTGTCTCTGTCCGGAATTGCAGTTTTTTTTTAATTTAGTATTTAAGCGTACAAAAGTAAGCAATAATTATAAGGACTACATTTCCACGTCATAATAATGTCATGCATTTCTTGGACGTTTCAAAAAACTGTCAAGTGACTTGACTCGAGTCCTCCTCGTTTTGGAAAATAAGATTTAAATTTTTTTTTTTGTTTTTTTTTTGTGAAAGAACTTATTAGGGGAGCGATCTTGTCTCAAAATCATTGGCGTAGCCAGGAGGTGGCCGAGGGGACCCGGGCCCCCTTAATCAAAATGCCACCAATGACAAAAATTTGTCAAAAAAGCCTTGTTTCTTCATTTTCAGTTTCTTTTAGCATCTTTGTGTTCATCAGTACACGCGTACAACAGTAATTAACAGTAAATAATATTGATGACCAGGGGACCCGGCGCACCCCCTTAATTAAATTTTTTCCTACCAATTTAAACGTATAATCAGGGTGAAATCAAGAGTTTTTGTCCTAAAAGTTGCTACCTCAGGCCCTCATCTAAACCTTTTATGAACTTAATACAATAACCAGGGGCGACATGACAGAACGTGCTAACGAGCTCGTAAAGGCCATTCTCGCTCGCTAAAAAGCGCTAACGAGCAAAAAATCTTCGTAGACTAACTGCCATTTCTGAGCCGTCTCGCCCAACACACATTAAAACAGTTCGCTCGAATTTCTTTGCGAGATGTTTGTGACTTGTGTTAGTACGTAATAAATATCTCATTGTGACGTCAGATGCATTTCTACTTCAAAATAATGCGTTCAAGCGTATTGTATGTACTGCATTGTTATGGAAAAAGATACTTTAAGCTATACGTGAGTATTCTACGCAAGCAAATTCTTCTACTGATAACAATTAGTAAATGAACGACAGAATTTAATTATATTTTTGGATCAATGTAAAACAAGAACAACTTTTTCCATACTATAATTTTTTAAATGAAGTAAAGCGCCCTTGAGGTTGTTGGTGGGTAAACTCATATGCAGGGGCGGCTCGTAATGAAAGCTAAAAAAGCTGCAGCATACCCTGCATCATCTGTTTGTTTTTATTATTTTTATTATTAATATTTTTATTTTGGATAGTTTTAAAATTGCTGTGGTGACTAGCAATTAATTAGTCACCTTTACCCCCCTCCCCCACTTTGACCGCAAAAATTAAAAAATTATTGCATTTTTATAACTAGTTTATTAAACGAAGAAATTGGAAACTCGTGAGAAAAGCTGTTCACTCTGCAGCTTTTATAACGCATTGAAATTGTACGCGGTGACGTCACAGCTAGTCTTTCTTCACTCACTGTTGTGATAAATGGACAAAAATATGCTGCGGCTCGCGCAGCTTTTTTGGCTTGTTGAGAAATGTAAAAATGTGGTTACTGGATAGCAAGTATTGAATTATTGAACATATCACATCCTATTCTGTTGTAGGATACTGCGGCGAGTGTAGACTGTAGAGTCGTGAAAGGATATAAGCTAAACCAGAACGTAACATCGCAAGTGATATCCGGGGACTTCGGGGCAATATCCAAATTTGACTGAACTTTATTGCGCTTTTAAATAGTGACCAAATTGCGTTAAATGAATTTGTAAATATCAAATCAAATCTTTCGTTGTACTCGCTGTATTACGCTGAGGCGTGTCATGAGTTGACGGGGACCATCTTCACGTCATTGCGCCTGGGCAACACAGCTTCTTTCATTGTTCACAGCCGTTGGCGACACTGCGTCCAATTTCACCAGTCCGAGATTTGAATGTCTGACCTTCCGCTCCAGAGGCAGAGTGCGTAACTGCTCGATCAGCTGGCCGGTTTTTGTAAATATGTGGTCGTTAATAGTCAATCAAAATTTAAACGCTCCTCGTTCAAATTTTTTTCACTAACTTTTTACAGCTTCCGATTATATGCTTTCAATATTTAAATGTCTCGAAAAGTTGAAAATAATAATAAAGTAACGTCAATTAAATAATTGTATAGCCAAAGCCATTTGCACCATCCTTGGTCTAGTTAATATTGCAGATCAGTAATTCTTCGTGGTGAAAATACTTATCGTAAAAGATTAGACTACAAAAGTGTAGTTATTATGTTTCGGCAATTTTTGTTTAATTAGATCAGATCAAAGTTTTTACATCAGCATTTTTGGTTTTTCAAAGTATTCCATTATCAAAGTATGGACTAAATCTACCACTTGCCAGGCTGTTACAAGCGATGTTATGTTAAACGTATCTTTAAATAAAGAATTAATGTTTAAGGGGAAATAATGTCTGTCCATAAGGTGTTGAAACATGTGTCTTCGGTTGCGCGCCGGTAACGGCGGCCAAATCTTGAATCGAACTTTCGACGTCAGTGATACTAATCTAAACCAGTTTTTCTTGTCCGTTCCCGGGCCTCGGCCTGCCGCTTTTGCATTTGAGACATTGCAATAGATGAGGCATAAATTTTGAATAATTATAAAGATGACTGCAAAGTAGACTCCCTGCTGTTGACCTAAAAAGCTCATTTTGGTAATACGTACAGTTGCACTTTTTCATCGTAGTTGAATTTGCCTACGAAGTTGACTTTTTAGAGCCGAAATGTTTTTATACAATTTGCAGCTTACCCTTTCAAAATGGTCACGAGCCGCCACTGCTCATATGGTAACAGTAACTTTAGGTCTTAAGGTTTCAAAATTTTTCAAAAGTGAGCAAGTCGAAGTACACTTCCTTTTTAGAACCGGTAATTCTTGAGTTTAGACTGGCTGTTTTTAATTTTTTGCCAATATTTAGTCTCATTTGTTCTTGATTTTGTAAAACTTTTGAGAGCATCGATGTCAATTTCAGCGGGCATGTTTGAAACACTGTTTAATTCCTATAGCTCTGTCTGCTTAAGACTTAAGTGAAGGCTTTTTTCTTGTTTTTGCAGCATCGTAAACTTGCAAAAGCAAAAAAGCAAGCTTTTTTCAAGTTGAACAACTGCCGAAAAAATTTCTCAATTGCTTGCCTAGAGCAACAGAGCTTTATAACCTTGAATAGTTGCAATTTTGCTAGCAAACACAAGAAAATCACTGAAATTTTATCGTTTTAAATCAGCACGAATTTTAGTTTCTTTGATTAGTTTGAATTTTTTTTTTGGTTTGTTTTGCTGCCGAGGCTGGCAGTGTTTTTAATTTGTTCTTATATTTTGAGCAAAAATGAGCTTTGTGTTTTAGAAAATCGTTCTTATAAAAGGAGTGTGTTACTATTTTTGTCAACTTGCACTACTTAGCATTTCTTTATCAATCGAAACAGCAAATGGTTCCCAATGCAATTCGCTTTTTTTTAGCAGTCTAATAGCAAACATGGCAACGATTTGAATTAATTTTCAGCAAAAATTCGCATGAGTTAGAAGTTTTCAACATTTCGCCATTACATTTCTAAACCAAAAAGATTTCTCGCACGCTTAAAGAGTGCTTCAAGATCCTCTTTAAGTTGGCGAGGAAAATGTGACGTTTTTTTACTCGAACTGCTTTCCGCAATCGCTCAAAGAAATTTAGCGAGAAAGAATGACGTAACGGATTTCGCAAGGCTTTACATACACGTGCAAAAATGACCTCTTACGTTTAGCGAGTATTTCGTTCGTTAGCGCCTCTTAAAAAAAAAACTCGTTATTTAAGCGAACGAGGAAATTTCTGTCATGTGCCCCCAGAGCCGTATTTGCTATATGACTCAGTGCCAGGGCCCTGCCCTCAGATAGTAGGACTATTTTTTGGTCTTCATTTATATTTGGCTGGAAGATGTTGCAAAAAATCCCTTAAGTGCCAAGGGCCCTGCGCAATGTAAATCCGGCCCGGGAATAACATGTTTAGTACGCGTAACCATCTATTGTACCATTTTTCAATAACGATTAACTCCACCTCGCCAGTTTTTACGCACAAAATACTTTTAAAAAAAATAGCTAGGGAAAATGCTCATTGAACAAACTACTTAATTTCAATTGAAGGGGCCTAGGCCCTTTGGCCGTACATGTACTTCTATAATTGGTAAACTTCATGCCTAAACAAAAATCTCTAAGAAAAATCTTCGAGAGGATTATTATTTACTGCTAAAGTATTGCAGGAGGCATGTGCGTTACTTCCGCCTATAGACCAAATCACCTACAATTAAAATTTTACACCATAATGCAAGATTCTAAACGTGTTTTGGGATTTAATTGCTAAAGAAGGATTGAACAACTAGTTTTTTCGATTGACTTTCAAATGTTAAAAATCTAGTTCTATGAAATGGCTCTGAACTTGTGCGAAATGTGATCCAATGGGATTTACTCAGCTTTTTTTTTCCAAAAACTTACAAAAATCGCCCAGCGGCTGGGGGCTTTGCCCCCAGACCCCCATAGCCTTCGGCGGCTGGGGGCTCTGCCCCCAGACCCCCGTCTGCGATGCGTTTGAGTACACTAGCTTACTCAACACGTCTTCTAAGTTAGACATTTACACTTTTTAACTATTAGTTTTCGCCCTCTCTCATCAAAATCCTGGTTGAGTGCCATCAGGCTACGGTTTCAGATCTTCCATTCTACGATATCTTTGCCCCACAAAAAGTTCCTTTTTCGAAAATTTCTGATAACGTCATTGCATGTGATTTGTGGTTTGGGCCCCCCCAATCAAAAATCCTGGCTACGCCTATGAGGGCTGCCTACATTGATCGTTATAATGCTTCAATTCGATTGTTTTATGTTCCTTTTCATTTGCTTCACACAATACCGTTTGTATTTTAGTACATTATATATTGCATTATCCTTCATCGTGTGTCTCTCGTTTTCTGTCCGTTTCTTTCTTTCTGCCCGCTGTTTGTTTCTTCTTTTTTTGTTATTTTTATTATTATTTTTTGCTCTCTGCATTGCCGTGCTTTTTGGCTGTTTTTTGTCTTCGCAATGTTTGAACGAATTTAGTCAGGGAGCACCTTGATTAAAAAACTTCCGGGTTCGTTCGGTGCTTCGTGGCCTGATTGTTAGGCCTATTGTGCGATGTCTTTACTGTATTATCGATCAGGCGAAACAATGAATGTATATGAATATGAAAATTTCAAAGGTTTAAAAATAGTGCTGTTCTCGAGCCGAGGACAGGGCAATTTTCGAGGACTTGATGCTTCGATACCAAGGACTTGACCTGCGAGGCCAAGGCCAAAGACTTTAAAATGTGTCCTCCAGGACGTTCTCAAGGCCAAAGACGTCCTTGAGGACTCCACCTCTGGTTACGGGGGATGTGTTTTTCCGAGTTTTTTCATCAAGGCCCACATGACAAAAATTTCCTTGTTCACACTAACAACGAGAATTTTTTAAGAGGCGTTACCGAACGAAATACTCACTAAAGGCAATAGGTTATTTTTGCACGTGCATATGAAGCTCTGAGAACTCGGTAACGTCATTTTCGCTCGCTAAGTTGCTTGGATGGATTGCGAGATATAACTCGAGTAAAAAAACGTCACCTTTTTCTCGCCAACTTCACAAAGATTTTGAAGCACTCTTTTTAAGCGGGCGAGAAATCTTTCCGACATTTAACAGCGAAATGTTGAAAACTTTTAATTGAAGCAAATTTTAGTTGAAAATTAAGCAAAATTGTCACCATGTTTGCTATTGGACTGCAAAGAAGAAAGCGAATTACATTGAAAACTATTTTTGCTGTTTCGACTGATGAAGAAATGTTGAGAAGCACCGGTTGACAAAAATAGCAATTCACTCTTTTTACAATAGCAATTTTTTAAGAACACAAAGCTCAATTTTACTCAAAATTTAAGAACAAATTAAAAACAATGCCAGCCTCGGCAGCAATTTAAACCAAACACACACACACAAAAAATCAAATCAAGGAAAGAAACTAAATTTTGTGCTGATTTAAAACGATAAAATTTTAGCGATTTTCTTGTGTTCGCAAGCAAAATTGCAACTTTTCCAAGATTATAGAGCGCTGTTGCTCTGCGCAAGCAATTGAAAAAAATTTTTGGCGGTTGTTCAACTTGAAAAAAGCTTGCTTTTTCTCTTTTGCAATTTTATGATGCTGCAAAAGCCAGAAAAAACCTTCACTTCGAAGGGCATTCAACCCGAATTTTGAAAAATTGCAAAAAAATCTTAAAAAATATGTTTAACCAACATGGCCCCATTGCGATACTTGCAACTCATCAGGTTAAGAAAGTCTAAGAGAAAAAATTTCATGTTTTCCCCTTAGAATCCAAATTTCGGCCATCTTGTTTCAAGTAGATTGCGCAATAAATCAGTTTGTAACTTCTATTTCCGAGTCTTGCTAAGTACTGGGCTTCTTGGAACTAGGTGAGTGCTGAAGGTATAGGTAAATAAATTAGTGGAACAACTACTGTTTGAATTCAGAGAGGTTAGATGCTTTCCTAGTGTGCTTTGTCCGCCAAGTGCTAGCTAAGTAGTCGGAATAACATAAGGCGTTCGTGCTTCAGGTTAGAGATGGCAACAGCGCAGCGTACGCGGCCGCGCGCTGTTGTTGGTGCACCGCGCCGCGCAGCGTGGCAACTAAAATTTGCATTACGTCACAGCATCAGCGCAGCGCCGCGTACAAAAATTTTTTTACATTTTTTTACAATTATTGTTGGTGATTTTCTCTTTATGAACAATAATGGTTAGTCTGGATGTAACTATTATCATACGGTATGAATTGAAGACAATGCATGCTACTAAAACAGGAAAAGGTGCCTTCAGTTCAAGTTTATTTTTTCAGAATTCGGAGCATCCTAGAATCGGCTATTTTGGCTACGAGAAACTTAGTTTTGATCGGCTGAACGTGTTTTTTTTGACACCAACAAAAAGATTTTGGTTTTAGTAGGCTAGACTAGGAAATGTTTAGGACGTTGGGTGAGCAGGGGTGCCGATCTTCGTTGAGCATTGGGGGGGATAACTTGCAATTTTACCCCAATTTTGCCCTATTTTCAACTTTGGGGGGATGAACCTTGACCACGATTTCTTTCAGGTGAGCAAATTAAGTGAAGACCAAAAAAAAGGTCTTCACCTAAAGAAAGAAAACTTTGTTCCCCAAATTCTAGTGGAGACCTGCGCTCAAATGCACACCAAAGTCAAATTATTGGGGGGATGCAGGTGCAGACTATACTCAAATTATTGCGGGAGATACAGTCAAATTGGGGGAATATATTTCCCCACCCCCCTGGGTTTCGGCACCCCTGTCGGTGAGAACATGAAACAAAGGCAGACAAAAGTAGAAGAAACATTTGTTGGAAACAATCATCAGAGTAGAGGCACAAAACAAAGCCTAGCGACACACCCTCCCTTTACGCAGCAGGCTTATGCCTATGGTATTGGTACAAGCCCAAGGCTAGACAACAGTTTCTACTACACATGCGCTTGCATTTCAGAGTGAAAGAGTTAGTTCAGTGTAGCCTATTCGTCAACAGGTCATGGCATCAAGAATTAGGCTTTCGGTCCTATGTCTGGAGCCTATCTCATATACGTAGTAGGCTAGCAAAATTTATTCCACAATCCAACACAAATGTAAACGGCAAAGGTATTAATAGGGTAGTTTCATACAAGTGTAGTAGCTTGTGACAGCATGCAGAGCACGTGATACCTTATATTTCATTATTTGAGCTACTGGTTCAGGATTAGTACAGTAGTTGCATGAAATCATCAGGTAGACTGGTACTGGGTGGATTGTTTTTGATTGCCAAAACATGGTGCAGAAAAACTGATAGCAAGCACACACAAGGCAGATTAAACCTGAAAGCCTATAATTGAAACGCTGATCTCACGTCGCATGTTTTTTAGTTTTTACTCGGCCATTTTCAAAATTAACGAGTGCAAAGTGTCAGACTTTTACTTATAACTCGAGAATGGTTTGGTCTAGCTGCATGAAATTTTGACAGCAGTTTGAGATTCTTAAGTTATTTGTGCGTGCCAAATTTCAAGGCAAAGAGTTCCGTAACTTCAGGTTTAGGACCTGAAAACTACTTCAAAAGTTTGGTACCGTATAAAAAGCGGTCTTATTCAAAAACGGCTTGAGTACGGCAAAAAATATTTCACATGGTTATATGTCGTAAACTCGTAAGATACTCTGTCATTTCTGCCTACACTTTTAGCCGCATTGAGTTTTTTTTCTTTTTTCATTTTTTGCTTTCTAAATTTTGTGCACTCTTCTTCTCCTAAACCACACAACATCTATATCTAATTTTTGTGTAAATTTGTTGGGCTGCAAATGCTATTTTGTCTTCTGAATTTTTTTGAGGCTTCTCCCCAGAACCTTCCCAAAATGGGGCCCTAAAACACTAATTTTTTTAATTGCTCAAGCTAGGGTGATAGTTTTTTGTTTATATTGGTAGATATTTAAGCAACAAATAGTTTGACATAGTATGGAGGTACCAACACCCCTCAGGAGCCCCCAAATGGACTCCCAGAAATTAGCTTTTTGAACAACTCAAGCTAGGGCATTACTTTTTTTTATACCGGCAGATATTCAAAAAACAAATATTTTGACATGGTTTGAGAGAGCAACTCTTTTGAAAACTCTCCAAAATAATACCCCAAAAATCAATTTTTTTATATGTCATAAGCTAGAGAGCTAATTTTTTTCTGATGTTAGTGAAAATTTAAAAGATATTTAACTTGTGGTGCGGCGCGGTGCAGCGTGAACTTAGTTGTGTTTGAATGCGGTGCGGTGCAGCATGCGGACAAAGTTTGCGGACGCAGCGCAGCATGTGGATGCATTTTTTGTTATCTGCGCCATCTCTAGTTTAGAGAACTGTGGTTTGGCGGGAAGAACAAAACTCAGAGTTTCCAAAAACTTTTTTGGGGGGATATCTTTTTGTATATGTTGAATATCCTAGCAACTGCAGTCCCAAAATTGAAACAAAAAGTATCAAAAATTATAGTTCAATTTTAGCTATTGTAAACCATCGGAATTGGCTGGATGATTCACCGCCTTTAACTTATACATTTGTAATAAATAATAATTAATGAACGACAGAATTTAATCATATTTTAGGAACAATGTCAAAAAAGAACAATTTTTTTCATATCCCTACTACAACTTTTTTAAATGACCAATAGCGCCCGTTGTTGGTGTTAGGCTAAACTTATACGTTAACAGTAACTTCAGGACTTAAAATTTTTCAAAAGTGAACGAGTCAAATACTTGCGTCTTTTTAGAACCGGTAAATCTTGAGGTGAGACTGGTTGTTTTTAATTTTTTGCAGATTTTTAGCCTCGTTTGTCATTCGTTATTTAAAGGCGGTGAATCATCCAGCCAATTCCAGTGGTTTACAATAGCTAAAATTGAACTATAATTTTTGATATTTTTTGTTTTAATTTTGGGACTGCGGTTGCAAAGATATTCAACAAATACAAAAAGATGTCCCCCTGAAAAAAGTTTTTGGAAACTCTGAGTTTTGATCTTCCCGCCAAAACCACAGTAGGCCTAATGGTTTAGAGAACTGCGGTAGGCCTAATAGTTTAGAGATAGTTTTATTTCTAAATAGTTTAGGCCTAATTAGGCCTAACTATCTCTAAACTATTAGGCCTGATAGTTTAGAGATAGTTAGGCCTAATAGTTTAATAAGATTACAGTAGGCCTAGTAGTTTAGAGAGCTGTGGTTTTGGCGGGAAGATGAAAACTCAGAGTTTCCAAAAACTTTTTTCAGGGGGACATCTTTTTGTATTTGTTGAATATCTTTGCAAAGGCAGCCCCAAAATCCAAACAAAAAATATCAAAAATTATAGTTCAATTTTAGCTATTGTAAGCCACCGGAATTGGCTGGATGATTTACCGCCTTTAAGGCTGCGGTTGCAAAATATTCAACAAATGCAAAAAAGATGTCCCCCCAAAGTTTTTGGAAACTCTTAGTTTTGTTCTTACCACCAAAACCACAGTTCTCTAAACTATTAGGCCTACTGTGGTTTTGGCGGGAAGAACAAAACTCAGAGTTTCCAAAAACTTTTTAGGGGGATATCTTTTTGCATTTGTTGAATATCTTTGCAACCGCAACCCCAAAATTAAAACAAAAATATCAAAAATTATAGTTCAATTTTAGCTATTATAAACCACCAGAATTGGCTGGATAATTCACCGCCTTTAAAAATTTTGAGAACATCGATGTTAACTTCAGCGGCCATGTTTGTGACACTGTTTGATTCCTATTACTCTGTCTGCTTAAAAGGGCATTCAGGACGTTTTTGGTTAAAAATTTTTTCTGCGAAACCATAGTGAAACAACTTTAACAATTTTTTTGAATTTTTTTGCCCCAATTTTGATTCTCTTCGGCCAAGAAATCGTAAGATATTCGCAATTATTTTTTCCCTTAGACTAAGGAGAAACGCTTTCCGAACATTACCAAACTAAAAGGACGTAGGTCAAAATCGTTCCAAATGACTGGCTAGATTAGCAGCTGTAGAGGAAGTGGCTTCGTAGGTAGGCTACCTGCTGATAACCGTAACAAACCTATACGAAAAATGCTAAAAAAATGCTTCGCACTGAAATTCGCAATTTCATATTTACGTGAAAAACTAACTGGCCTTATCTGATCTTTAGGCTTAAACCAATTGCGCAACAATGGCATAAAACTTACTGGCTCACTAAAAAGTAGAATCTCAGTCTAATATCTTGTCAGCTACGATGCTTTAGCCTTCAACAGGCAATAATTTTTTCGGATAGGCTATCTATAGGAAGCAATAGTCACAATCTGCAATAGGCTATAGGCTACTACACCTAAAGTAGAGATGGCGCGGATAACAAAAAATGCATCCACATGCTGCGCTGCGTCCGCAAACTTTGTCCGCATGCTGCACCGCACCGCATTCAAACACAACTAAGTTCACGCTGCACCGCGCCGCACCACAAGTTAAATATCTTTTAAATTTTCACTAACATCAGAAAAAAATTAGCTCTCTAGCTTATGACATATAAAAAAATTGATTTTTGGGGTATTATTTTGGAGAGTTTTCAAAAGAGTTGCTCTCTCAAACCATGTCAAAATATTTGTTTTTTGAATATCTGCCGGTATAAAAAAAAGTAATGCCCTAGCTTGAGTTGTTCAAAAAGCTAATTTCTGGGAGTCCATTTGGGGGCTCCTGAGGGGTGTTGGTACCTCCATACTATGTCAAACTATTTGTTGCTTAAATATCTACCAATATAAACAAAAAAACTATCACCCTAGCTTGAGCAATTAAAAAAATTAGTGTTTTAGGGCCCCATTTTGGGAAGGTTCTGGGGAGAAGCCTCAAAAAAATTCAGAAGACAAAATAGCATTTGCAGCCCAACAAATTTACACAAAATTAGATATAGATGTTGTGTGGTTTAGGAGAAGAAGAGTGCACAAAATTTAGAAAGCAAAAAATGAAAAAAGAAAAAAAACTCAATGCGGCTAAAAGTGTAGGCAGAAATGACAGAGTATCTTACGAGTTTACGACATATAACCATGTGAAATATTTTTTGCCGTACTCAAGCCGTTTTTGAATAAGACCGCTTTTTATACGGTACCAAACTTTTGAAGTAGTTTTCAGGTCCTAAACCTGAAGTTACGGAACTCTTTGCCTTGAAATTTGGCACGCACAAATAACTTAAGAATCTCAAACTGCTGTCAAAATTTCATGCAGCTAGACCAAACCATTCTCGAGTTATAAGTAAAAGTCTGACACTTTGCACTCGTTAATTTTGAAAATGGCCGAGTAAAAACTAAAAAACATGCGACGTGAGATCAGCGTTTCAATTATAGGCTTTCAGGTTTAATCTGCCTTGTGTGTGCTTGCTATCAGTTTTTCTGCACCATGTTTTGGCAATCAAAAACAATCCACCCAGTACCAGTCTACCTGATGATTTCATGCAACTACTGTACTAATCCTGAACCAGTAGCTCAAATAATGAAATATAAGGTATCACGTGCTCTGCATGCTGTCACAAGCTACTACACTTGTATGAAACTACCCTATTAATACCTTTGCCGTTTACATTTGTGTTGGATTGTGGAATAAATTTTGCTAGCCTACTACGTATATGAGATAGGCTCCAGACATAGGACCGAAAGCCTAATTCTTGATGCCATGACCTGTTGACGAATAGGCTACACTGAACTAACTCTTTCACTCTGAAATGCAAGCGCATGTGTAGTAGAAACTGTTGTCTAGCCTTGGGCTTGTACCAATACCATAGGCATAAGCCTGCTGCGTAAAGGGAGGGTGTGTCGCTAGGCTTTGTTTTGTGCCTCTACTCTGATGATTGTTTCCAACAAATGTTTCTTCTACTTTTGTCTGCCTTTGTTTCATGTTCTCACCGACAGGGGTGCCGAAACCCAGGGGGGTGGGGAAATATATTCCCCCAATTTGACTGTATCTCCCGCAATAATTTGAGTATAGTCTGCACCTGCATCCCCCCAATAATTTGACTTTGGTGTGCATTTGAGCGCAGGTCTCCACTAGAATTTGGGGAACAAAGTTTTCTTTCTTTAGGTGAAGACCTTTTTTTTGGTCTTCACTTAATTTGCTCACCTGAAAGAAATCGTGGTCAAGGTTCATCCCCCCAAAGTTGAAAATAGGGCAAAATTGGGGTAAAATTGCAAGTTATCCCCCCCAATGCTCAACGAAGATCGGCACCCCTGCTCACCCAACGTCCTAAACATTTCCTAGTCTAGCCTACTAAAACCAAAATCTTTTTGTTGGTGTCAAAAAAAACACGTTCAGCCGATCAAAACTAAGTTTCTCGTAGCCAAAATAGCCGATTCTAGGATGCTCCGAATTCTGAAAAAATAAACTTGAACTGAAGGCACCTTTTCCTGTTTTAGTAGCATGCATTGTCTTCAATTCATACCGTATGATAATAGTTACATCCAGACTAACCATTATTGTTCATAAAGAGAAAATCACCAACAATAATTGTAAAAAAATGTAAAAAAATTTTTGTACGCGGCGCTGCGCTGATGCTGTGACGTAATGCAAATTTTAGTTGCCACGCTGCGTGGCGCGGTGCACCAACAACAGCGCGCGGCCGCGTACGCTGCGCTGTTGCCATCTCTACTCTAAACTATTAGGCCTACTGTGGTTTTGGCGGGAAGAACAAAACTCAGAGTTTCCAAAAACTTTTTTCGGGGGTTTATCTTTTTGCATTTGTTGAATATCTTTGCAACTGTAATCCCAAAATCCAAGAAACAAATATCAAAAATTATAGTTCAATTTTAGCTATTGTAAACCACCAGAATTGGCTGGATGATTTACCGCCTTTAATGTTTAAGCTTAATGTGTAAGTCTAGGAATTTGCAAGCTTAGAATAATAACGCATGGCTAATTGTATTTTTTTCCACAGCAATGCAGTACATACAGCACGCGTGAACGCATTATTTTGAAGTCGAAATGCATCTGACGTCACAATGAGATATATTACGAACTAACTCAGGCTACGAACATCTCGCAAAGAAATTCGAGCGAGCATTTTGTTTCAGTTTCTGCTCCAGCCAATGACGTTGTGGAAGCTAGCAGCAAAACGCCCACAAACAAGAAATCACTGGAACCAATAGCTTCTTAATTTAACATAGCAAGCAGCTAATAACATTTCTTAATTCATAACAAGCAGCTCATAACACTTCAACATAACATTTCTTATTTCAACGTAACAAGCAGTTCAACTAAATCTGTTAATCACAATCGGAGCGCGCTTCTTTTGACCTGCCACAACTGCAGTGCCGCAACTAAAACGTTGTTCTTAGGGGTGCGAAATTTGTTTCTTTGGGGGGGGGGGGCAAAACTTTTGGGTTGGTCTATTTTTCTGGGAGTTCTCTGTATATTTCCTACAAAAAAAAGGTCATCTTGCGACAAATTATTGTTCTACTTATTTCTTAGTTTTCTCAACAAAAAAAAATACCATTTTGAAACTGCTGCAAGGGAAAGAGAGGTTTGGGTGGGCATGTCGAGCATTTTAGGGGGGCGAAATTTTTGTTTAGGGGGGCGCCGCCTCCTTTTGCCCTCCACTAGTTGCGACCCTGCACAACTGGTTGTGAGCGCTCTTTTGTTCCGTGAGTCTCACAACGCGGACGGAGCTTGGCTTTCCTTTAGTCGGATTGACTTCAACAAACTGCACACGCGGACTTGAGTGTCTTTGTGTCCGTTTATTCTATATTTAAAATAAAACAACCAATTAGCATGCAAAATATTTATGAATTTCAGACGTAAAAGATTAGTTTAACGGATTACACAATAATAAACATTTACACTTGAAATTGAAATTCGGAAATACTAATTACGAGAATTTGATGATTCAATTTAGACAATACAATAAAAAATGAAAATAATCTATTAAACTTACGGCTGGTCGCAGCTCAAGGCTCCAATTATTGTTTCGAAAGTACAATCTAATGGTTGTCAAGCGGAGATTTTCACAAGTAACTATACACATTTACATTTACGATTCTAAATAAACAAGCAATTTATTTTAATGCGTATATTACTAAACTAAACAAATCTGTTCTAATTGCTGTAAAATTTCTACAATAACTCATATATTGTACACATTAATATCTATCCAACTAGAACTAGCAAGCTTACGTTACGCTATTCCAATATCACTAACCTAGCTTAGGCAAAACGAAAAGAAAAAACGCAAGCAAAGTTATCGGTCAGTGTTTCCAAAATTAAAAACTTAGTTGGCGTTAACACTGGTGACTCCGATGTGATTGGATGGTCAACGCTGCTATTGTCGATGTTGGCAGGCCCTTCCTACCTCACCACTTTCAGAAAAGGGGAAGTGTGTTGCAGTTTCTACTCCAATCAATAACGTTGTGGAAACTAGAAGCGAAATTCTCACAAACAAGAAATAATTGGAACCAATAGCTTCTTAAGTCAACATAACAAACAGCTTATAGGTTGTTCAACCGAGCCGGTTAACCGCAATCGAAGCACGCTTCTTTTGACCCTCTACAATTGTTAACACATGTTGGGGAGACGGTTCGAAAATGGCAGTTTGTCTATGAAGTTTTTTGTTCATTACCGCCTTTTAGCGAATGAGAATGTCCTTTACAAGCTCGCTAACACGTTTTGTCATGTGGGTCCAATCTTACCTGGTAATAGGATCAAGCTTTATTTAGACAATCTTTGCGAGCAGGTTTTCTTCGAAGCTAACGGTCAGTTTGCTGAGTGAGGTTGAAGCGAGCTGGTTAGAATGGTACCCTGGATGGACAGCTGACTGCTGGGTTGAACTTTGATGGCAATGATGCAGCTGTTCAAATCAGTGCGGCGCCAAAAATACTTAAGAGAGCGATTGTTATCTGTTAGTGTCATGATTGTGCCAGATTTTCTGGCGCAAAATTGTTGTTGTTGTTGTTGTGGCGCATATTTATCCTCCTGTCACCGGACAGCGTCAGACGCTAACTTGTTTGACGATCCGCACACTTTTCATTACCAGGACTACTTCGTGATTGGAGGAATCCGCACCTGCTTAGGAGTTTCCGATGATCCAATGTTCCTGTGGATTTCTTCGAATTCTTGTCCACTAAATTTGCTGCTTGTTCGAAGCCACCAAGCAGAAATAATCATCGTAAAGCGTCTTATCCAAGGACGCAACAGCGTGACTTGGGTGCAGGTTGAACCCAGATCATTCGATCAGGGTCGTCGTAAAAACGACGCCTTTACCTATTCGGCCACGCTGCCGACAAATGCAAAGTTTTCAATGTGGTTGCCCATTTGGCCCCTGGCCAAGTTAGTTGGAAAGCTCACATACACTGCGCCGGATTTTTGCGCCAGCCAAATACTTTTTATTTCGTATGCCGCGCCGATGAACGTTGATTGAGCGCGCCGATTTGCTGCCAAAATTTTCAAAAATATGATCGCGCTGCGACTGGTGCTTTAAAGAGTAAAAGTAAAAATAGCGTGTTCATAACCCCGAGATTGCCAATATTGAATAGATTACAACTGTCCTGGCTGTAATTTACGCTTTCCAAGTAGCCTGTAGTTTAGTCTGTTAATTTAAAGCCAGCAAAATTACGAACTTTGCACTAGGACCTAAGTAGCCAACTGACTAGGCATACGGTACTGTTCACTGATTGGCAGAGCATGATTCGTGATTCATGATTGATTCATGATTCATTTATTTGTTTTAGTGCATATAACGACAAAGTGAATATTCCAAAGGTTTCATACGATACTAATGATAGGCCTGGAGAAAGAACAAAATGTAAACCTGGGCCATCTCTTAGCACAGTAGGCTAGGCTTATAACCAGTGCTTAAATTGTAAAATTTTGCATGGGGGGTCGCTTTTGCAGCCTTGACCAAACTTCAGTGGAAATTATGTATTTCCGTCCCCGCAATTGAAGTGTTTTCCCCAAAACCAGGTGAACATCAAAAAAAAAAGGTCTTCGCCGAAAATGAAGTGTTTTTTCCCTGAAATCAAGTGAAGACCAAAAAAAAGGTCTTCGCCAAAAATTGAAGTGTTTTTTCCTTGAAATCAAGTGAAGATCAAAAAAAATAAAAATAAAAAAGGTCTTCATTGCAATTTGAGACTACAGTACTGAGTATATTTGGCTGGAATTTGTAGGATTTATTCGTGATGGCTGGCTCTTGATCGTTTCATCATCCAGCGCTCAAATCTCGATGGGTGGACGTCTAAATCTCTATGGGGGATGCTAAATCTCGATTGGGGGACGCTAGCTCTCAATGGGGGGACGTGTCCCCCCTACAGTTTAAGTGCTGCCTATAACTAGCCTACCATATATGAATAGCTTGACAGTAAGTTTAGTTCATGCTATGCAACAACTGCAAACCTTTGTGACGCGTGCTCGCGTATTTCAGATGTTCAGAGGTGAAACACTGTGGTGGAACCAGCCAGTTGGTCAAGTGGTAACACCTTCGTCTCTGGACCCAAAGGTCTGTGGTTCAAATGTATGGCCAATCAAATTGGACACCGTGTCTGGTGTTGCCAACGTCTCACCACCGCTACAGCATTTTTTCGAAAAAAGCTGTGTTTGGAGAGATGGGGACTGCTAAATAAATCACTGGCAATGTATCAAACATTTGCTATTGCAAGAACAAGAAAAGAAGGAAGTACCAAGTTGCTTTTAAAACTACCTAGGCCTACATAGCAAATTAGGCTACTTACCATAATTTAGGCTTTTCTTTTATGATCTAAAACTGCAAAAAGGCTAAATTTGCAATGTATTTTGCAAGTTTAGTGGCACGGTGCAGTTTAAGATAGCCTACCGGTATGTAGGTTGCACTTTGACTTGGTACCGGTACTGATACCAAAATCTAGTTCTGCTTTTGCAAAAGTTGCATTTCAACTGAATCAAAAAGTTTTGCAACGGTTTTGCTGCAATCTGTGAATTAAAAAATTTAAATTCTGCATATTGCATTGTGCTTTTTGTAGTTTAAGAAATTGTTGCACTGTGCTTTTGGTGAAATCTGAAATGTTGTTCAGGCCCACCTGTGGTAAAAATGTAAAATTCATTGTCCCACTTGTATAAAGTCAGAAAGTTAGAGCAATTTATGATTTATATAGTGTTACTTCATAATCATATGTGCATGACTGTGTCGTTTTGTGTTCAGTGTTTTGATTACTTGCTTGCTAGTTAGCATTGCATATGTTACTCTGCTATTGGCATCATTTTAAATTACATTAGCTTTTGATTTGTTTATGACAATGAATGTCTCCAATACAAGTAAGTTTAGTTTGTTAATTCTACCAATTTGCGGTGCGGTGCTGCTATTGTCATTGGCCAAAAGTGCTACTATTTTGTAATTAGTGTTTTTGGTTAGGCATACTGTATTTTGATATTGTATTTATTCGAGTATAATGTGCGAAATTTCATATCAATTTTCAATTAAAAATTAATGGCGCATGCCATATATGAATAAATACGGGACCTAGTCACATTGTGAGCTGTCACTCAATGAATCCTTATTGTGGCTACAGCACAAGTTTGTTGCAATCATTATCAAAATGAGATATATAAAGTCTTTCTGACAACTCTACTTGGGGGTAACACAGTTTGTTGTTTGGAAGACACAATTGCGATTAATCACTATTCCAAGTGCACTTGTTTTGGTGAGTGTGCCTCAACAGCCTTGTTGTTAGAACAATGTACAGGGTGGGCCAAAAGTTAGGGGGCAGTGATACACAAAATGCTTGTGTATCACTGCCCCCTAACTTTTGGCCCACCCTGTACTTGTTCCAGTATCAAGGTTTGTATGAGACTACAAACTCACCATGCCTTGGCTTCTTGCTCTGCTGAGAAAAACGCAGTTTTGACTCTGTCACAATAAGCTCAAGGGACGACGTTCATATATGTTCTATTCACATTCTATCCCAGGGTCTGAGCTGAGAAAAAGTGAAAAAAAAATTTGTACCAATTTTCATTCAAAAATTAACGATAGATGTTATACACGAGTGCGTGTTATACTCAAATAAATATGGTCATTGTCACTATAGACACTTCAATCACAAGCATTATAATAAATTTTTGTATTTTTTTTTACTTTTAATTTAGTGTTTTGTCTACTAGCCTAAAGAAACCTATATGTTCTCTTCCAAGTAGCAAAGCTCGGTGTTCTATTCACAACAAAATAAGGCAAGGTGTTGAAGCAACAAAATAACGTAGTTTCATTTATGATTTGTGATCGTTTGATTGCATAAACATATTTGTCAATAATTTTTATATTTGCAGCCACTACAAGTCAACGATATAAAAAGAAACGAGAGCGGAAAAAACGACGTAAAGCTGCCAAAGCCAATGAAAAATCTAATACTCCCCAACCATCCTCTACTGCTGCAGCGTGCAAGGAAGATGTTGCTGTTGAGTGAGTTTATCAGTGTTGCCGATTTCCTTTTTTTACATTACCGGTATTTCATTTTTTGTACATCAAACAGGTAAACTTCTTATTTTCATATTTCAATGAAATTTTCAATAAAACAATTCAACATTGCACTGTGTACTTTATTATGCCTGTTTTAGAAGAACCCAGGAGTGTTATTCAGCCTGTGTGAACCGGTTCCTGAATTTAGCAGACTGGCTGGGTAAAATACCTTGCTTAATATTTTTTGCTATAGAACTTGCATTCAAAAAAGTGAGCTGCAATTCAAAAAACTGCAGTAGCAGTTACCATATATGTAACCATGTAGCCAATTTTTATCAGCAAATCAACGTTTTTGTTCGGCACCTGCCAACTCTTTTTTTTTTCTGAAGTTTGCTACAGGAAAATCGCCAAATTTTTGGACGCTTGCTGACTTACCAAAACCAAAGAAAGAACACTGGTGACAATCAAATGACTGTGTGCACATTTTTGAAATGACAATGCCTGTGTGATTAGTGTTGGAATTAGCACTGGATACATTTCAGGTTTTTGACATGTGTTCAGTGTTGTAACCACATACGATAGCTGAGGCAAGGTGACTGAAGCCAATCCCTTATCCAAGTTGCTTGGAAAATTTGATCCAAATATGCATGCTTTTAAACATGTTTTGATCTTCAACAGGAAGTTACAAGGGAAGGGAATAAAAGGACTAAGTAATTAAAAATATGTCGGAGGGCTTTGAAATCTTGGCGATTAGTTGTTTCAAATGGTTCTACAAATGTGCGAGATGTCATCCAAATAATGTTGAATTGTTTTTTCTGACAAATCGCAAAATTGCCCAGCAGCTAGGGACAAAAGACCCTTGTTTGTGAAGCTCTGCAGACAACTTTCAGCTTTGGGGTCAAGACCCTTGTTTAGCAAAATCCTAGTTACACGTCTGCTTCGGTTGTTGGCAAGGATGGCGGTATGGTACGTTCAGAATTTGCGTACTGTAAAGCTTGAACCGTACCAGCGTACCATACTTCAG
This sequence comes from Trididemnum nubilum, assembly GCA_963965965.1. Lineage (NCBI taxonomy): Eukaryota > Metazoa > Chordata > Ascidiacea > Aplousobranchia > Didemnidae > Trididemnum > Trididemnum nubilum. The sequence continues at coordinate 39,619,640 of OZ014480.1, forward strand.
TTCAATTTTTGAAGCGTACCTTGTTTTTTTGTGTATCATACCTTCAATCAATCTAGTTAAACGACGACGCATTAATGACATTGCGACTTATGTTGACGAGTTTTTTGTTTATATCTGATTCGTATTATAAGTTAATAAGCATTGGCTTAACGGGTACTTGAACTTCATAATATGTTGAACTGAAAAGCTGCTGAGCTTTATATGTCAATACTTTATCCAAGGCTGTCAAAATCTTTTAGAACAAAAAATAATGCAACATCTAGAGGTGATTCTTTATGCTTGAGGAATTCTTTATGTTTAGTGACAAAAAAATGACAATTTGTTTGCGAAAATTCAGTTTTATTAAAAGCAAAGACATCAAACAGGCTACTACCACAATGATATTTGTATTTTCTTGTATTTTGGTACAGCAAAGATATCTGCATTTATTCAGTTGATCAAAATGATTTTAATGTATCAGAAACCTGTTTACATGTCACCATTTACCAGGTGTTATTGCAATACAATTTATGAGTACTTTTCTCAATAATAATACAAAAAAATGGCACAATGTGCGAAAAGACTGGGATTTTAAAACCACTACGTATTCAGCTAAAGTGTCGAAGTTGTTTCCATTCAAATTTTCTTCAATATATGACACACCATGATAGTCTTAGGCTTCTAGCATCTCTATAAGCAATAATTATGACATCAGAATTGGTCATACTTGTGACTGTGAGTTGTGACATCATAATTGAATTGTAATGACAAATTAAGAGACTATAATGATTGCTTGACAATAACCTAGACCAGTGCTCGCTATGAGTGCAAAAAAGTGCGAAATATTTTCAGGCATTTTTACACAAACTTTTCACTGTGAAACAGCATTTAATTCCGGCGTTTTTTATTTTGAGAAGAGCAAAACGGGGTATCACGTCTTTTTGGCGTGATCATTGCGGTGCAGACCTTTTTGGCACCGCCTATTTTGTTGCCGGTCCTTTTCGGCACAGATCGTTTTGTCACCAATTCGGTGCTCTTTGACCGTGACAGTTCAGTTATTTAGGGTTAGGGTTTAAGTTATGGTTTGGGTTAGTCAAAAAGCATCAAATTGGAGCTGAAATGGTCGCGCCTAAAAGTCGTGGACCAGCAAAACGGCGTTTAATTTCAACGTTTTTTGTGGAGAATCAATGTCTGGCATGGCACAGAAAGCAGCAGGTTTGTGGCACACGGCGCAGAAGGCAGCAGGTTCGCGGGCACGATGACCTTTTTTGGAGGTCACCTTGCAAGCCTCAGAATATACTGGGTCTGTGGCGCGATGACCTTTTTTTTTTTTTTTTTTTTGGAGATCAGCTTTTTTTGGAAATTGGCATTGTTGAAAGGCGGCATCACAAAGCCTAAGCTATTGCACTTTCGCCAAAACTTTAGGGCACTTTCGCACATTTTCCGGTGCTTACACAGAAGGTGAAAAGTATGAGGGAACACTGGCCTAGACTATGTGCATGCCAAGCACGGTCGCATGAACCTTCATTGACTGTTGCATGTTGCACACAAAACATTTAGTAGGCAAATTTAAACAGCGTAACAACGTACTGTATCAGTACCATTACAAAAATGCGTACCGTACCAACGTCCCATACCCGTACCATTTCAAAGAATGCATACTGTGCCAGCAGCAAAAATTGAGGCATGCCATACTTAGGTACCGTACTGCCATTCTTGGTTGTAGGTATACCCAGTTTGTTTATATTCTGAAGGCGATTTTGCGGTCTGCCATGCCCTAATAATCAGTGGTGCACCCAGGGGGTTTTGGGAATCAAAACCCTCTCTGTTATAACTCCAAAACAACTTAATTTTGTTGGTATGAGACAGTTTGTAAGATTTGCAATGTTTATTTTTTACCAATTAATAATCACTTAAGCAATTAATAATAAAATATAATTGCAATTATATTTTATTCACCAAATAGCCTTGGCCAGGGGACATCGAAGGGATCTTTCAGTCTTCAAGTAAAGCTGCCACCTGCCCACCTATCTTCCACACACGGTAGAGGCTTCATACTGTCCTTTTAATTGCTGAACATTAAGCAGGGAAGCTGCGAATACCAATTTTTGTCGTCTTTGGTTTTGACCCGACAAGGAATCGAACCTGAGCCTATCATTTCAGTAGCAGACACTCTATCCACTTGATCACTGACCACTTAAGATGTTGTTTTAGCGAGGTAATTTGATCCTAAACAAAATTTACTAAGCAATTGAAATTTTTGCATTTATTTTACCTACAATAATTCTCATAGAAACATGTGTAACCATGTGTATTTGATGTATCCATAGATGTAGAATAATGGATGTATTAAACTCATTCATAAACTATTGAGCGCAAGAATGCTTAACACTAAAAAGATACTAACGGCCATTTGGTGAAAAAAGTCCCTGTTGTGTAAAAAACAAAACTTCTTAGCCAAATCCAATTTGAAAAAAAAGCAAACAAATTGCTGTTAGAAGATGAAAGCCATGACAAAATTACTTTTAAATGTCGAGCTTTTCTGCAAATGTATTCAGGAATTTCAAATTTTTCTATGCAGTCGAAGCAATTACAAATCGTTTAAAGGCGGTGAATCATCCAGCCAATTCCGGTGGTTTACAATAGCTAAAATTGAACTATAATTTTTGATATTTTTTGTTTGGATTTTGGAGCTGCGTTTGCAAAGATATTTAACAAATACAAAAAGATGTCCCCCCGAAAAAAGTTTTTGGAAACTCTGAGTTTTGATCTTCCCGCCAAAACCACAGTAGGTCTAATGGTTTAGAGAACTGCGGTAGGCCTAATAGTTTAGAGATAGTTTATTTTTAAATAGTTTAGGCCTAATTAGGCCTAACTATCTCTAAACTATTAGGCCTGATAGTTTAGAGATAGTTAGGCCTAATAGTTTAATAAGATTACAGTAGGCCTAATAGTTTAGTGAACTGTGGTTTTGGCGGGAAGATGAAAACTCAGAGTTTCCAAAAACTTTTTTCGGGGGGACATCTTTTTGTATTTGTTGAATATCTTTGCAAACGCAGCCCCAAAATCCAAACAAAAAATATCAAAAATTATAGTTCAATTTTAGCTATTGTAAACCACCGGAATTGGCTGGATGATTCACCGCCTTTAATACTCACCCTACATTGTAATCATACACCATATGCTTTATTTATATCGCCACTTTAGATATTCCGAAATTTTGGTTGCAATGAACAAAAGAAACGCTTGGTGTACGCAATTTTACACCTAGTAAAGACTGTGTGTAAATGGTGTTCATCGGAGACAGTGCAGAGTTATCTTTAAAGTTAAAGCTTTTGTAGTGAATTAAGACACACTTTGATGGATGGAAATGTTAGAAATATAGTTGCTTTGCAGCAAATTAAACATGTTGCTTTTTATTGAGCATTTATGAAAAAATAGAATATGCTTTAATCAGTGATGCAACTAGGGGACTAAGAGGGCTGAAGCTCCCTCCTTAGCTGAGTTACTTAAAAGATTTAAGCCAAATATGCAATCTTCTGGCTTTTAAACGTATTTTTCACTTGGCCAGTAACCGTAGGAGATGGTTGGACCGAGTAAAATAAATTCTTTCAAACTCTTCCAAATCTTGGGAATTTAGCTCTTTCTAATTGCTCTATAAACATTAAAATGTTTTTTTTTCCCAAAAAATTGCAAGAATTGTATAGTGGCTAGGGGCTTCACCACAGGCCTCTATAGTGGTAACTTGTTCTCATGCACACAGTTTTCACAACCAATAACTTTCAAAATTGTTATCACTCGGTTTCTGAGTAAACAATGTTGTAACGAAATACCACTATTACCATGAAACCCTGTTTGACCATAGTAGCGTGCATTTTTATTAATGGTTTAAATAAATTAGCTGCGATTAGGTACTGGTTGTTTTTTTATAAAATAATTGAGAACCCCCCTTTAAAAATTTATGGGTGTACCCCTGCTTACAATTCAGAATTGCAAAATTATAACCGAACACTCCCAAGATAGCCAATTCTTTTTTCATGAAAACTGCTTTTTAAGTCGTCAGTCACCTGGTTTACGAAAATGATCTTTTTAAGAGAGAACTGGCAATTCTTTTTCAAACACACTGAGAGAACCAGTTCCTGAAATTGAGTGGCACCACTGAAAGAACTTCAACTTTGCAGGAATGACAAGAATGGCTTGGAAATTTTTCAAAATAGTTGAAAAAACTTTTTCACTTTTGAGACATTTGACAAAACTCTTAAGTGAAAGAAAAATCTAAAAATGTAGCAAAATGAAGGAAGAGTCTGTAATGTATTAATACATACTTTATGTGGGCAACATTTGGCAGGCTGAAATTTGAACTCAGATCGTGCGATTTCAATCATCATAAATGTAATGCTGTAGTTTAGTTTTTTAGTTGTGCAATGGATGACTGCTCTTATGAATTAAAAGTGTGATGTTTTCTAATGAAACATTTCAGGTATGTGACTGAAGATCCTGATTTTAATGATCCACAACTTTTTATGTTCAAAAAAATCTTTCAAGCCTTCAAGATCGTAGACGAGGTAGGTGTATAATTGACTTATTTACCCGATGCGACAGTTACCCTGTTTTCATCACTATCTTAATGGGTGAGCTTGGAGGTTTTTGTCAGACAAAACTTTTTGCTTTAATGAAACAGTTAAAATGGTTTGCAGTTTACCCCTCGTAGTTGAACAAGGAGGTCATAATATGTATGCTTTTTAATTATTCACCATTGCATATAGCTGTTTGTACTGGGACTTAAATGAAGTTCTTGCATTTGTGATTTAAATGTCTTTCTAAAATTTTCTGTCAGTTAAATTTTGGTACATGTAAAGATTAATTTTCATTGGAAAAAAAATGAGCGTAACCTCCTTTTATCACTTAAAACATGTTTGTTGTTTAGCATCTGCAAAAATTATATTTAGAAAATTTTCAATGTGAACTTTCGCATACCCATTACTCCACAATTTGTATATTCCATACTCTGGTTGAAAGAGCTACTGTATGTTACTGATACTTCAAATTTTATTCCGTTTGTCTTCATATAAACACAAATAATTAAATATATTTCAAAACTCAATATTCTTTGCTGAGCTGCATTATTTTGTGTAGACCCACTAGTTTTGTGGTTTTGCAGAATTTTTGCCTGCATGCAAATATTATCCAATAAACTTTTCCTCTCTCATGTTTATTTTTTCTTAAATTAAAATCAAATGTTTCATTATACTCATTGTATTGTGCCGAAGCGTGTAACAAGTTTGCAGAGCTCATCTCTGCGTCATTGCACCCGGGCAACACAGTTTTGACTTTTCGAAGAAATGTCGTGGGCAACACTTTCCAATTTCATTTTTTCTTGCAGGTAGAAAAGATAAAGAAAGAAGATTTGGGCAGTATTCCTGTGGAGAAGAGCAAAGCTAAGATAGTTGAAAAAGTGAAAGCATTCGGGGCTGGAAGTAGTGATGAAGAAGAAGAAGAGGTAATTTAGATGTTACTGCTAAAGTGGTTGGGGTGATAATTTGATTAATAAGTATGTATGTATGACTGTATGTCTATTCTAACTGAACTTCTTGCACCGTTAACGGGCTCTGGCCTATTTCCATTGAGCACTGGGGAAAGTGAGAAGACAGTGTACAAGTTATGTCTATTGTCTGTAGCAGGGGTAATCAACTAGTTTCGGCAAAGGTTCAGATCCAGCGGATGAAAAGTCGTTGGGTCCAGAAAAGTTGAGAAAATTTGGAAAAGGTACACAATATATGAAGAAGAAATTCCGGTTGAAGACAAGGACTCTAAAAAAAACAAAATAAAAAAGGTCTTCACCATCATATGAGGAATTTAGCGCAGTACATAACAATGAGTTCCATGCTCGAAGAAGTGTGAAGGTCTGATAGTGGGCTGTGGTCCGAATTTACCTCTCCGTTGGTCCAGATTTGGACGGCGATCTCCCAGTTTAGTAGCCATGGTCTATGTGTATGAGGATTGTGTAGATCTAATGTTCCCAAGTTATGGAAAAGGTTTTCATATGTAACAAATCTTTTCACGCAGTGATTATTTTGTATGCTTGGACTGCCAATTAAATTGGTTTAATTTCCACTCAAAATGCCATGATTGATGTTTGTCGTGAAGGCGCCTGGATTTTAAAATGCTTCAATGCACCAAAAAGAAGTATTTTAAGTGGCGATGTGCGGTGAAGTGGTTCGACATATCGTGCTGCTAACAAAATTCAATTTCTCTTTGAAACTTGGTATGAGAAACCGAGGTTGAGTTACGATCAACATTTGAGGGAAATTGATGGAAAGGAGGCATTCCATTGTGATACAACAAATCAATGCCACCACTATGTCACGAAATTCTGTGATTGCAACATATGTTGTAGTTTTCAGAAATTGAACACTTTGAAAAAAATTTTTTTTCAACTCGCATCAGTAGTTTTTGAGATATAGCCTTTCAAAGTTTGGGCCTCCACTAGGTGTCGCTCTTCATCCGCTTAAATTTTTTTTGTTTTTAAATGATTTATGGGTGATTTTTGAGGTAGAAAGATGGTTAAAATGTCAATTCCACCATTTTTGAAGATGGAGAATCAAAACTTGACATTGCTTTTTTTCTCTAAAACAAATATTTCAGCATTTTTTAGCATTTTTTAATTTTTTTGGGTAGGCGATAAAATGTCCCAAAAACCCCATGTGGGAGACAGAATATTAAACAAATCTAATGCTCATAGGGTTGTTCCATAACCATACTAACTATGCATAGAATAATTTCAGATAGCTTTTTTGTCCTTTTTGAATGAAAAGCTATAGTAAACATAGTACAAAATTTTTCAAAACCTCATCCAGTTCTATAGTATGGATATTAATGTGTTGAAAATAGTTTTTTCTTAAAGACATGGTTGTGTATGCTATAGAACCAAAGATAAAATACATAAGAAAAATAGGAATTCACTGAAATTTCAGCAGAGGCATTTATAAGCACACTATTCAATGTCCAAGGTAGAATTGAAAGCAAATTAAACACACCTACTGATAATAATTCATAAGTATCAACTTGTACTATTTATGGATCTATTTATAGCAGCATCGATTTATAGATCCAGCTAAGTTTCTTACTTTGGTTCAAGCTGCCACTTCACATGCGGCGTATCAGAGGCCACTTCGCAGTTCCCAGTGTGAGAACCACTGATGTAGAGTATATTTAATTGGCAAGCTTTATTTCACTGTGAATTCTATCTAGTATTTTTTATCAATTTTAATCAGAATCTAAATCCACTTAAATCTTTAAAACTAGCTCTATCCCAAACCTTGACCCAAACCCAAATATTGACTCTCAAAGATGAAAATAAAAAATGCTTCTTTTCCCATATTTTTTGGCCATACGGCGCACTAAATTAAATTAAAGTTCAAATAACTCTAAATTAATTCTGAAAGGAAAGAGGGCGTAATCTAATCCATTTGTTTGATGCACCTGGATATAAGGCGCATGGTTGATGTTTCAGAAGTTCTAACTGTGCCTTATGGTAAAAAAATAGTATTTTGTTCAGCTTAAATTGTTTTGGTAAAAAAGTCAAGTCTTTATTTCTTTTGCAGACTGTTGAAAAGAGTAAGGAGAAAATTTCCAAGAAGAAACTTCGAAGGATGAATCGCTTGAGTGTAGCAGAACTGAAGCAACTCGTCTCCCGACCAGATGTGGTAGAAATGCATGACGTGACCGGTCGGTTGCATTTTGTCGGCATGTCGGTGTTGCTGCATTGCTGACTGCTTGCACATTTGCAATTAGCTAATTTTATATAAATATGTAGATTTTTAGGTACTTCGTTCTTTGCTTTTGTCAAAATTTTCAACAAACTATTTTTGAAATTTTCTTTACATTCCTACTTAGGTCCTATACTCTTTTGCTCTATAAAGCTCGGTAAATGCAGGAATAGGAGCAGATGTATTCTTGCTGAGAATTTAATCTGGGATCCTACAGTTGGTACTACTTACAGGGAGCAAAGCAGGGAATTGCTGAGCATCAAGCAGGGAAGCTGTAAATTCCAATTTTTCTAGTCTTTACTTTGACCCTACCGGGAATTGAACCCGAGTCTACCATTTCAGTATCAACGCTCTATCCACTGGACCACTGATTGGCAACTGTTGGTTTGGTGTTATTTTGCACTTAAACTAGGGCTGAAGGCGAAATCAATGGGGCTATCTAAAGTTAAAGCAGTCGTATTAGATTAGATGAAATTGACTCCATCCTTCTTGAGTCTTGATCCAGCCGTTACAGAAATATTCTGCTTTAACACCTCGTAGGGGCTTTCTCAATTATAGTTGTATTGGCAACCCTGACGTTTCAATGCAGTATTCTTGCCCACATAGGCCTATATTAGCCTATATTTTGATTAAAAGGTTTCTTCGGCGTAGTCTGATTGCAGCATTGCTTTAGGATAGAACTAAGATGGCGTCGCAGGTGTTATTAACGCCAAGGTTGCCAATAAAAATTGAAATCAAGGAGGTCCTCACATCATGTTTAAAGTAAAATATTTCGACAAGGGCTGGATCCAATTTAATACGATTAGCCTAACTTTAGATACCACTGTGATTTTGCTTGCAATCCTCGTTTAATTATGTCTTTACCAACATTTTTTCCAGGCAGAAATAACGTCCTGGTATTGAGTGTAAATGTAAATATGTTATTTGAAATTACTGGCTTTTTCTACCTTGATAATTGTATGTTTTGTATCATAACTGTTTTTTTGAGAAGCAATCTAAAATAAATGACGATAGGAATCCAACACAATAATAGAAAACATTCGTCTTTTATTTGACTTCTTTTGAATTTTTTATTTCAGCTCAAGATCCGCGCCTTTTAGTTCATTTGAAAGCGACACGAAATTCAGTGAGCGTGCCAAGGCACTGGTGTTTCAAGCGGAAGTACTTGCAAGGAAAGAGAGGCTTTGAAAAACCGGCTTTTGAGCTTCCAGAATGCATTAAAAATACAGGAATCATGGAAATGCGACAGGCCTTGCAAGAAAAGGTAGGCCTGCGAGTGTATGTGATAAGAAAAGTTTCTTTCGTTCTGGGTAATTTTTTTGCTGGTATTTTGTTAGCGGTGAGACTTGTTTTTCATTCACTTTTTCTATCAAATGCTACTTAAATTTAGTTGATATGTTTCAAAAAAAAAAAAGTTCTTGCAGCTAAGAGCAGGGGATTGTGGCGGCTCGCCAGAACCTTGCTAGGTCTGGGTGTGGCCCGCAAGGCGAAAAGGTTGGCGATCCCTGGTATAGAGTAATCAATCATAAAAGGACTTTTTTCGACTTAAAATTACCTAAATATTGATTGCTTTAAATTACAAATAATGTTCATGTCTTCAAAGCAGCTTTCCGTCTGACACTTGTCGAGAAGAATCGTCGGAATTGAGAGTGCTATTCTTGACGATTTTTGACAAGTGTCAGACGAAAAGCTGCTTCGAAGACATCATTGTAATTGAAGTAATTTTCAAGTTTTGTCCCACGATCAACTTTTAAATAATGATTGTAACGTAAAAATCTTGTATTCAAACTCTGCACAACAGATCCTTGATTTTTGAAAGTTTTTACGCTGTCTACTTTTGCTCGAGCTGTTATTGAGCCGTTGTTTTGTTTCTACTGTCTTCAAACCGTAAAAAGTACGGATGACTAATCAGTTATCAACCTAGGAATTAAAATAATGAAATACAGACCATAAAAAGTAAAAACTAAAAGTAATCTAAAACCCCCTACAGCCTGTTTCGTCTTTCAACTCGTCAAGAGGGTATCTTATTCAAATAGAACTAAATGATTTTCATCAAGCGTTCCTTTCTTGTATCTTTAGGAAGATCAACGAACGTTGAAATCAAAAATGAGGGAGAAAGTTCGTCCTAAACTCGGTAAAATCGATATCGACTATCAAAAACTGCACGACGCTTTTTTCCGCTATCAAACGAAACCGAAAATGACAATGCATGGTGATTTGTATTACGAAGGCAAGGAATTTGAAACCAGATTGAAAGAAAAGAAGCCAGGAAATCTTTCTGACGACCTGAGAGTTGCACTAGGGATGCCCCTTGGAGAGGTGAGTGGGTGTAGAGATCGAAAATTTGAATTTTACCAGGTTTGTGTATTTTTAGAGGGAGTCGGCAACTTAGCATAAGAATATTCCAGTTTCCAATCCGTGGCTGTCTGTTGTTTTCCTCATAAACGACTGGTTCACTTTGTATACCTTACATTCTACTTTTGTTTGTCATTAAGGGTGTAAGATATTTATTAATAATTATGAAAACATACCTATGCTAATTCCCTTTTTGAAATCAAATTGGGTGATTCGAACTGCCCTATTTTCTGTGAATGAGACTGGGATGCAGCCGAATATCGCACTATGCAGCCCTGGCCGTTCGCCGTAGAACTCGGGAGAGAAGCTGGCACCATTCTCATACTACTTAAACCGTGAGCAGTGGGCGCCTTCTCCCCTTACAGTTAATTACTAGTGATTGTTATTCAGTACCCGTTAGCTTAGAGAAGCAAGTCAACGTACCAAGAACAAAACCGGTCAGTTGCCGTGGACAAAAAATCTATTAACAACAAGTTATCATAATGTAGTTGTCTACAACTACAGCTCTTCACCTTCAAAAGTACTAAGTAAAGCAACATAAACAATATTTGTAGTTCCCACTTTCCAATTTCCATCACAGTTAAACAATGCATTTTTTCAACAAGTACGATTTTGACAATTTAGCTGTATATATATTACTTCGTTCCGGATATACTGTATAATTATTGAAGTTAGCAGAAAATTACACAGTATTAAAACATTAAAAAAACTAAAATCCTATAAAGTTTTTCGTGTTTTAATACTGTCGTAACCTGTCATGATCTTTGCTCTAACGTTTCGTTATTGAGCACTTTTTGAAATACCGATATCAACCACAGATTGATATCAAATTTTGTTTCTAAATAGCGAAATTACGATTATGCAGATAGACCATTTCGCTTTCAAATATCTAATACTATCTAAAATACCGACTTGAAGTACCATTTGACGACAACAATACTTAGAATGAATATCTATGCTTGCGTGGCAGTATTACACTTGTGGATTTGCTTTTTTTTGACTGGTGACATTTTGGCGCGGTCGGTTTGACTTAAAGATTTTTTCCACACAACCGTTTTGACGCGAAATGATCAAAAATTAACGATGTGGCTGATTTTGTTTTCATAGGATGCTCATAAAATTCCTCCTCCTTGGTTAATTGCAATGCAAAGGTATGGGCCGCCACCGTCTTACCCCAACTTGAAAATTTCTGGTTTAAACTGCCCCATTCCTGAAGGATGCTCATTCGGGTATCACGCTGGGGGTTGGGGAAAACCTCCAGTTGATGAACATGGCCGTCCCTTATATGGCGATGTTTTCGGAACTCAAGGTGGAGATTCAGTTACTCGAGATGAAGGTAAGTTTTCATTATTTTAGTTTTTTGGTGCAATGTTAAATCAACGATATTTTCCAAAATTTTGAAATACGATTGATTAAGCAAAATTGGTTATTATTGATAATGCGGGCATTCTAGTTAGTTTTTATTAAAAACATATAAATAAAAGACGTGAGACTGCGATAAAATTAGAAACAAACTTTGCTATATAATTTAGTAATGTGTAATAGTAGTAATGTACACATACAAAGTTATTAGGTTCAATTACATCATGAAACCTGATTTATCTCCAACTGGCAGACTCGTGAATGAACTCGAATCTCAGACGAATTGCAAATTGAGTTGTAACGACAAACATTTTCACTTGTTTCGATCTATTTTGTTTTCCGATTAAAAATCGTTTTTCGAATGTCATCGTGCCGATGCACACCAAATTTTGTTAAATGACCTTCAATAATTGCTTATGACTTCTATATACTTAGTATAGTATACGCACACTCAGCTTTGTACCCTACCAAGAAAGTTGTTGGGAATTTTTGACTTTATCTTTCTAAAAAGCTTGTTACCACTGCTTACTACTACCTCTGGCATTTTGCTGCTTTTTGGTGAGAGTTTTACGGCGTAACTAATCCACTTCAAACCGATCAACGGCTGAGTGGATAGGATAGAGCGTCTGCCCCTGAAACGGTGGACTTTGCTTTGATTTTTGGCGGGTTAAACCAAAGGCTATAGGAATCTGTATTAACAACTTCTCTTCTTGACGTTCAGCAATAAAAAAGGACAGTGCGAAGCCTTCACCGTGTGTGGTAGACAGGTGACAGCTTAGTCAAAGACCGAAAAGCAGTTTCTCTGTCTCTTGGCCAAGGCAACTGGAGAATAAAGATGGAATTACTATCACACTCTTAATGAATATATTGGGCAATATTCTGGCAGTCTGATGACAATGTTTTTCTCCAGGTGATGACGTTGACCAAACACCATGGGGAGAGTTGGAGTCCGAGAGTGAGGAGGAGTCTTCCGAGGAAGAGGAAAGTGATGCGGAGGAGAAGAAAGCTCCGGATGAGACGGGATTCATCACTCCTGCTGAGAGGTAGCTGAGCCTAGAAATTTGTTGCAGTGTATTATACTAAGAGTCATAATAAGTACACCCAGTTTCTCAGTTGTGAAACGCATCGGGCCAATTTAAGGCTTGATCGAAGTATGGACTAGGGTCATCGACTGTTCTCTTATTCTTAGGAAAAAACAGAAATCTTCGAATTTACCACTTTATTTTGGCTAGAAGCACCCTATTCTGTTATGTTAAATTACATTGCACTGTACGGTAGTGTACCGTTTTTGGTCAACTATTATCGAATCGGACATTTAGGTAATTTTTTCCGATACCTTAGCTAGCTCTTTTGTAAGTACTCTTTTTTTATACATTACGCAACACACAAAAAACAAAACCATGAAACATCCGCAACACAAGCAAATAACATGATGTCCATGAGCAATTGAGCATGTTCCCAAGCAATTTTAATATATATTAGACTTACCCATTTTCCATAGTGTTTATGTAGTTTCTGTTTTTTCCAATTTTTTTTTTTTTTCAGATAGACACACCGTTCAAATATAATGCTTGATTAGTGGTTGGTAAATTTTCCGAAATTTTAAGATTTGTAACTATAAAATCTAATACATAACAGTACACAGTTAATCAGTTTAGCTTGATTGTTTTCTACCTCCACTCCAAACAAAATTTCACTCGGTGGAAAACTTAATGGTACTTACTGTTAAAATACGGTTGCTGGTAAAACTTAATGCCACTTACGAAAACATACCGTTCTATTTTCTTACCTACTTGATGTTTCAGTGGAATGGCGACACCTAGTGGCATCTCAACTGTTCCCACTGGAATGGAGACGCCAGACATGATTGAATTGCGTAAGAAAAAAATTGAAGATGCAATGGAAGGGTAAGACATCAAGAGTTAGAGATTAATTGAAACGTGGTAAATTCTAGCTTGTTTTGATTACTGATCTTGGTTTAATTCTACTTCACCAAGATTTATGAAAGTATCTTTGCACCAGAAGTAAACAAAGTTTGTTAAAGCGGGTTTCACTGGACGATATTACAGTAATTCTCAGCGACCTGTTAATACCTAACTCGGAGGCTGTTTTTGGAGAATGACAGATTGACCGAACACGGCTGTCAAAAAATTCCATTCCGAAAATAGTTTGTTTATTGATGAATGGATTTTAGAAAAAGATGTGACTAGTTGTCGAAAGCTCAAAGTTATGTTCAGTTATGTTATGAAAGGAGTTAGCAATGTTTTGTGGCAATTTGGTTGGTAGAGCGGCAATATGATGATTGATAAGTTGCTGGCTCCCACGTCGATTTCTGACCTGGCAGTTTGTCATTGCAATTACATTGTTATTCACGAAGTTACCTTCGCTAGGTAGGGAAGGGACCTTTCGGTCTTCAAGTCAAGCTGCCAACTGTCTACCACACACGGTGGAGGCTTCACACTGTCGCTTTAATTGCTAAACGTCAAGCAAGGAAGCTGTGAATAACAATTTTTATAGTTTTTGATTTGCCCCACCGGGAATCGAACCCGAGTCTACCATGTTGTTGTCCCCGGAAACGGACACATTACGATTGTCGTGATGGCCCATTCTGACAAAGGCAAGCGTAATCCAAAAGGAGGACGATTTGTTGGCGAGGTTGAACGCAGAGTCCCTGGTTTATTGCCATCATTGAATGAACAATATCTTGTTACAGAGGTGATACTCCGCAACTTTACCAAGTTTTACCCGAAAAGGCAGCGCCTGGCGGAGTGGGTCGAGCAATGATGGGCTCTGCTCATGTCTATGACGTGGTGAGTGGTGTAATAATTAAGTTTTCTTCATTTGAAAAATGACCAATCTCTGAATAAACTAACAAATAGTCTTGAAGCTATAAGTGCAGGAGGACAATGTTGATGGAAAAAACGCGGTCAGATAAGTTTTGTATAAAATACATTAATGAAAAAGAAGTATTGTATCTTTAATTGTGACTACGAACTCTGTTCAGTCCAAGAAAATTTGCTAAATTTTGAATATTTAGATGCAAATTACTTTTACGACCGACTTGAAATAAACTAACACCGCCTTGTAGTGGTTGTGCAATCACGTATGAATTGCAAATATAAGTGGCAATTTGCATAGCATTGCCTTTGATTTGAACAATATTGACTTTTCAAACAGCTTTTTTTCATTCTTTTTACCCAAACTCGACCAAAAATACAAAAAAAAAGTTTGACTTTTAACAATATTTTCTATGGCGTCTTGTCACAGGCACGGAAAGGCGCTGCTGATGGCGTCGAAGTTGCTCTGAATCCGGAGGAACTCGATATGGACACAGTTGCAATGGCAGCCAAGTACGAAGCGCGTGTTCGGGAACAGGAAATGGTGCAGAAAGAAGATTTTAGCGACATGGTGGCAGAGCACGCTGCCAAACAGAAGGTGGGTGTTGCGATGTTACGAACTATTTGTTTCGCCGGCATGGGAGTCGGTCTAAAAAACTCAGACTTCGATAGTCGACACCGATTTCTTGGTAAAAATTTTACTGATATGCCCATGGGCTAGAGGAATTGTGCGGTTATTTTTCCACTGTTTGAAATACTCTCTTCGGAATCATTGTACATTGATTTAATAATACTATACTATAGGACATCTGAATCAGCTTTTTTGAGAAACTTTTTTTTCGTCTTGAACGAAATAATTGCGTTTATTAAGTATCGGTTAAAAGCCGCGTGGTGGCCCATCTTTTTTTGTGTGGAAATGACCAGTTGACCACCCTCACAGGTTCCCCAAGCGTATCACTGGATTGTGATATTCTATTGCACCATGCTCCAATCAACGGGAGAGCCGGAAATCTCCAATCAATTAAATAAATGCGCCAGTTTTTCCCGAATAGCCCCTGATAGTAACTTAACATTAACTTTAAAAAGTTTTCAAATACCCTGCCTCTGAACCTCTTTAGGAGCCTTTTTTGGCTCTTCGTCATCAATTTCTGGTCCAGTCCTTGGGGTGTGGCCCGATTTCCAAGTCTTCGTTGAGTTCCTCTGCGCCCCATCCTTTGGAAGGAGTCGGGTAGTACCGACCAATTTTAAAGGGGCATCAAACATTAATTTAAAGGAGGACCAAAGGCAAAATCAGAAAGGATATTTAAAGGTAGACGTATGGTATTAGACTAGATTGGCATTGTCTTCATCCTTTTTGACCAAGTTATTTTATTTCAAACACTACGTAGGGGCCTTTAATGTTATTAATTTTAATAATTTCTCTTGGCAACCCTGAAGTTGATAGTCTTAGCGTTGTTGACGACGCCATCCCAATTCTAACCTAAAGCAACGCCGCTTTTAGGCTACTGCATTGAGTCGTTTCGCTGCGCACTAATCAGTTTGATCTTGTCAGCAGAATAGATCTGAGCTGGTAGAAATAGTAGACGGTTTTGTAGCCTATAGAGCGATTTCAGTAAATATCAAACTGTTAGATACATTTCAGTCTAAATAGAGCCTAGCCTTGCAATAAAGCATTTATTCTAGGCTACAAAGACAAACTAATACCTGATCATAAGACTAGTAGCTTATTGCATTTGCTTACAGTATTTTGTGACCTTAGAATAAACCTTTCCAACTAAGTTGCAAACAATGGCCTACTACTCTAATAACTCTACTGGCCTTACTTTCGCTTGTTCTTAGACGTTTGTTACCTAGTCTACCGTACAGTGTACTTTTTTCCAGCTTGGTCTGTTCTGCTGGCAAGACCAAACTGCGTAGTGCGCAGCGAAGCGACTCGATGCCGTAGCCTTATAGTGGCGTTGCTTTAGGTTAGAGCTATCATAATGTCATTAACAACATCAGGGTTGCCAATAAAAATTATTAAAATTTATAGCATTGGAGGCTTCTACGTTGTGTTTGAAGTAGAACATCCCTGGAACAGCTTGGCCAAGAAGAATATAGTGAACGCCGATCTAGTTTCATGCGATTGGCCTAACTTTAGATACCCCCGGTGATTTTGCGTTTAGTCCTCGTTCAACTCATTATTGTTCGTCAAGCAAATTTTTTTAACATTTTTTGCGACTAATTTCAAATTCTGCCACTTTTAGATCGAAAATATTTGTATTTATTTTGCCTGCTATCTATTGTATTTCTTTCATTTTAAAAATAATTTTTAAATCATTGATCCATGACTGCTCTTGTTGCCATTTTGAGGACGCTAGCTTGGACGTTATCTAGTAGGTCTATCACTATCATAGCTCCTACCAGTCCGCCACCATATGCAGCCTACCACTACCAGTAGATTTTAAACTACTCGACTAGCCTAACTGTTTTTCAGACAAAGTTTTACTCTTAGTTTAAACTTAATATTGTTAATCAGTAGGCTATGGCAGCCTACCAGCCTAGGCCTACTTTTCGTTTCTTCCCAAGCGCAGCAAATCGCATAATTATGTTTTTGCTCTAAGTAGCAAATTCAAAGCAATAAGTGTATTTTTACATTTGAAAAGCAGTTTATCTCATTAAAGTCACAGCAGAAATCTGGCTGAAGCCTATTTTACCCTTAGACCTACAAACTGACTAAGCTCGTTTAAAATCACCGATGCAAATTTTATGTTGTCATGTTACCACAGCCGAATTTTTTTCCCCAAAAGTCAAAACCTTTCCCGTTGAAGCTATTGAACGTCAAATAATAAAAAAAGGAGACAGAAATGTTTGTCATCAATTCATATAATTATTTCTGGCAATCGATTATCTGGTGTTAAAATTCAAAAATTAGATCTCAATGCCCCTTTAACTGCTTTCACGTTTTCACAGTTTAACGTTTTTCTTCTGACTTGAAAAACTTAATAATACTTTTTTAATTTTTAGAAAAAACGAAAAGCTCAGACACAAGATACATCGAAGGGGGCGAAAAAATACAAGGAATTCAAGTTCTAAGATTATAGCTCATTCCAACATCACAGCGGAGTTAAAGACAACCACACTTGGTTGTGTCCTGCAATAACTGATGTGTTGCTGCAAACGTCGGAGATTACTTTCGACCACCGTGTTACCTTGGATTATAAAATATTTTGATAGTCGCCTTCTTGTTGGTCCAGCCTGTGCTTTATTTGAATTTTCATTTCTAGCTCAGTATAGAAGATACATTTCAGATAGTTTGGAATTTACGTTTATTTTATGATTATTGGGGCCAAACTAAGTAGTATTTGCTCGAATTTAAAGTTTGCTGTTTTGTATGAAGTTAAAAGAGGTAAAATTTCCAGCGAATTCTGTTTTCTGTGATGGTTAAAAAAAACCTAATTTTTTGTTTTCGTGTTGGTGTTGCGATTTCCAAAATATTCTACAACTTTTCAAGAGATCTTTCTTATGAAAACTTCTTGGCAACCTTGATTTTGGGTCTTGAGGCCTTGACTACGAATAGGGAAGCAATCAAACTCGTGCTGCTGCTTTAACTATGGAAGGCGATTTTAGGTCTCGTAAATCAGAGCTATGGCACATAACTTTGGGTTGATTTGTCCGCAATTAAGGCCAAAAGATCTAAAATCAGGGTTGCCATAACGTTTTCATCAAGATCTTGTACCATTGTTTCTGAATATTTTGGAAACCGCGATACCTAAGTGGTTGCAAAAAAATTTGATTTCAACTATTAAAAAAGCAGAATTAGCTGGATACTTCACTGTCTGATGATTGTGGCGTTTAGATGTCTGAAGATTGCTTTTACTAAAAAAAGATGTCCAAGTACAAGTTACTTGACTCCTTTTTAGCTATTTTTGAACGTTTTCGTAAACGGGCAAATATTTTGGCTGCCTTAGTTCTTTACCTACCCAGGCAAAAGCAGTTTGTATTTACCCTTCAATTGCTTGTTATCTTTTTCGGACACTTTCCCTTATTCATGTTTTTAACCAACCTTTCCCATACACGTCGCATTATCTGGCGTTTTCCCACTACGGCTGAACATGTATTGAAAGGCTTACTTATTCTCAAGCTTGTCAAAGCAGACGTAGTTTCACCAATGGCTTGTCACTGCAGGCGCTTGTCAAAACAACTGTGTAACGTATACCCCGAACGCGAGATTACTCCATCAACTCGTTACACGTTAACTTAAAAGGGCATTCAGGTCAAATATTTTATGCTCGGTTTTCTCTCAAAAAATTTTGACCGATCTGAAGAGTTTATTTCACCAAATTTGAGCTTACTGCGACCTTCCGTTCTCCAGATATGGCAAACAAAATTTCAAAAGGTTACTGCGTGTTTGTAACTCTCGAGAAGTATTTTTGCTGAGTTGTTGTCAAAACACAGTAAAGGGTCGGAATTGTAAATTACCTGCTTTTCAAATAAATTCAAGCCAACGTGTCAAAAGTTAATCTTCTGTCACAATACTGGCAAAATCTGTCACAATACCGGCAAAATGGCTACGCTGAAGTAGGAGGAAAATTGTGAACTTTGAACTGCAATATCTTGAAAACGGGAGAAAGTCAAAACTTGGTGTGAATACATTTTAGGCTTTTCCCAACATTTTGGTCTAAAGTGAAAAACTTGACTTGAATGCTCGTTTAAGTGAACAGAATACGGCAAGCATAAAGAGAGATCTTTTCAATTGTAGATCAACTGGTTATCGGCAGTAACGGAAATTTTTCTCCATATCTTGATATTTTGCGTATTTCATTTGATTGATTTAGCTAAGTCAAGACGGATTTGGCCTCTTTTCAATACTGACATTTGTAAAATTGCTTTGTTGAAGTTTTCATTTTTGTGAACGAAACTTTTTATCAAACATTTGCCGTTAAACAATATTCTGTACCAACTGCCGGATCATAGTGATATAAAATAATCAATCAATGTTTAATTTTGCTGATTAGTCGCTTAGATTGAGTTTCATAATTGGTGTTCATTAGGGCTGTTCAAAAATACACTTTTGTTGTAAAATCTAGAGGGAACCCCCTAGAATTGTTTCAACTCATGAAAAAACTGTGCAAAAAATTTTTCAGCTCGATCGGTTAAGAATTTGGTGTGTTAATCCACTTTATTTTGGGGGGGTATCGCGGGGGTGCCAAATCACAAAAACAGGCATAACTTATGAATTAGATATCCTACAAGCTTATATTACCCCTCAAAATTTACAGAGTGCTGGTAGTTATTCATCTGAAAAGACATAAAATCGCTTTTGCTCTTACTTGCTGACACATTTTTAGAAAAATGTAAAAATTTTCCTTAAAAAGCGTAATTTTTTATAATTTTGGTTACCAATATTGCAAAATTTAAGAAAAATTAGCACAATATCCTCACTCAGATTTATAAACTGCACAAAAACATTGAACTACAAGGACATGAAGATTTGTATAAAGTTCAACTCTTAACACCAAGTGCAAAAATGGAAACTACAAAACAGTTGCTATGCTACGATCAGTGGCGTACGCAGGATTTTTCAATGAGGGGGGTTTTCAAAAGTGACATCAAAAATTTGTTCGCGATCTATACTTTGGCGAATAAATAACTAAGCGTAATGTAACAAGATGGAGTCAAAGTCACACAGTGCGTAATGCAAATAAAACTTTTCAAACAAAAAACAATTAAGCATTAAGCATACATGTAGTAAACATCATAAGGTTTGCAACTGAATGATGAAGAAAAAATTGTTCAAAACAAAAGCTACGAACCCCCATACGATTATACACAGTGCAAAGCGTGGGCAGCACATGGCCAGAAATTCGCAATTGCGGGGGCTGTTTTGGGGGTCTGGGGGCAAAGCCCCCAGCCGCCGGAGGCACGGGGGTCTGGGGGCGGAGCCCCCAGCGCTTGAAAATTTTGCATTTTTTTTCAAAAATAACTTAATTTTAGGGCTATATTGATAAAAAATAATGCTTTTAAAACGTGGCATAGAAATTGGTAGAGCAAACCTGATTAAACTGTTTGCATAAATGGGCTATGTGGAAAGTGGCTTATGATAAAATTTTAGCTCTCTTGTTTACATGCTGGAAAACCATAAAATCCCAGTTCAAGAAAACTCACACAGAGTAATCTATTTTGTCTATATTTTATAGAGAAAAATAAATGGGGGGGCTAATGGAAAAAATTTTGAGACAAGTGATTGGTAATTAACTAATACTAAGTAGCCCCCCCCCTATTCCTAAGTTTATAATATGTTTGTTGATGAAACCTATGTTTAGCCTTTTTACACTTGCGATCAAATCTGATTGCTTGTTTTTGGGCATTTTTCAAAGTTTTCATTGATTTGTAGGTTTTATTTTAAACAAATTAGCCCCCCCCCCCGTCCTAAATTTATGTTTTAAAAGATGTTTCAAATCACTTTTTAGTCCATTCCAGTGCAAAAACCAGTCTCAGAAGTGCTAAAAACGTGGTATTTTCCTTATTCTGCATTTTGGTAGACAGGCCAATGGGGGGTCTATAACCCCCCCACCTGTGCTACTTGAAGTTACTCTGACTCGTAACACGACATTCCAGAGTTTCCGTATTACACTTACTCGCTTACAATGTTGCATTAAATAACAAAAAATTATTTACTATAATTAAATATTCGTATTAATATGAGAGTAAAGAAGGAGCTTGCTTGTTTTGCGCAATAAGGCGATATTTTGAACAATATACGTCGGATCAATAAGCAGGATGGTTTAAACCCCCACCCCCTTGTGTACGCCTTTGCGCATAAGTGAGCTATGTGGGCGATGGCTAATGGTAACATTTCAGTCCTTTAATTTACAAGCCGGTAAATCATAAAATCATAATTTAAAAAACTCACAAGCATTTATATTCTTTAGTTTATATAGAGTGAGACAGTTGGAGAAAGGGGGGTGGAGGGGGCGAATGGAACGAGATTTGAGTGGATTAATAATCAACTAATACTGAAACCCGATCTCTATGTTTTTGATGAAGCCAATGTTAAGCATTTTTAGCGGTTAAATGTGCTAATTTTGGCAATTTTTTGAAGTTATTATTGATTTATAAGCCATATCGGTGACAAATTAACCCCCCCTAAGAAACTCTAAATGCTTTAAAAGTTGCTTTAAATTATGTTGGAGTCCTTTTCATTGCAAAAAACAGGCTCAGATGTGCTAAAAACGTTATATTTTCTTTACTGTGCATTTTAGTCGACAGACCAATGGGGGGGGTTTGAACCCCCAAAACTCCCCCCCCTGCGTACGCCCTTGGCTACGATTAAAAATGATCGAGAAGAAACATTACCAAAAGTTATCTTGCTGACGATGTACTTGCTAAGGTGGACTTTTTGAAGTCAGTTCGTTCTTGGCGACTTTCCTCCACGCAATGCAGTATCATTTCCCTGTGTTTGGAGTCTTTAGTTAAGATATCTTTGTAGTCTTGCAAGACTTTGATGCCCCTTTCTGCTAAATCATTGGTAACAAGTAAGGTTAAAACTAATCCTTTGAATTTACGAAAATTTTCAAAATCGTTCCATCTTTTGCACGAATACCGAAGGAATTGAACGTTTTCAACCGAAAATTTGAAACATTGAAAAATAATAACAAATTTTTCACGAACCAAGCTTTCGAGTTTTGTGGCTTCTGATATTACTGGAAAAGCTGACTTTTGCGGAGACATGGTTACCTTGAAATACTGCTGGTACATACGAAATATCTTGGCTGCTAGGCTTTGCTCTATGTGATCTTGTAAATCACCAGAGCACTAAGCGAATGGAATAAGTTCCTCGGTTAAGTACCAGAGATGACTTCGTAATGCAGAGATTGCAGCAATGTATACATCTCTGAACACTTCGTTTTTGCGGAGGAAGAGTAACGTCTTGTACAGTTCCACATCGATAACAGCTGCTTCTGTAGCTACAGAAGGTCTAAACCAGCTTGGCGCATAAATGACGGCAACAAAATAACCTAACAGTTCTAAAGGTTTGAGAATCTTTGGATCTATATCAAGTTGTGTTTATAGCAGGAGCATTTCAACGTATATATTGCTGAAGACATCCAGCGGGCCCTATGCTGGGCTCCAGGCTGTCTAAAGCAGAAAGTACCAAATGAATCCTTTTTTAAATAAAAAATAACAATGTCCAAGTACTCCGCATAGTCATCTCGAGGAACGTACGAGGCATTATCGTACTTTATTTTATGAAGTGTTTTGTAGGCACTGCTCATATCTTCAGAAGCCATTTGAAAAAACAATGTGTTGATATGAGTTGTGTCTGCTGCAAAGTCTAAACTTGGCCACTTCCTCTTCAAAAGTACAAAAATTGTTATTTGTGGATTGCTAGAATTACCAAGACATTTGAAAACGTGTGCTAAAATGGCTTCATGTACGTGATGACGACACGCGGTCCACAAACAAGGATGATTGAGGAGTGCTTCCAAAAGAATGCAGGCGCCATTGAATTTTCCGGTATTTGATGCTGTGGTGTCAAAACACATTGCGACAGACTGTTCTTCAAGATTCCAAGCATTTAGTATGTGTTTGATTGCTTCGGCTCGATCTCTACCAGTGCCTCTTTCTAAAGAAGTAGTTTCCAGCAATTTCGTTCCGCTACGATGACTTGATCGAACGGCAATGTGTTCCATTTGAGTAAAGTCACCTCTTTCCTGCAAAGGTTTTTCATCTCAATGAATCGAAACGAATTCCTGTTGTATTGCTTTTTTAAAATCTTTTACTTTTTCAAACATTTTTGAACGGACATTTTTTGCGGTTCTGTTGATTGTACTAGTGCTAATCACAAAATTATTAAGGTCCCCGCCGCTAACTCTTACGATAGCAGCAAAAACATCATTGAAAGCATTGGGAGATAATTTATGGCGATCTAAAGCAGCAACAACTTCGGACGAGTTGGCAATTTTTCTGGGAACTTTGATTTCAACAAAGTCCGGTGCTGGTTGATATCTAGAGGAGAGCAGTTGATCCTCGAAATTGGAAGAACTTGTGCTTGACGGTGATAAAGAACTTTGGCAACTAGCACTTGAAAAATATTGTGAAGAACTTTCTACAACTTTGCTTAACAGTTTTGCTCAGATTCTGAGGCTTTTGCTCGTTTTTGAGTAGACTCTTCTCAGTATAGACGTCTTTTGATTCGTTTGTCCAACTTCATGTCTTTACCGCCAAAAGTAGCTTGACGTGGCCCTTTCTGATCTTGTATAAATTCGAAGTCTTCTTGGCAAAGATGGTCTTTTATCATTTTTTGATATGTCGAAGAGGTTGCCTACGCATAAACGCCAGTTTTCACGATGGGTTCTCGCAGACTTTGGGTCTTCAGCTCTTTTCAGCAGTTCATAGAGATCATTCAGTCTTTTTAAAACAGTCTTTTGACTCACATAGCAGGTGTAGCCTGATGTTGCTCCATGTGCAACTTTTTTCCAAACAGCAATAACTTCATCGTAGCTTTCACTCATTGCTTGCTTTATGATATACTTTTCAACTTTTAGATAGTAGAGAAAACGTCCAATACCCTCTTTATTTGTTAGAAGTTTATTTCCAGAAAAAGGTTTGTCGCTTACTGTCCATATGCCACTCCACTGTTTAATGTCCTTTCTTATCTCCATTTTACTAGCTTGATTTAGATTTTAATTATATTGGATATCACCATAGGTGGGCAAGTTAATGCAAAACGTGAGCTTCGTTTACCACTAGTCCATTAACAAACTTCACACCTCCATTAACGTTAATCCGTTATTTTCAGCTTTAATTAACGGAAGTTAATCAAGTCCGTTAATTCGTTAATATTTTGCGTGTAATTTACGTTTCTTTGTAGTCACTCGCTTTTAGAACACGTATTGACGATGTTGAGCTGATTGTAAGGAAATATTTATTGCTATGGTGGTCTTTTTGTGTTGTGGAAGTTACATTTTACAGTCTAATCTAATTTCAAGATAAAAATAAATTCAAATGCACTAACGAAGCTGCGATCGAAAAATCTTTGGAAATTGCGAACAGCAATAATAAATAGACCTATGAGGTTGCAGCTTATTGTTTGCCACGAAAAAGAGCTCCTTCGCTTTTTTCTATAAACTCGTACTAATACGCAACACGTGTTACCTGTGCAAATTGGTTTGTACCGGTATGATGAACTAATGGTGCAAGAAATTAACCATGGAAACCTTAACGGAAGTTAATTTAGTGCGTTAACATGAAAAAACTTTTTAACGGATTAACGAGTTAATGAAAAAGTTGGCTTCGTTATTAACGGACTTGTGCCCACCTATGGATATCACATATCGGTGTAAGTTTTAACTAATCTGCAGCAAGAAAAAATAAATATACCTTTATCAGAAATTTGATTACCACAAAATCTCATACAGCTCAGGTTGCCTAAAATTGTCTTCATAGAACTAAATAAACATCTATTTTTTGCTGCTTTGCGGTAATTGGACGGTACTGCAAAAGCTAATAAGTCTAGAACTGGACCTAATATTAGGTTGATAGAAAAAGGCTGTAAAGCTATTTTGTGCTTGCTTACGAGTACCATAAAATTAACTCCTATCGAACAAACAACACTGAAATAAACTTACGTCAGCAGTGTTCTACGAAGTCCAATTGGCCCAGCATGAAAAGCACATTGAAGAAACTGCGACAGTTACTCCAGCACTTATCTATATTTAATTATTAAGTGCTTGTAGTTTAATCTTTTAGCGCAATGTTCGCCCAGGTCTATATCACCTTGAATTGAAGTTTTGTTTTCTGCTTATTAAGTTTTGCATAATGCTAATCAAATTTGTCAAAAATTCAATTTTTTGAAAAAATTTTTGCATTTTTCTAAAAATGTGTCAGCAAGTAAGAGCAAAAGCAATTTTATGTGTTTCAGATGAATAACTACCAGTATTTTGTAAATTGTGGGGGGTGATATAAGCTTGTAGGATGTCTAATTCATAAGTTATGCCTGTTTTTGAGATTTAGCATCCCCGCGATACCCCCCCCCAAAATAAAGAAGTGGATTCACACGGCCAATTCTTAACCAATCGAGCTGAAAATTTATTTGCACAGTTTTTTCATGAATCGGAACAATTCTAGGGGGTACCCTCTTAGATTTTATTACAAAAGTGTATTTTTGAACAGCCCTAGTGGTCATTTAACGGCCAGTTGGTCGAGCGGTAACGCGTTCGTCTCTGCAGCGGGAGGTCTGAAGTTCAAATATCGGGCCGGTCAAATCTGACACAGTGTTGCCAACGGATCGCGGCCGCTGCGACATTTCTTTGAAAGAGGGTGTGTTGCCCGCTGGCGCAATGACGCGACGATGGGCCAAGCAAACTCGTTACACGCTTCGGCGTATTACAGCGAGTGTGATGAATGATTTGATTATACACATTATTATACACATCGTCTCTAAGTAATACTGTTGATGATGATTCCCCAGCCGCAACGGTGTGTAACAGCAAGCACTTCATCTTATAACTAGCTTTCTCGATTTAACGCCACAATCTATTTTCTCAAGATATGCCGGTATCATTACTATGCGAAGGGGACCTTCGGTGATCGAGTCAAGCAGCCCCCTATGGTTAACGTTCTTCGTGTCACGTACCAAATCACAAGAGCCTGCTGAGAAGGTTAAAACGCGTTCGATTACTTTCTTTTGTTTTATCGCTAACCTCGACTCTGCGTCGGACGTCTCTATGACAAGATGAACGAGAAACGAACGATAATTAACAATGATGAACGATATATTGTTGAATGTTGAACGGTTTCTACAAAAAACAATGCGCGTTTTAACGCACGCAAAGGCAAATCTTGACACAGCACAGATGTCAATTACTAACTTTACAGTACAACGTCATAATACTCACAAACATCAACACTTGATGCTTGTGGTAAATCAACAATCAGTTTCTTATAAAACGAGCAAAGGAAAGACAGTATTTACCATACTATTTTAGTCCAAGCTGGCAGCTTCACCTGGCGATAAAGCATCCAAAAACGTGACTCAATACGACACAAAATACAAATATCCAAATTCAATATCACGTTTTGTGAGCGTGACATCCAAAAAGATTGGTCTTGCGAAAAGAGCAAACTATCTACCAAATTCTTGCTCAAACTCAACGGCTGAAAAATACATCCAGCAGTAACACAAATTATAGGCTACTGTCAAAATACGAAACCTTCATGCACTGCCCGAGCTCAACATAGCCTAGCGACTGGCTGCAGTAAACGGCGTCTTTTCAGACGCCTTCGAAACACAAATGATAAGCGTGCGAAAATCAACCGGCTCCAAAAACAAAAAAGGGACAATATTTTACAGTTCGCAAACCGGTTTTCATTGATTGATGCACAAGGTTTTAACTACATCATACGGAATTGATTCAGAAAAGTTGCTAATGAGAGGAATGGAACAGGCCTGGCGCCAGAGTAGCGCGAATGTGGGGGCACAAACAATTTTTGGGGGGACACAAAAACTTTCCCTCCAATTCAAGAGTGAAGACCATAAAAAAGGTTTTTGTCGCAAAAAATGCGCGAAATTCCACGAATACTGGGGTGTAGACCGAACAGAAAAAAAATCATCGCAAAATCTGCAAAAAAACGGTTGTTGCTCACGAATACTGGGTTGATGACAAGTGTTTTGAGGGATTCAGGTCCCGAACTGCACTCCAGTGGCACTGAGTCTGTTACTTCCCGTGGGGCTCATTCCTCGCTTGGGGAAACATTTCTCATTTGGGGAGGCATGGCCCCGAAATGCCCCCTGTGGTGCCCGGCCTGGAATTGAATCGTTAATTGGCTGTGGATCAAAGCGCATGGTTCCAAAGCAAGAACATAAGGGTTCATTTCTCGGCAAAGTCGAATGTGGCACAGTTCATCAACAGTTAAATAAGCAACGGTAACCCAGGATTAATGACGCGAAAATAGCCTCGTTTCACGCATCGGTCGTACAAAGCGAGTCTAGAGCATTTCAGCGCTTTCATTCATTCATTTTTTAAAAATTTTGACCACCATAAGTGGAACGACCGACGCTGGCGTCGCGTGTTCCTCTGTTTTTACTCGGCCATTTTCCAACTACCGAATGCAAAATTTCAGACTTTTGCTTATAACTCGAGAACGGTTGGGTCTAGCAACATGAAATATTGACAGCAGTTTGAGATTAATGAGTTGTATGTTTGTACCAAATTTTGAGGCAATAGGTCACGTGACTTCGGTTTTAGAACCCGAAAACCGCCCCGCAAGTTTGGCGTAAAAAGCGGTCTCAGTCAAAAACGGCTTAAGTACGGCAAAAAATATTTTATAGGGTTGTATGTCTCAAAATACCCTTTCATCCCAACTAACCCACTTTTGGCCGCGATGAGGTTTATTTCTTTTTCTTTTCCTTTTTTTTCTTCCTAATTTTTGTACGCTCTTCTTCTCCTAAACCACAACACATCAAAATTTAATTTTTGTGTAAAGTTGTTGAGCTGCAAATGCAATTTTTTCTCCCGAAATTTTTTGGGGCCACTCCACCGGGAACCCCCCCAAAATGGGGCCCCAAAAACTCAATTTTTTTAACGGCTCAAGCTAGGGTGCTAGTTGTTTTTGATACCAGTAGATATTCAACAGACAAATGATTTGACATAGTTTGTGGGTGCCACCCCCCCTAATGGACCCCCCAAAAATCAATTTTTTGAACGGCTAAACTTAGAGTGCCAGTGTTTTATGATATCAGCAGATATTTAACAGACAATTATTTTGACATAGTTTGTGGGTGCCACCCCCCCCGGGGACCCCCCCAAATGGACCCCCCAAAAATCAATTTTTTGAACAGCTCAAGCTAGAGTTCTACTTTTTTTGATATCAGCAGATATTTAACAGACAAGTATTTTGACATAGTTTGGGGGTGCCACCCCCCGGGGAACCCCTAAATGGATCCCCCAAAAATCAATTTTTTGAACAGCTCAAGCTAGAGTTCTACTTTTTTTGATATCAGCAGATATTTAACAAACAAATATTTTGACGTAGCTTGGGGGTGCCACCCCCCCAGGGACCCTCAAATGGACCCCCAAAAATCAATTTTTTGAACGGCTCAAGCTGGGTGCCAGTGTTTTATGATATCAGGAGATATTTAACTGACAAATATTTTGACTCTACTTTTCTGGAGGTTCCATAATCAGATATTTTTGAATAATTGCTGATTTTACGGTAGACAAAAAGTACTTTTGAGCGTCACAGCATTAGCTATGCGTCGGTCGTTCACTGGGTTTGCTGGCAAACTCCCATCTAGTATTAATTCTAACTTTGCTTTTAATTTAAGAAAATTAACACAAACTACAGTACTTGATCAGTGAGCAACGAACAACGTTACCTTAAAAGAGACACTGTTCGAAATTAGTTTTATTGAAGAAGTGAGAACTACTTGAGATAATACAGAGGTGCACCAAACTATTTTTCACAATTCTTATTATTCGCGAAAATACGTTTTAATCCGTTTCATTGGCCTGCAATTCACAATATTGTGATATCACAAAAAGCCTACTGTGGATATTACTGGTAGTGGTAGCCTACATTTACAGGTTCCAGTCGTAGTTGCCAAATTTTTAGATTTGGTTGTAGGCCAATCACTGCTGCGGTTGGTAATCGCGTTTCTTAGTCTGCGAGAATTTTTACAAAATCATTCCTTTTGTGATGTCACAAAACTGCGAAATGCAGGATTGCCAATGGTACAGATTCAAACGGATTCAAATAATCAAATCTTTCGTTATACTCGCTATATTACGCCGAAGGGTGTAGCGAGTTTGCGGGGCCCGTCTCCGCGTCTTTGCGCCAGCGGGCAGCACAGCTTTTTTCGAAGAAATGTTGCAGCGGTGGCGAGCTGTTGGCAACACTATGTCCGATTTGACCGGTCCGAGATTTGAACCTCATACCTCTCGCTCCAGAGACGAATGCACCACCGCTCGACCAACTGGTCGGTTCGTCAAACAGACTAAATTGTATTTTCGCGAATAACGGAACTGTGGACAAAGGTTTGGGGCACCTCTTTATTACCCCATTTAGTTCTCATTTCTTCAATAAAACCGATTACGAGCAATAAATTAATGTATTTCGGAGCAGAAAAACGGAACGATGTGAAAAGAAGTTTCGACCCAAAAACAGAGGAAAAATAAAATCGAATATCGTACATAGAAAACAAATATCGTACGTAGAATGTTTCATTTTGTCTCGGCTCTGTAGTAGTTTTTTTTTACATAAATGCAGTAATATTAATTTACGAGTTGAATTCGCTGATTTTCTGGATTATACAATTGCTTACGTTGTGTCGACACCTCTTCACTCTGATGGATGAAATTAGTTGACTTCGAAACACAAGATTGCGCCTGCGATGGGTGCTCCGCCTCACCAGGGGTTGCAACGATTGCCCATAGTTGTAAAGACAGCATTAAGGTGAAGTCAAACAGAGCTGCGAACCCGAAAAAACTTGGTTGCTTGGCCGAACTTGAATTCGAAAAAATATTTTTTCTAAACTCTACAAAAACTGTTTGAGTTCGTTACAATGAAATTGAGAGATAAAAAAATTATCGGCCAGAAATATTTGTTGTTGATCATGCCTCGTAAATTAATATTGTCGTTCACTTGTTCAAGCGCGTAGCCAGAAATCTGCAGTGGGGGGGGGGGGCTGTTACGGGGGTCTGGGGCCCAAAAAAACTTTTCATCGAAAATTGGAATTAAATCTTGTGTCCAAATTTAATTGAAGATCAAAAAAAGATTAAAAATGAAAAGGTCTTTATCCTGAAATTTGAACATTTTTTGCGTCCAAGTGTAATTGAAGACCAAAAAGCAAATAAGTCTTCACCTAATCTGGAACGATTTTTGTGTCCAACTTCAAAACCATAAAGAAAAAAAGGTCTTAACCTAAAACTAGAACTGCCAATGCGGAAGAGGGGGACTATTTCTATTCCAGTGCACAAATCAGTCTCAAAAGTGCTGAAAACGTGATATTTTTCATAGTCTGCATGCCAATGGGGGAGGACTGAACCCCCTCCCGGCTACGCTACTGCACTTGTTTATGCCATAACGGCGTAAAAAAACTGTATGTATTTCAAGAGAGCGATTAAGTCGGAAAGTAGGCTTAGTATTTTTGTCAGCCTGAACTCGAACAAGGCTCGGCGCCACGAGGGAGCATTTCGGGGCCGTGTCCCCACAAATCACTGCTTGTGCCCCCCAAGCGAAGATTGTGCCCCAAAAGAAAGTAACAGGCCTGGTACCACTGGAGCGCATTTCGGGACCTACCCCCAAGATATTGCTTTTGTCCCCCCCCAAGCGTGAGTAAAGTCTTGTTCCAGGACGAAAATCACAAGTGAAAGCCAAGATGATGCCCAAAATTTCGCGCCGAAAACCTTTTTTTTAGTCTTCCCTCATAAATTTGTGGGCAAAAACAGAGATCCGCATCATAAGATTAGATTCCGTCGCGCCCCGCAGGGCTATGAACGTGCTTGTAACGTGATGTCACTGTAAACTATTAAATTACAGTAGTTCCGCGTGTTTCACTTCAGAAATAATTCAAATTAATGAGCTAAATCATGAAACTGATATAATACAGCAGCAGAAAAGATCTTTGCAAGACCATTTATTAGCACGTATCAAAACAATTCGATACATGTTAGGCAAAGTTAATAATTGTGCCGACGCATTAACTACTTATACTACAAAACACCACTACGCAATTCCTTTTACAAAATAAGTTTTAATACCAGTGCAAGAGTTACTTCATGCAATGTATCGTAGAATGAGTACGGTAGATCTGTTTAAATCAGTGGTTTGCAATTTACAAGATGTCACAAAGTCTGGGTACATTTTTGCTGTGCATATTTCAAGTGATTAGTGTTTAGTTATGAAAATTATCATTCTTTTGTTTTTATCGAGCATGCGCTATGCTAATCAATTAACCATGTACCCAGCATTTATGAATACCTTGCACTAGCCCAACAAACAAGCATTAAATCAATAATATTGCACGAATAATCGTTCAATTGCATTTCACACATCCCAGCGCACTGGGAAACATCACACGATACACCAGTAGTTCCGGTTTTCACATATTACCTATTTACAGAAAGTTTCAGGAAAACAAACAAGCAGGATGCGATGTAAAACGAGTGTAGAGCCGTAACAAAAATTATTGGTTTTCACAAGCAACCATTTTAAGATTGGCAAACATGCAACCGTTTTGAAGTTCGATAAATCAATTTTAGCTCAAATATTTCTGACCAAAATATGAGCTTAGTAGGCTAGGTTACTCTTAAATGCTAAACCCATATTTTTGCCCAGAACATTTCGAAGTTATTTCACTGGAAAAAATTGACCTATTTTCTTTATTATTCAAATTCATAATATGAAAATAAAACTCGAACCCCAACTGTTAAAAACGCCAATGAAAAATGCGCGGATGAATATTTCTCAATTCCCTTTACACCACAAAAATTTTCGGTTAAATGTATATCACTTTCCCTAAAAGTTTAGGTTCTTGATTTTACAATTCTTCCCTCCTGTCTTTTTCGTGTAAAAGTAGAATGAAAATGCAACAAGAAAATCGTCTAGGACATTATTGATGTAATAGAAAACTGTAAGCTTAGTCAACAAACTCTTGTGCTTGCATTTCGCACCGAAAAAGGCCGCGTGTGACTGACTGAATATGTTATGCAAAGTGGAGCCTACATCAATTCGACCCCTAGAATGGGTCTTCACGTAGGGATGGTGAGTATTGAGGATAAATAGGAATTCCTATTACCTAAACCGGCTTGTAGAATACCCGATTTCTACGTTTCACAGACAATGTAACGTTTTAAAAACTATTGTTGCATATCTAGCTTAATAGTGCACTGCAAGAGAAAAACATCTTTTTTCTAGTACCGCAATATTGCCACCGTCGTTACATAACCCAACAAATGCAGGCTGTGCAATCAAAAAGTCACACTGCTAAAGTCAGAAAATCGTTTGTTTCAATCCCCAGGTTACGAACGTACTTCAGATCTCGATTCATACTTTTATCAAAGGGGCATAAAAATTAAGAGGACTGAAAGCAAACTCAGTAGGGTATATATAAAGTTAGGGTAATCATATTAGATTAGATTGGCGTTGACTCCATACTTCTTGACTCAGCCGTTCCGGAGATATTCTATTTCAAAATGACGTAGGGGCATCTCTAATCCTAATTAATATTGGCAACCGCGACATTGATAACATCGGCGACGGCATCTTAGTTCCATCCTAAGGCAACAATTAGGCTAAGCCACAGAGGCTTATCAACCTATAGGTTGATACAGACCTCTGTGTGCTAGAGTACTGCCAATAAAAATCATAATTGAGGAGACCCCTGCGTCATGTTTGAAGTAGAATATCTCCGGAACGGCTGAGCCAATTTAATCTAACACGATTACCCTAACTCTAGATCCCCACATTGATTTTGCCTTCAGTTTTCTTTTAATAATGATACAAAATAGATAATTAGATGTGAGTGCAAAACAACTAATTAAAGGGTAACATCTGGCATCAAAATATGATTACGATAAAACTGAGTTCAAACTATGATGACAATATTTAAAAAAAGACATAAACCAACAAAAGTTCTTCAATAATTACGATACTTAGTTGATACTCAAAATAATGCTGGAATGTGTATATTGTGTAAGGAGCAGCTGATCTGCGCTGGTCTAAGGTGCGGAAGAATTTTCCCCAAAATCATTTGGCAAAATCACACTAAAACTTAACTTACAGCACAAGTTTATAGAATAAAACTGTTTTAAGGTAAAAGCAAGTTTGATGCATTCTGAGTTACACCAAAAAATTAATAGGTATTTCCTCTAACACAAATGCAAATTTAACAGTGATCTCCTGCCATTTGTATCGACTCGACAGCGACATGATTTTTGACAAAACTCGATTATGATTCGCCAAATTAAAAATAAGGTAAGTGTGGAGGACTGGAGGAGCATACATGAAAAAAAAACAAGAACAGCTCACGTGATAAAAAAAGAAACAACAATAACAAAAGACAAGCTGCAATATAATACTATTAAAAAAGGCACGTAATACAAGTAGGGGTGGGCTATAGAGGGTTATGTTTCAGATTCAGGAGCTCACGCCCTATTTTGATGCAAAATGGTCTCCTGAGCATTTTGATACCTTTCTTAACCAAATCGGCCAAAAAACCAGAAGGTGCGGGCCAAAAAACTGTATTCGTGGAATGGGGAGTGAAAAAATCAATTTTTGTCATTTTTTCTCGTTTTATTGATATTTTACGCTCGTTTCTCGTCACTTTGGTGTACATTGTATGTTTTTGAGGTCAAGCAATTTATTGAAAGTGACAATTTTTAATTTAGGCTACAGCTTTTATGTAAATGAGCAATTTTTCATATTTTTTTTATCTCAGCGCATGCGCATTAATGAGTCCAATTTCTCTCAAAAAGTGATACGCATTCATTAATCTATAAATCAAATGATTTTCTTCACTAGTGACATTTACCTTATTCATTCTTATCTTTTACAGAAAAGAGTTCTCAAATTAAGCCTATCTATGTATTTATGGACAAACTACCTCATGTTTCTGAATGTGTTGCTGCTATTGTCAGTTATTCTCCAACAAATGGTTCACAACTTCAAAAAAATGCCAAATATCACTTCTCAGTGGGTGTTGCAGAATTGTGGCACAGGGCCTTCACAAAAGAGCATGTGATATCAGTAACAAGCATTACGAAAAAAATTGAAAATGCATTAAAGACTATAGATCCCAAGTGCAAAAGAAACGAGGAAATCAACGTATAAATCGCAAAAACTGGCAATCCAAAACTCCCACCTACTTGATCTTTTAAAAGCTACTTCAGATCCAAACACATTTGATCCTGATGAAAAACAATTCTACTTTGATCAAAAGCAGGGGACAAGAAAGATGGTTCTCAGTGAGCAGGTTGATGTGGAATTTGAAGACAAATGAGCAAAGGAATCAAGAGCTGCAGAGCTTGCTAGAAAAGAAGAATTGGCTGAAGCAGCAGGAGGCTTTGATGAACAGGATTGGAATAAGTCAGGTCCAAGTGCTACAAGTGAAAATGTTGGCATTGATAAAGGATCTTTAGATCAATCAAAAAATAGATCTGGCCTAGTTCGTCAATCCAAATGTCTTGTGAATAATTTAACCCAGACGGAATCAGAAAAATCATACACAACACCAATAAGAAAGACCAGAAACTTTGAACGTAAAATCAAAGCAGTAATTGCTACATCAAGTGCCAAAGCTAGAATTACTGTAGAACAAGCAAGGAGAGCTTTCCAAGCAAGCTCTGAGGTATTCTATAATGAGAAGTACTATCTCAGTGTTGATGATGTCCCAGAAGCCTCAACAGACCCAACGTATGAAAACCCTAAACGCCCACGATCTGCAAAAGATTATGCACGGTATGAACATGTTCTACCCTCAGCTCGTGTCATCAATACCCAGAAACACCTCCAAGCTATCCAGGCTGAAAAAAACTGTGCCCTGGCAATACTTGACACTGAACCTGAAGACAAAATTGCTATACATTATGACACCACCACACGCCGATGCATCACTGGTGATTGGACTTCACTGATCATGAAAATCAGTAATGGCCAAACACACAGACTACGTCCCCTATCCCTTGCAATAGAAAATAGCAAGACCATCAGTGATCTTCTTGTTGAAGAGTTTCAGCGTTTAGAACAAGCCGGGAACACATCTGTCAAAGTTCTTTGGGAGAAGGTTACATCAGTAATGACAGACTCAGTATCCAAGAATCTTCATGTGGAGGATCAAGTAGCGGCCACTCTAAATTCCACTCACATCCCTTTCCACCTGTTATGTGTGAGTCACACGTGTGAAGTCTTTGATAGAGGAAACATCAAAGTGTTAATGGAAGCAGAAAAGAAGCTTGGACTCAGGGAAATACTGATCACTGGTATGCCTGCACTCAAGTCATTCCTGCCCTCAAGTAAAAGTGTCGCTGTTGCTGCCCTTGAAGCCCTCAACAAACTTGTTATAAACAATGGTCATAAATCATCACAATGGCAGCTCTTTGACAAGCACTTGGCACAGTCTGGTAAAACAAAGAAGCACAGCCAGTTTCATGAGCGAAGGTTCGGCAAACTCGATTACACTGCATCTACTATACTCTACCATCTTGAAGATTATGAAGCAGTTCTGCAATCCACGAAGTCAAACAATCAACTGGTGCAAGCATGCCGGATCTATGTGGAATGTTATATATCGTCATTCCTCCACTACTAATATCGACAAATTCTTAGGTGACTTTTCTTCTTGCTTGAATGAAGCCACTTCTGGTGACAAAACGTTGTATTTGGCAGGTGATATAAACATCAATATTGACAGATAAAGCAGAACAAAAACAGCAAATGATTATATTAACGAAATGCTCAGTTATAATGTAATACCAATAATTACATTACCAACAAGAGTAACTTCCAGATCTTCGAGTATTATTGACCATATCATAACTAATGACGTCAACCACAATATAATACCTTTTGTAATACCTGTACGAGATGATTTATCATATCATTATGTTGTAGGCTGTTGCATAAATGACTTCTCTAAACCTCGTTGAAAAAGAAACAAGAAATATATATTAGAGATAAATCAGCCTTAAATTCTGAACTATTCTGTGAAGATTTAGCGACTAATTTATCTATTTATTTTGAAAAGCTACCAGCTTTGAATACTGGTACAATTTTTGACCTTCTTGTTTCGTGACACATTTATAGATTCCTTATATTGATTAGTACATTTTTGTTGTGTTTTGCAGATTGTAACACTGTATCGAAAGTACAGCTGAAACTAGCAGATTGTAAAAAAATTTTATTTGTTGGATTTTGTTGGAAATGGCATCGTTAGGGTTAATAAAAGCAGTGTTGTTGGAATGTAAAATGTGGGTCAATGCAGACCTAGGTCTCCTCAAAGCAATAGAAAACCACAGGAAAACCACAATTTCAATGCCAACCTGGCAAGATCTAATATATGACGTGATACGTTGAACTCGGCAACATACCAAAGTACAAGTCACTGATATGATCAAAAACAGTAAAAAATATGTCAAAATGCTTGCTAATTTGACATATAGGGTGTAGCCTGAAGTAAACATTTTCACTTTTATTGCATTTCCTGACCTCAAAAACCTAGAAATACGCACCAAAATGTAAAAGAAAGGCCTTAAAATAAAAACAAAATGGAAAAAATGATGAAAACTGTTTTTTGTTGCGCACCCCTCCCCAAGATGGTTTTTTGGCCTGCACCTTCTGGTTTTTTTGTCGATTTGGTAAAGAAAAGTATCAAAATGCTCAGCAGACCATTCTGCATCAAATTAGGGGGTGAGCTCCTGAATCTGAAACATCACCATATTTTCACGCTGTATAGCCCACCTCTAATACAAGCAGCAATAATTATTATGATATTCACAATGATAATATAACAACAGTTAGATAAAATCTGATATCCTCATGCACAACGATACTTTAAGTGCACTGCAATATTAGAAGTAATATATGAATCCAGCGATTCAAAGCAAAAACATCCCTTCACAATGTTTGTACAAAAAGGAAAAGCTCTTCACAATACTTTCTAAACTGCCAGCAACAAAATCACATTATACTTTATTTTAACCAAACTAATTGATCCATAATTATCCTCCACTTACAAGAAAGCGACAGTGGCACTTTTATTTTGGATGAAGCGTTTTCACCCACTTTATATTAAGATTGCTGATTGTTGTTTTGATGCCCAAGGCACCTTAAAATGCATCATATTTCGCATCATAGTATATTACAACAAATTATATTATATTACAAATGCATCATATTACAACAATCACCCTAAAATGCATCATATTTTCAAAACACAATTTTAAGTAAAAGTGCAATAAAAAATATTGTGAAATGTCATCAACTTACTACTCAAGTTACTATTTGCAATATTTGTAGTTTCATTCTATGGCTAAAATTGCTACAAACAGACTAGAATTTTTGTTGATCTGCTATCAGATTGATCGTGATGAAAATAATGACAACTTAGACAAGCAAAACACTATTTCTTCAACTCCACAATTTTATCTGGAATGTCCAAAATATCTTCCACAATTATCGAAACTTAATATATGCACAAAAAATACTGACAGTATTTATCATAAAATTCGTGAAAGTCATCGTTACTTGAAAATTTCAAACTTTACTTGATACCACTATTTAGTAGCAAATTACTTTAAATAATAATAATAATAATAAAGCATTTTATCAACCCCTTGAGATAAGATAGCAAGATACAGATAAAATCATACATATTGAACCTTAACTTAACAAATACAGTAGCGACAACAATACAACAATCACCTTAAAAACTGCTCATTCTGCATAGTGCACACCATTACTAAAATGATAAATATCCCAAATTGCTTGTCGCATCTGCATCGAAAGGCAAAGAGAGACAATTTACAACATGGCCACTCACTTTGCTCAGAGATCTTTTTGTTTTATCTCATTTTCCATTTTGGGCAATTTGTGGTAAAGCTTGGTGGTTATTGCTTACACTTCCATTAACACTGACTTCTACTTGATCCATTTCAAAATGCGCAAGATCTGACAGTGATGACTCATTAGTAAAAGAAAGAGGTGATAATCCCGACAGAATGTAAGTATGAGGTAATATTTTATGTGCAAAATGAATGTACAGAAAATTCAAAGACAATAAAACTACAAACACTATCAGCCATTGGATAAGAGCTGACATCAAACTTTTTTCTTCAATTGCATACCAAATGCTTTCAGTGTCTTCAACACTGTTTATGATCCACCAGACAAAAATGGCCACTACCTGGACAGGTACCAAAACCCAAATAATCCAATCCCATAATCTTGGTAGGATCCAATCAGACCCATCACCATAACGATTGACAACCTCTCTGCGAAATTTAGAAACTCCGAATCGAATAACCAGGAATAAAATCAACGAGCCACTGATTACAATGGCTGAACCCCACACAAAATCCTGATTTACTAAAAAGTGGATATTTAGAGAACTTCCAAGACCAAACAAGAACATTATCAAGCAAATAAATGGAACAGCAAACTTACGAGGCACTTTAACATCAACTAGTTGGTGAGTACCAGCTTCAATTAGGCTGACAAGTGATGAAAATCCAGCCAAGAATAGGCACAAAAAAAAGAGCACTGTAATTCCTCGACCAACACTAAGAGTAGAATATAACAAAGGAATCCAAATAAACGTAAGGCCAGTGTTAGCTGGGCCATTGTAGGTAAAAGCTTGCAAAATGTTATTAATAGTCAAAGTTGGATTTCTGGTAGTTTGAATAGAAAATACAGTTGAAAACATTGTGATCGCCATGAGCAAACTTAACAAATTGTTAATAGCTGGAATAGAGGTGCCGTATTTCACAACCCCATGCTGCTTGCCAAAATATGAGGCATATACGAGCAACGTACCAGAGGCTGCTCCAGTGTCCCAAGCATTTTGAGTCAAAGCATCAATCCAGGTGTTTGGATTTTGTAGTACAGCCCAGTCCATGGTGAATAAATGTGAAATGCCAATTGATGCATATGGCAACGTCAGAGAATAAACAAAGGATACTATCATTATGCATAAAAGTATTGGAACCATGACCATCATTACTGGCTCAATTGAACGAACACCAGCCCATACGCACAATCCACCACCAATAATGACACATGCTTGAAACAAAACTGGCCAACTAGAGTGTTCTGCAAAATGGTCAAAGACATCATGGCTTGTTGCTAATTCCAGTGGTAGAGGATGAGCTATGTAGTAGCCAAAATAGTATGCACACCAACCACATATCACAGCATAATAACAAGCGATTGCAAAACTAACAAACCCAATAAATGCTCCACACCACATCGTTTTAGGGCCAAGCATTTTCTTGAATGAAATGATTGCAGCAGATTTGGTGAAGCGACCAGTTCCATATTCGATCAATAATAGAGGAATAGACCATGTAAACAAGAACAAAAACCAAACCAGAAGAAAAGCAAGAGCCCCATCATCACCAGTATTATTTGCAACAATGCGAGGATATCTCCATATATTTCCAGTTCCAACTGCAGCACCAAGGCAAGAAAAAGCAATTCCAAGATTAGACTTAAACGTCTTTGTTGGCTTAGCATTACCTGGCATGATGGATGCTGATTCACTGGACATTTCTTAAAAAAGTTATATGGTCTTCAACTTTGTAAACTGTGCTCTGCAGTTTATTTTACTGTATCAAATCAGGCAACTTTGCTCCTAAACATTAATATTTACCAAAACTATATCTGCAATTATGGCCCATTAACCCAAATCTGTAAACTCAAAATCTTATCACTTAGCATCAATTAACAGTACACTGTATATTTTGTTTAGTCTTTATTTTGATTTAAAGAAGGAAGGCTTTGTTTCGCCAAAGTTTCTATGTAGTTTTTTTTTATTCTGATAAACAAATACTGTACTGTGTAACATCAAAGTGACTTGGCGGATAGAACATGCGCAGCTAAATAAACAAAGATTCCAGTGACGTCACTAGTTTTCAAAAATTTTTATTTTGCTTATTACAGCTTTAGGTCTGGGCTAGGGTTTAAGTTAGAGCGAAGGTTTAGGGTTAGATTTTTTTGGCTTTATTACACAAGATGTCTGCGTGCACAAAATGTGAGCCAAGCCTTTTCACTTTTCCATTAAACATTTTTCATTTTCATTTTATTCTCAACTTACAATTTTTCAATAAAATAGCTAGGCTACTTCCTTACTGCTAAAAAAATTGAAAGGTTTATTTTTATACTGTATAACTATAACTCACTTTAGGTTAAAATACAATTACAAGCACATCATCGCACTGTTAAGATGAGCAGTTGAGTTACCAGGAATATGGTAGGTACTGCCAGTAGCCTAGTTTACTACCTAGCCTCAAAGCTGTTGCTGGTTTTGCTACGTGATAAATTATGATAAATACAAGTATATACACTGGTAAATGAAAAAACATTATTGTACATATAAATAAATGTCATTTTTCCAAATGCTTTATTTCACTAAAAAATTAAATCTTTTTAATTTGCTTCGGCTTCTAGCCTATTTAAACAAGATTTACATACCACTGATGATCCTATTTGCAAGTGAAACAGACGTTGGTTTCTGGTTTTGCAGGATTTTAATATTTAATAACTGAAACAGAAGACCTACGGTAATGATACTGTGGTACAACTGGTAGTGATAGGCTTACTGGCTGAATGGTATCTACTGCGATATTTGCTTTAACTCTTTGCTATCAAGCACTTTTTGAAACACTGATATCTGGATATCATAATCAACTACAGACTGACTTCTTTTTATTAATTAGGATCCAAATCTAACCCAACTAAGTCTACCCTAGATCAGAGATATTTTAAGCCATAAGCCCTACCAGTAATTCTACCCTTTAAAAAATGAAATCAAATCTTTCACTAGCCCTATACATGATACTGGTACTCGCTTTATGTTTACTATGCCGAAGTGTGCAGCCTAACGAGTTCGCAGGGCCCATCTCCGCGTCATTGTGCCCGGGTGGCGAGCCATTGGCAACACCGTGTCCAATTTGATCGTTCCGAGATTTGAACCTCAGACCTCCTGCTCCAGAGACAAACGTGTTACCGCTGTGCTCGACCAAAAAGCATATGAAAATGTGCAGATGATTATTTCTTGTTAATGTTACTGTAGGCTACTTTCTCTCTCACTTTTAATTGTTTGGTGAAATAGTCACTCTCTGACTCTCTTAAAAAACGAAGTGACTTGGCGCATGGAATGTTTGAGGTTAAACAAAGATTCCTGTGATGTCACATGTTTTCGAAAATTTTTATTTTGATTATTACAGTTCAGAGATCTGAGATATTAATTTGAGTGGGTGTCGTTAAGTATGAGCAGTCGCTTTTTTTTTTTTGGAAGCTCAGCAATTCATGAGTGCACATGAAGTCTCTCCTACTCTTCAATCTAAGCTTTTCTTCAAATCTAGCCCTAACCTAACCCTAATGAGTGCACACATGAGAGGAGCGAGAGAGTGTGCACGCTCATACACAAGCCACAGAGATTTTTTTAAAAGGTGGGCGACTTATACTTAATGACGACCAGTTTGAGTTAGCGTTTACCGTATTTCAGTTTAAGTTACTTAGTTGGCGCTACCAGGTAGGATTAGGGTTAAGTTTTTTAGGCTTTACAACGAAATGCCTGCACGCATGGAACGTGTGCCAAACCTTTTCCTTCAAAAAAAGATACATACGGTAGCAGGTCACTTACCGTTATTTCACAATGTTTTATAACCAGACAATCGAGTTCTAACCTAAAACCAATTAGGCCTAGTCGAACTCACTGATAAGCTCGAGTGAAAAATTTTACACTTAACTAATACACCATGAAAATCAGAAAAAACAAGTTAGCCTAAATTTTCGCGCAATATAACCTGTTTATGTTGACCGGCTAGACAAAGCACCACCATCAGAAAGCTTGTACGTTGCATTTTTCCAGGACACAGACTGCAGAATCACAAAATCGTGCGCCACTTCGGCGCTGAAAACGCACAAATAGTTTTGTCGCGGCACTGAAGCCATGCAACAACGTAAATTATAGCGTTGATGGCGGAAAATCTCCAATATTCGCGGTCCCAAAGAGTAGATTTTTTTAGCAAAAAAAACTGGAATTATAGAAGCAAGTTTAATTGCGTCGTTGGATAAGCTGTCTACGATCATTATCTCTGCTTGGTAGTGTAGAGGTGAGGTTACTCCTATCCTCTCTAGCCTCACCGATAACAAACCTTTGTTTCTCAAGGCAGAGTGTTCGCTAACGACCCTGCAGGCTGCTTATCCTTATTTCCACAATTCATAAATTTTGATAAAGAGTCAATTTTATACAGTATTGTGATTGCCGAAAAGGTTCTCTCTACACAAATCACTGTGAAAGCTGAAATTAAAATAAATGCATTGATGCCAAGAAAAAAAAAGGCAACCACCATATTGCAACCACACACAATTATGATGATGCAACTATTACGAGCAATTATGATGGTGTAACTGCGAGCAAGTATGACCGAGCTGCTACGATCACTTCCACCATTGCGATCAAAATTCGAAAGAATTTTGGCCGCATTGCTGGAAGGAATTGTAGTAACTTCGACAAAAAATGACACACAACGTGAATTTTGACATGTAAATGGAAACTTTACCAAACACTTTGAGAGCTATTCTCACGGGAGCAATCGAAGTTAGCTGCAGAAGCTTAGCGCGTGTGACTTTTAGCTGAAGCCGTGATCGAGCTGTCGGCCTTCGTGCTGGTCGATGGGACGCAGCTGATTGTTTTCGTGTGCTATAAATAGCGAGGATGCATTCAGACTTCTAGAAATGATGGTTAGAGCTCTTATTGAATCAAATTAGGATTGTTTTTTGACGAAACATGGAAGCTGCAGGCCAAAGTTCTTTTTTTCGTGTGTGCTTGGCAGTTTGGTGCTTTCGCGGGTACGCGAATTGGGCAGAAGCATAAGGAGTAGAAAAATGTCAACATTCAAGAAAAACTCGCTAAACACACAATTCAGCAAAATTTGGTGCAGCGATTGGGTGTTTTTTGGGGCAGTGGCGAAAAAAGAAACAGAAGCAAATAAAAATATCCCAAAAGGGGTAACAAAAACCTGTTTGAATGTTCCAAGCAAAACAAGCCTTTTAAAAAAGAGGCCCCTGTATTGATTAAAGGCAAGAATGCTGGGAAACGTAGGACAAGTGTGTCAGGCCGTGTGTGCAGTAGCGTAGCCAGGGGGGCGGGGGGGCTCGAGCCCTCCCCCCCCATTGGCTTGTGAAGTATGCAAAATTGCACGTTTTTGGTGCTTTTGAGGCCGATTTTTGGTGAAAAATTGAAAACAGCCCCCCACCCTCCAAAGGAAATTGGGTGCCGAAGTTGTGAAGTGCATGTCGTGATTCGGCCTGAAAAAGCGTTTGAATTTCGGATTTTAGCCGAAAAATCAGTCTTAATTTCGGTGAAGACCTTTTTTTTTTGAGATCACCTGTTTTTGGGCTGAAAAAACGTTTGAATTTCCGTTTATGGCCGAAAAATTAGTCTTAATTTCGGTGAAGACCTTTTTTTTTTGGAGATCATCTGTTTTTGGGCTGAAAAAA
Source organism: Trididemnum nubilum (assembly GCA_963965965.1). NCBI lineage: Eukaryota > Metazoa > Chordata > Ascidiacea > Aplousobranchia > Didemnidae > Trididemnum > Trididemnum nubilum. The sequence goes on from OZ014480.1 coordinate 39,663,147, forward strand.
CATTTGAAATTCCGAACTTTCCGAGAAATTCCGTCTTAATGTTCGGACAAACCGTGTGATTCTGATTCAAGAACAATAAAAATTCGGGTCAAGGTCGTTTGCACTTTTCTCACTCTTTCAAAAAAGCCCCCCCCCCCCTTTTCCAAATCCTGGCTACGCGCCTACGTGTGTGGGTTTACATTTGTATATAGTTGTGCTCAGTTGCTAACTGAGAAAATGCTAGAGGCCCAAATCTTAGGCATCATGAAATCGGGGTTTTCTCTACACGAATTACTGTGAATTACTGAAATTAAAATGAATAGGTGCATCGATGCCATGAAAAAAAGAAAAAGTTAACCATGATAATGCAATCACACACAAGGCAATTATGATGATTCAACTATTAAGAGCAATTATGATAATAAAACTACGAGCAAGTACGACCGAGCTGCTAAGGTAGATTTAAAAGATACTGCTCGAAATTGGGTTTGAGTGAAGAAATGAGGACTTCTTAAGGTAATAAAGAGCGTGCTCCAAGCCTTTTTCCACAACCCTTTTCTTTGCGAAAACACGTACTTTAATCCGTTTCACTCCGTACCATTGGCAACTCTGCATTTCATAATTTTGTGATATCATAAAAAGCCTACTGTAGATCAGTATTGGTAGCGTACGTCTACAGGTTCCAATAGTAATAGCCAAACTTCAGGTTTGGTTATGCGCTACTCACTGCTACCAGTTGTGGTAATCGTGTTTCTAAGTCTGCGAAAATGTTTGCAAAATTATGCCTTCTGTGATGTCACAAAATTGCGATATGCAGAGTTGCCAATGGTACGGAGTCAGACGAATTAAATCGTGTTTTCGCGAATAAAGAGAATTGTGGAAAAGGGTTTGGGGCATTTCTTTATTACTTCAAATAGTTCTCATACCGAAAGTTTTTGTTAAATTGGTTTTGAGTTAATAAAGTCGCAGCCGATTTTGGCAAAAATAACGTCATTTTGCGATGACGTCATTAGCGGTTCAAATTTTGCACAAAGGTTTATTTTTTATACTGAATCATAAAATGCAAAAATCAAAGTGGTTACGTCACTTTACCTCTCACAACGTCATTTAAGGTAAATATGAGCCAAAAAAATGCTCAGATTTTGGAAAGTGACTTTGGCAAACCTCAAAGTTGGAAAACTTAATTACCTTAGCTACTTCAAACTTTTAGGGGTTATTTGTAAATAAATTTGACTCAAAATCAAGTTGGTTTGAAGAAACAATCTTGCGTATGAAGGAATTTATCACAAAAAACCTTGTGGGGTGCATTTTTGCTCCTGTGCAATAGGGTCAAGCAGTTAATGTAAACAAAAAGTGGCTCCAAAATCTGCTGGTTTTTCTAAAAACGCCCAAAATTTTTTACAAAAAATGTCATAACTTTGTTCACATTTGATATTTTTTCAAAATTCAAATTCTATGACAAATTTGACCTAATTCTGCATTCAGTTAACGTAATTTGATTTTTATAACATAAAAACCATAGGTGGGCAAGTTAACGCAAAACGTTAGCTTCGTTAATCACTAGTCCGTTAACAAACTTCACACCTCCGTTAACGTTAATCCGTTATTTTCAGCTTTAATTAACGGAAGTTAATAAAGTCCGTTAATCCGTTAATATTTTTCGTGTAATTTACATTTCGTTTTATTCTCTCGCTTCTAGAACACGTATTGATGCTGTTGAGCTGATTGTAAGGAAATATTTATTGCTATGGTGGTCTTTTTGTGTTTTGGAAGTTACATTTTACAGTCTAATCTAATTTCAAGATAAAATAAATTTGGATGCACTAACAAAGCTGCGATTGGAAAATATTTGGAACTTGTGAACAGCGATAATTAATAGGCTGCAGGTTATTATTTGTCACAAAAGATCTCCTTTCTTCACTTTCTTCTATAAAACTCGTGCTAATACGCAACACGTGTTACCAGTGCAAATTGGTTTGTACCGGTACGATGAATGAATGGTGCAAGATATTAACAATAAAAACCTTAACGGAAGTTAACAGAACTTGACGGAAGTTAATTTAGTCCGTTAACAGAACTTAACGGAAGTTAATTTAGTCCGTTAACATGAAAAAACTTTTTAACGGATTAACGAGTTAATGAAAAAGTTAGCTTCGTTATTAACGGATTAACGATTAACAGACTTGTACCCACCTATGATAAAAACTAATACTTTAATTTTGAGCGGACCAACTGGCGAACTTGCCCAGCTCTGGTAATTACTTCGTGTGTTGACTCAACTAGCTGTTTCTTTAGTCGCACATAGTAGTCGTCGAAAATACCGAAGCTCCGAACGCACAAGTGTCAGAAGTTTAATAAAGTTAAATATGGTTGTAACAAGAGGTGTAACGGCAAAGGAAGAATCCTCATCAGCTCAAAAGTTTCTAGTGAGTTTTGTAAAATAAGTTCAATATTTCCGTGAATTTCTTTAAATTCTTGTCTTCTAAATTTACAAATCGTTCCAAGCCACCTAGTAGAGATAATTACCGTAAAGCGTCTTAACAGAAGAAAGCAATCACGTGACCAGGGTGCGGGTAGAATCCAAATCGTACAATAACATAATTTGCTTTCTCTCGGCCATCCTGCCGACAATAAAATAAAATCCAGTATCAAAAAGAAAGAACCAAAAAAAGGTGTTATCGGCTAAAATTTGGGTTATAAAAATAAATGATCTCTTCGCGTGTCCACAAAATAATTTTAGTCGAAAAATAGGTGGCGACTTAATTAGTGGGCGCGGGCCAGATGAAATTTTATTGTGGACAAAACTTAGGACACTCTTGATTTAAAAGCTATCCATGCATACTGCATAGCGCCGCAATGAAAAAGAAGTTAGGGGGATTATCTTGATAGATGGGCACAAAAAACGAATACTTTTTCATGTTTTTTATTCCAAATGCGATGCATGTTGTTCAGTGTTCACGCATATTATATAATACCACGAGTGTAAGTAAATCACGTAAGTAAATAAGCGTAAATGCTAACTAAAAACATTTCAAACGCTGAGAAAATTGCCGTATCAACAAGAGGAAACTGGCTAAGGGCTCTGGGAGAGCGCTTTAAGCTTCTCCAGAATCGTTGGAAACAGAACCCCGAAAGCTTTAGGATTTTGACTTATTAAAACATTGCACAGCAAGGTTTCACCAATTCCCATTTACTTTCATATACTCGATAACTATGCTTCGTATTACTGCATGCTTCAAGGGAGCGACGCTTCTATGAAAAGAGCAGCTGCCCAACTCTTTCATAATGTCTGTCTGTAAGATTGGAACTGAAACGTTAACAACTCTCCAAAGCAACTCCATGCGTGTAGGAAATCCAGTCATGTCAAAAATGGACCCATGCTGCAGCAGTGACAGAAAATGCTCATAACTGAGCAGACTGTTGTCTAGTTCCATTTTCTTCGCAGCCATGATGCAAAGAAACCAACAGATTTTTCTGATGGATCGGGTGCAGTGTTGCCACTTGATATTGATTTATATGCCTGAGATGAATGTGCAGGATCACCAGGAAGTGGATCGTTTTCTAAAATCGATAAAACATAAACTATAATTCAAGTTAATTTGATTTTACACGGGGATCAATTTTGAGATTTGCCAAATAAACAATAGATTATAGTAAGCTTTATCACCACGTTCGATCGGAAAAATTAAAGCCAATTATTATAGCCTACATGAAAGAATATTAAGCCATTAGAAAGAAATTTGTCATTTGAGTTAAAAAACGTTTCGGTTTATAATTAATGTTGATTGATTAATCCATATTATTTATCCTTTTGCAAATTAAGCAACAATGGCGTTTTTATTTCAGACGAATTGTCAACCGCATAGGAATGAATTATATTTCAAGTTAATTATTTGTTGAACGAAATATCCTGTATTTTGCAGCCTCACCAAATAAACCAAACGAAAACATTGAACGACGATTTGATGCCTGCTGGCTTTGTTTTGATCTTCGTGGCTGACGTAAAGAGTTAACTCGCCTCATCCCCTCCTTATCCGATAAACTTCTCTCGATCATCAACTCCATGTCCTCCTAAAATGCGTTTTTGAAGTTGTTTGCATGAAACCAGTCACAGTATAAAATCAAATTAAAAATAAAAATTCTAAACAGCTCAATTTATCTTTCGGATTCTAAATTTGGGGAAATTGTAGGGTGCATTATTTTGATCATTTTCAGACCGACGCAAAGCAAACAAAGTGGTGCAAAGCAAAGCATATCCACAGAATTAGGTCATCGACAAGTTGTGCTTCAAAAATTTTACTCTCCAAACTCCAACTCCAATATTTTGTAGTTTTTTTTTTATATAGGAAAAGCTTTTTGAATTTAGATATATGCAGATCTTAGTACATACTTGCCAAGCTTCTAATTCCTTTTGTAAAGAGAGTTTTTGCTGAATGGTCAGCACAAGTTGAGCATTCGCTGATTGCAAATCACGTCTAGCATTTGATAGACTAACCTGAAAACATTAAAAATGCTGTTAGACATTCTTTTTTACTGTTCTACATTTTACTTTACATTTGTATGCTTTTTACTTTGTTACTTTTTTATATACCGCATAAGAAAATGTGACAAAAAAAAAACAAAAACATATAAACTGAACAGTTTGTTTCATTTTTTTTTTTTTTCTTTTGAAGGGAGGGGGCACTCGTTTTGTTATCTTTTGATAAATTGGTCGAGGGTTTACCTCCATAAAGCTTTTTGCAAAGACTGCTTCGTCTCTTTCCCGAACTAGAGCATCTAATTTCATATTTAGATTCCTGGTTGCATCATCGCTTTGATCGGCTTTGCTCTCCTACAAATATTTTCATTCAAACATCGCAGTAATTCTGTCAACTTTAGACTAAAAACAAAGTACAATAGAATTCGCCCATAATTTGTCATCGCTTAATTCGTCATTTGGCCTTATTCGTCACATTTTTGTTGATCCCGACAAAATTCCGATATTCTCTGTATATTGCAGTTCGCTTTATTCGTCTCTGTCGAATTCGTCGATTTCGCTTCATTCGACACCTTCGTTATTTCCCGAGAAGCGTTGTGTTTGCATAATTTGGTATATTCACAACGATACAATTGAATTACGACAATATTGGCCACTTTTTTTAGCAATAAGAACAATAATTATCGAATATGGTTGGTTGAGCAATAACGCGTTCATCATCTTGGGAGCGAAAGGTCTGAGGTTAAAATCTCAGACCGGTCAAATCGGACCCAGAATTGCAAACGGCTCACCACCGCTGCGACATTTCTTTGAAAGGAGCAGTGTTGCCAGGGCACAATGACGCGGAGAGGGGCCCGGCCAACTCGTTACACGCTTCGGCATAATGCAGCGAGTATAATAAAAGATTTGATTTGTTTATTCAAGTAGCCTAGCTACAGAAAAAAAAATTCACTTTTGAGGTAGTTATTTTTCGGACGAGGTTGGATAAGTCTGACATGACGAGTGAGAGATTGATCGGATGAGGGGTTTGAACTTCTTTTTCTTCTTCTTCCTCATCTACGTCAATTTCGATTCTTGCGCAACGAACGTAATTGCGTAATATTGCGTTGGTGAAATGAATATTCTGATATACTTGCCACATTTCTTGCTTCAACTAAACATGAAGCAAAACTTAGCTACACAGTTTCAAAATAATAAAAACATTGTTAAAGTTTGATTGGCGATAGCTGAACAGGGTAAAACAGTTAATGCTGTATCACAACGTACCTATAGGTGATTTTTCAAATTGCAAAAAAACTAATATCAGTTTTAAATTTGAAAATAACCAAGGCCATTTTAAGGGTTTTTGCGGCCCTCCTTCAAGATGGCAGTTGCCCATTTTTTGTTGGCCACCATATTTGAATTAGAGTTGGTTTTGTTTTTCGCGTACACATCCAGGAAGCGAGAAAAAATATTGCAATAACAAATAGCTTCATAATTGCATACTAAGAGTTGTAAGTCGGGCAGGGCTTTTCGGGTCGGGTTCGGGCTTCAAATTTACAAAATGTCGGGCTTATTACTGGCTTGACAAGCGTACTTGCCTTATGTTTTAGTCTTTTAGGTGTTACAAAAGCGGAATTAAAATAAGTCTACAACCCTGAATGGCGACTTTGTTTAAGCATCATAGAATTATTATAACACAATTATTAGGATTCCGTCGCAATTGATCAGCAGCAAGTAGTTTTAATTCTAAACGCATACGAGCAATAACCATACACATTTTTTAAATATAGCTTAACGCTTGGGCTTTTTTTGACCTGGTTTTGGTTTCAAATAACTTTTCGGGTCCGGGCCGGATTTGGGCCAATGCTTTCGTATTCGGGCCTGTACTAGTTGGCCCGTTTACAACTCCGTGCATATTCCGTGGGTGTTAAGCAGCATTGAAAGGCTGTGAATGGACCTTTTGATCTTCAAGTCAAGTGATATTAGAGCTCGAAAATAGGTTTCAAAAGCACTAGAGACCTTTGGTTTTCACCTAATTTTCGCTCCCAAAACATGATTTTCAAAAGTATTGAAAGACTTTTTTTTGTCTTCATTCTTCACATGATTTGTTTCCATTTTGAGTTTGTGAAGCTTGAGGCCTCCAATAATTTGCCCACCTTAAGACCCAGTCTACACTGTACCTAAAACTGAGAGCGTGCAAGTGTACACTAGCTAAATTGCTCGACGTTGTGAAATTTCTGAAATTTTGCCCACCTTAATTTCTAATTTTAAAAGGCACTACAAATTGCGCACAAAGTTAGAAAAAGATTTTACTTGATTTAAACATTTAAGTACAGTATGAAACATTTTTATTTTAAAACATTACCGACCTCAACCACTTGTTGGTGACAATTCGACAGACCGCTCAGAAGGGATTTGTAACATCTCAGGGTTAAGTCCGGCGACATGTCGTCTATCAGCAAATTCTTTTGCAAGTCCATTGCTTCTTGCACTAATTCCTGAGCAAAAATACAAGCGGAAAATTAAATCCTTATAAGCTTAATAAATGAAATTCAAAAACTTGCTAGAGCTTGAGTGTAGAAACTGGGCAAATTCTGTCGAATTTTTCGCGGCGGGATTTCCAAGAACGTTGCAATTTTGTAAATTCGACTTTAGCTAGACCAACAAACCAAGTAAAACTATTAAACTTGCTGTTCTGGACCTACCTTGCTAGAATCTTTTTTGAGAGCATCATTGTTGAGCTGATCCAGTTCGGCAAAAAGCGAAGCGCTCGTTGGATTACCTTTGTAAAAAAAGCTTAAATCAAAAATAGCCACAATTTTGGAAGCAATGATCACGACATAGCAATTCATTTTACAGCCATTATGCAGTACATCATCTTTGAAATAAAGTATACTGTATAGGTCTATTGATGTAAAGTACACTATACTGAACTAAAGCACGCTGAACTACCTTAGCTAGCTTGCATTACCTTTGATCACCCGCAGTGAGGAAAAGCAACAAAGGCTTGCATCGTTGATAAGTTTTCCGACTTCTATTTTGTGGAAAATACTGGGAAAAGAATTGGAAAAGAGAGAGTGGTTTTCTATTTCAGCACGATAGGAAATTTTGGAAGTAATGGTGTATCAATAGCAGCATGTCTATGATAGCTGCAGCGGTAAATACGCATCAAATTACCTGTAGTTGGGGATGTAGGCCGATGAAACGAGATTTCTTCGCGGAGTTCATCAATCCGCACTTGAAGTTCCCTGTTTGATTTGTGGGCTTCATTCAGTTCATTTATTTTTCGTTTTAACTATAAATAATTGCTTTTGTACTGAAAAAGAGCTTTTCCGAACCAGGGGTGCAAATCTTTGTTGAGCATTGGGGGGATAATTTGCAATTTTACCCCAAATTTGCCCAATTTTCAACATTGGGGGGATGAACCTCGACCACGATTTTTTTCAGGAGAGCAAATTAAGTGAAGACCAAGAAAAAAAAGGTTTTCACCAAAAATGGAACTCTTTTTTCCCCGAATTCAGAAAGAGACCTGCGCTCGAATGCACACCAAAGTCAAATTATTGGAGGGGATGCAGATGAAGACCATACTCAAATTGTTGAGGGGGGATGCAGTCAAATTATTGGGGTGGATCAGAGTTGTAAACGGGCCCAGTAGTTCAGGCCCGAACCCGGCCCGAACCCGAAAATAAATTTGAAGCCCAAATCATGCCCGAAAAAACCCGAAAGTTACGTTAGGTCTGGAAAATTTAGCAATTTTGCCAAGTTATTGTGATTATGTTTTTGTGCACCTAAAACAAAAAGCACGTCTCAGGCCCGAATTAAGCCCGAAATTTTTGTCAACTTCAGGCCCGAATCCGACCCGAAAAGCCCGGCCCGACTTACAACTCTGGGGTAGATAGATCCCCCCCATCCGGGTTTCGGCACCCCTGTTCCAAACTGAGCATACAAACAACACTATACTTTTACTTACAGTATATGGTCATATTTTTGCAAAAGGCATAGGTTACTCATCACCAGAAGTTGGGAAGGCTTTTGAAGTTTGAACTTAGTCATGACACAGGCCTGGCCCTCCAGTATAAAAATTTTAGAAAACACTCAAGGTATTCAATTTTCTTTTACATGAATTAAGCATGTGTTTTTGCCGCCAACTAGATGACGAGTTCGATGAGGTCTGATCAGCGCAAGTTAAAAATTAAAATCAGTAAAATCACCATTAAAGTAATGTCCCTAACAAACTGTTTCGACACTACGCTCTTTAGGGGGTGACGGTGAAACTTATTCAAACTGAATAAGTTGTCGAGCGGTAACGCGTTCGTCTATGGAGCAGTAGGTCTGAGGTTCAAATCTTGAGCCGGTCAAATCGGGCACAGTGTTGACAATGGTTTACCACCGCTGCGACATTTCTTCAAAAAAAAGCTGTGTTGTCAGGCGCAATGACGTGGAGATGGGCCCCGCAAACTCGTTACACGCTTCGGCGTAATACATAGCTACTAAAATGAAAGATTTGCTTTGAGTCGCTAAACCACGCCTTTGGGCAGATACAGAACCGTAGCCAGACACGTTGTTGTGGTGGAGTTCAGCAAAATTCAGAAGGACTCAACAACATACCTATATGGATTTCGTTTAGGCTACTAACAGCTTTAGTAATACTACAGTATGACGGGGATAAAACATTTTCAAGACTGGCGGCGAGTCAAATATTTCCAAAGACCGCTTTGTCCCTTTCGAAATACAGCTACGCCCTTGATACGGAAGATTGGGGGGCAAATTAAAAAAAGCCCATTCTGCCAGGCGCAATCAAATGCCCCTTCATCTTTAATAAGTTTCAAGATCGCGCACGTAATAAAGTACTTGTTTTGAGCTACAGACTTTTAAGTTTCAGAGTTGAAAGATATATTACCACACTTGTACTTATTACGACTACGAGTGTATACGAACATCATATACCATGCTATCACAATTGTAAATAATGTAATTACGTCATGTTGGTTCATCAAGTTGCCTCGGCCAGGAGACAGCGAAGAGACCTTTCGGTCTTCAAGCCAAGTTGCCACCTGCCCACCTGTCTACCACACACGGTGGAGGCTTCACACTGTTCCTTTTATTTGCTGAACACCACGCAGGAAAGCTGTTCATACCTATAGGATTATTCATAGTTTTTGGTTTCACCCGACAGGGAATCGAACTCTTCTCGACCATTTCAGTAGCAGACGCTCTATCCACTCGACCTTTGACTGGTTTCAAGCATCGTAATGTACTATATCTTTCTTACCTCTCTCTCTTTATCATGTAGCTGTCGTTCCAAGTGTCGACTTTTCTCATTCGCCGATAGAAGCTGTTCAAATGCCGGATCAGTTGTATCAGTTTTCATATTTATATGGTGTTATATACTGCTGTAGTTAACTTTTGATCTAAGATCTAATAGAGCGTGGCAATGATTTTGATATTAATACAGCGTTTCTGACCTTCAAATTATCGTAATCTTGAAACGCAGAAAGACAAAGCGTTATATTAGGCGATGTTTGCAAAAAATATTAAGTGGTTTGCAATAAGCAAAAGGTAAGTGATTCAGTCTTTTTTTAAAATTAATTAAAGATAATTGAAGCCTTTTTTTCACTGCCTTAAAAACATCTACCAGTTAAAATTTCAAATAAATGTGTATTTTTTGTGTTTGTTAACTGTCTGTAAATATTTTCTAGGCCTGCTTGGAAATGAGAGTTTGACGTAAAAGGTCAAACGGAAAAAAAATTAATATTTTTTGAAATAAAAAAAGTCAGGCAGCTGAAAAAGCTCGATCTATGTTTATGAGGAGTAAATTTGTTAGCAAAAGAGTGTATTCTTATAGTTTACGTATTAATAAACTGGAGTTTATGCGTTGGCACGCAAGAAAGTACAGAATTTTTATCTATCGCGTCGCGACGGCTCAAATCCATTTACTGTCATTAAATCATTATTTACTTTGTGAAGCAATGTCCCAAGTGCTCTTGTCCTGAACCCCCTTAACTGAATTTGATTTACGCTCACCAATTTAGTGGTTTGAGCACTCTCGGCTTAGGAATCTCTTGACTATGACCCTTGTCTTAGCGTTTCTCAAAATATGAATTTTTATCTACTGTATGCAATAAGCTAACGATACACTCACTCTATCCGAATTACAGTATCGTTTGGAAAAATACGGTGCTGAATAATTGTGCATGTGCATACCTGTACAGTTCATCATGTAGTTACTTTTCCCTGACTTTCAGGCTTTTAACTTGCTGAACTCTCTCACTTTTAGTGTAACACCATGCTCAACTGAGTTCCCACAAATTTCTTCGAAATCGAAAAGATACAGCACTAAAGATACATCGAAAAGATACAGCAAAAGATAAAGATATCAGTTTTGGAAACAGATTTCTGTACGTTAGGTCACTAATTAAACTTGCTTTCATAAAGTCAACATACACAAATGTTTTACAAATGATTTACAAGTAAGCTAATGACTGCGCCTAGCCCTTGCCTCTTTTATAGGATTAACGCTACCATAACTTAATTGCCGAATTAAAAACATCCTAACAGCAACCCATTCAACTACTAGTCAGTTCCGATCCGATGACGTCATTTAAACGTATTGCACACTTCCGCTAGTAATGGCTCGAGATTGTGCAAGCTATGCAATTAATTGAACTCCTTTCTGCAGTATACAGAAGCAATCGTGGATTTGCTACAACCGAAATGAACATAGAAAAACTCTTTTACCCTCATGATCCCATTTTATGGGTGAAACAGATTGTTGAATTTCATCGATTTTTAGTTTTTGATGTTTTAATGTTTTGATACAGTGGTAATGCGAAAATTTTTCGTAGAATTTTGCTTATACGGCATCATTTTATGAAGGAACTATACTATACGTATATTGCTCTCAAACATAGTCTATTTTTCAAAATGGGCAATTTGACTATAAAATATTTAAAAAAAAAACTTTAAGGCCCTAACTCAAAATTGAAACTGTTTTTCCATGAATTGTTTGAGTGAAATCAAGCTGAAACGAACCCCCTACCTCATAATTCTAAAATGTTTTTGGAAATTTATTCAGAGTTCTAAAAACTTAATGCACGAATATGTATGTCAAGCAAAATAATTTCCACTAGAATGACAAGTTAAGGTTCGGGCAGCGATGCCAGCTTGAGAGATAGTAAATTGAACAGCAAAATGAAAAGACCGGCGCCGCCGTGCAGCAGCGATGGTCTGCAGCTGCATTCTCCCCAATAATTTGACTCTCGTCTGAATCTGAGCGCAGGTCTCCACTTGAATTCTGGAAAAAAGTCTTCCATTTTTGGTGAAGACGTTTTTTTGGTCTTCACTTGAATTCGGGAAAAAAAGTCTTCCATTTTTGGCCTTCACTTAATTCGCTTACCTGAAAAATCGTGGTCGAAGTTCATTTCCCCAACGTCGAAAATAGGGCAAAATTGGGGTAAAATTGCAAATTATCCCCCCACAATGCTCAACAAAGATCGGCATCCCTGTGTTAGACTCGAGCCGTCTAATAATAAACGCTCCTTGCGGATCCTATTGAATACAACTGATAGGAAGTAGTAGGTGCTTCTGGCTTTGTCCTACCTACTGCAATCAAATGACACCAATTCACTGATCTACAGCATTTTATTGGCAAGCAAATCCACACAGCACAACAACTAAAAAACCTTAATCACTCAGCTGCAAAAAGATAACAATTTTTCATAAAGATAGCATTAACGTAATTTGACACTCGATATTAGCATTCCTAACGAATTTCAGTACGCCTTTTAACACTCTAATTATGCGATTATTCCAGATAAAACTGACGCAACTCACCTACACTAAATAAAAATAGTCGCTGACTAAAGCTGAAACCTAAACGCTAAAATTACGTATAGACCAAAATCTGCCAAGACCTCAATGTGCGTACGATCCATCCATATGGAGCGCGGTTTGTGCACCCTAATTTGTGCAATATTTTTTGCATATTTAATTAAATAGTCATTTTAAATAAATGTACAAAAATAAATATACAAAAAAAACACGTGCAAAAATAAATATGCAAAAATTTTTGCATATTTATTACACCATAATTTGCGCAACGTTTTTTTGCATATTTAATTAAATAGTCATTTTAATCAAATATACAAAAATATATGTCGCAAAATAAACCGTTGCAAAATTAAATAGACAAAAAACTGTTACACAAAAATTTTTTGAGCAGAAATTTCTGACACAAAAATTGGTGTTGCAAAAATAAATCCACAAAAATTTTTATTTTGCACATAACTTTGCTCTTAAAAATTTTTATTTTGCACTTAACTATTTAATTTTGCAACGGTTTATTTTGCGACATATATTTTTGTATATTTGATTAAAATGACTATTTAATTAAATATGCAAAAAAACGTTGCGCAAATTATGGTGTAATAAAAATGCAAAAATTTTTGCATATTCATTTTTGCACGTGTTTTTTTTGAATATTTATTTTTGTACATTTAATTAAAATCACTATTTAATTAAATATGCAAAAAACATTGCACAAATTAGGGTACACAAACGGCACCCCATACATCTACACTACAAACATTTCATCATCATTTTGCCAAACTCTAAAATTATAAACTTAGCTCGGCGGCCAAACCAGGAAAGGGAGAAAAAAGGAAGAAGTAAAATGAGCTAAGCGAAATTTAGAGGTTGTCAAAGTGATGGACGAGACCACAATAATAAATACAGTACGGAATGACCACCCCAGGTGCGAAAGTCTAAACAAGGTTGCAAACACAATACGTGGCTAATTGGAAATTTAAGAAACTTGTTGAGAAAACGGATACACTAGGCCTAACTGTTGGCAAATTAGGTTACTTAAAGCAATAATTTGTTTTATATATATACCAGCGCCGACACCCTGGTCACTAATAAACTATTTTTTAAAGAACGTCAGTGTACCTTGTTTCACCAAAATATTGGATGATGCTGCCTTTTGATTACCACAATCAACGCTAGCTTGGAAATCCGTTTAAATTACCAGCTTCGCTAACAACACAGAGCTACCACCATGGACGTCGGCAAGGGGGGCAGGAGGGGGCCATGCCCACCTGGATTTTCACACACTATCTCTTAAACTTCCCCGATTTCAAAAATTCTTCCATTTTTAGTAGTTAATAATGGATCAACTCTTTTTGCCCCCACCCCTGAAAATTTTTCTGCCGACGCCAATGGCTACCACGTTTAGTTTTTGCGTTTCCGAAGAAATTAACGTTCTATTTCGCTTTCAACTATACCCTACCGTATTTATTTCAGCTTTCCTACCTTCGAATTGTTGCTCAATTTTCAATCAAACTCCCTGCCTACATTCAGCAATCAGCACAACTAAACGTCTAGAATCCTTTTTAAACTTCTACTTAATTTGGCTTTTTTTCAGTTCATTTAGCGACATTTGATGCATATTTTCGTTTTTCCTTTTTATCTTTGGGATTTCTGAACTATTTTGTGTTTTTAGTGCCTTTTAAAATTATTTTCCAATTTTATACTTTTTGCCTAATTTCCTATTTTGCACATTTTAGGCGGATTATTTTTCATCAGATCCTCGCTTGCTTCGGTTCACAGAACTGTATGAATCGTTTTATGCTATGAACATTTTGTGAGAAGTTCTAGTAGTAGTAGTAGTAGTAATTCTAAGCCTCTAACCTTTCAACACTTATCACTTCTTTGATTTCTTCTAACTATTCATTCTTTTGTTTTATTTTAACGATCCACTCGTTTTGCATATTTCTGACAATTCACTTGTTTTGCATATTTTAACGTTCTACGTTTATTTCATTCTTTTGACAAATCATCCTTTGTATTCTCTTAAATTACCAATCTTTTGCACTCGCCAGGGTAATGTTTTGCATTCTTCTTTGTGAACTACAGTGTGATCAGAAAGTCACTGTGTACCTGTAATCCCAATCCATAAATAACATTCTGTCTTTTAGAAATCGATAATCACAAGTGTAAACAAACCGGTTTGCTGTTGAGAACAATGATCAGTTGCTATTTAATGAAGAATTTAATCGATATGCTACTCACAAGAACTGCTGAAAATGCCATAATAACATCTAAATAATATTAGGTGCACAATGACTTTCTGATCTCACTGTACTTGAGAGACAGCTTACGTGTTTGTTGTTAGACTTCTTCCGAGCTGATTAAAAGTCCTTTAGTAGCAGCAGATAAAGATAAAGATACGATAAACTTTTTGATTTGAATTCGTCTACGAGAAGTGCCTTCCAGTTCTTTAAATTTTTTCTCCTATTTCTTCTCAAAACTTGCTACGTTCAAGTCCGTTGTTTTTTCTTCCTGACCGATGTATTGGGGAGCTTGCTAATTAGTTTAGTGAATGAATTTCCCAGCAAACGCAAGCACAGAAATGAAAATAAACTCGGCTTTCAGCAGTGTTTTTGTTAACACCGCTCGATTAGTGGTTGGTTGTTAATGCTGAAAAATTTTTCAAGATTTAAGTGGATTGTGGATTTCCTGACAGTGTCGTCACCATAGCAAACGAAGTGAGGGGGCACTAGCCAAAAGTGGGGGGGGCACTAAAATTTGCTTATAAAAACTGACCTTCAGATCTTGTACGAATACAATTATGCACAATTTTAAAATAAGGCCGGCGGCGTTTCTCAGCTCGTTTCGTCTGTGGCCCATAATCGCTTGAAAAATTTATCTACAGCAGTGAATGCTACCAGACGTGCAACCAGGATTTTGCTAAAAGGGTAAACCAAAAGTAAATTTTATTTGCTCAAAAACTGCCTGATTTAGCCCCCGTGCTGAACAAACTGATGCAACTTAAGCGTGTCGCAGACGGGCATAGTCACTAAATATTTAGTGATTGCGGACGGGGGCCTGGGGGCGGAGACCCCACCCGCTGAACAATTTTTGCAATTTTGCAGCAAAAAAATAGCAAATTTGACGCCATTTTAAACATTTCGCACTTTTTAAAGCCATATGAATAACTAAATTGCTGAAATTCAAAAGTCATTTCAAAGGATTAAATTACTTAGCACCTTCAGTCCCTCCCCTCTTTCCCCTTACTTCAGGTCAAGTCTAAAATACGTTTTAACGCTCGTATCTTGACGATAAATTTTCTGAATGACTTGGCAAAGGGGGCTTAAGCCCCTTCACCCCGATTGCACCCCTGACTGTGACCTCAAAATCTTGAGTGTGCTCTCAAAATCAAAACAGCTGGTCTTTGAAAAAAATGTTTTCACGTATTGTTTCATGTCCTAATCACGTACGAATGTACCGGTAACGATTCTGCAGGACACCTATCTTTCGCGACACATATGTAAAGGCGTGTTAATAAAACGGAATGTTGCGTCAGATTTATGCAGCAGTTGGTTGCCAGCAATTTTGCAAAGAATCGAGAAAATGTCTAAGGAAATTTATGTTTGAGCGTAATTATTCCTTTTTCCATCATTGTTTGTTGTCTTGTCGTCGTGTGATGTTCCAAAAACATTATCCTGAGTAAGCCAAAATGGGGGGCACGCCCCCTCCCCCTAGCCCACCCCCGTAGCGACGGCACTGTTTCCTGATCTAAGCATTTTCACGAAAAATTTCGACCAATCAGAATGTCCGTAATATTTTTATACATTAAGGGAGAAAATTTAGATAACTTACCCAAAATCCGTTTGGCTTTGTGGACAAAACGCATTTATGTTTTTTATTGTTAGGTTTGCTCTTTGAAAACAGCCGCGTATCCACTTCAGACCTACACGTGTATCTCGGTGAAAAATATTTACAATAACCTAAACATGCTCTTTGGCAATTATTGCAGCGTGCCTGCCACTGCCCGGACTCTCTTCACTTGAATTTTCCCCTTTTCTCAAATCATAACCCGACATGCCTTGATGATAAAATTTTATTGATAAATGCTAAATACGCATCAAAATCAATACAGTTTTTAAAGTAAAACAAACAGGTTTTGCTAAAGATCAGAATCCATTTACAAAATGCCACTAGCTCCACAACTTTGCATTTTTCATATAAATGTCATTCTATTTCAGTCACTAACGAAACCAACAAAATTCAGTGACAATGAGATCCAAAAGCCCAACACAAAAATCCAACCCAGTCCAACATAAGATCCAAACCAAAGATCCAACACAGTTCAGCACAAGATCCAACACAACAAGAACCAACAGTCACTAGCGAAACCGGCAAGAAACCATTTCAGTCACTAACAAAACCTACGCACAATTCGAGATGGTTTTCTTCCGTTTTTGGAAATGAATTGCGTTATTTATGTATGCTTGGCATTTTTAAAAATTTGGCTCACTTGGTTTTAAGGTTTTTAACTTTTTTATTTTTTATGCAAATTTTGCTTTTAATTTTTTTTGTTGTTTTGTTATTTTTATAATTTTTGTTTTGAATTTTTGTTCCAAACAATCTCTTTTTTTTTGAGTTTTTGTTTTATTGTTTTTTTGTTATTTTTACTTTTTTACTTTTGTTTTAGTTTTTCTTTTTACATTTTTTAGCATTGTTTTTTGATTTTTTCTTTTATATTTGGTTTTATTTTTTGTATTATTTTGTCCTTTGAATAATTTTGATTTCATAAAAATCACAAAGCAAAACACAACAAAAAGAAATCCTTTTGGTGTGAACCTCTATAAAATAGCTAAGATATGTAAAAATATAGCATGTTATTAATTCATCGCCCCACCTCGAGATAGACTTGATTCTCTGACCACATATGTCATCAAAGAAAAAAATTTTCCATACCCTGAAGGAGCAGATTATAGCAGTCCAATTTTGTTCCGCTTGCAACCAATCCGCTTCTGCGTGACACTTCTTTGAGTTGGCTCACATTTTTAGCTTTTTGTTTAGGTTTGTTGTTGTTTACAAGTTAGTTTTATTACACTTTTAGCAATTTTAATTTTTTGTTTGGGTCATTGTTTTACATTTACTTCTTTTATGTTGATTGTGTTTCTAATTTTTTAGTGTTTTTCTTTTTTGTATGGATTTTCTAATGGTATCTTTTTTTGTTATTTTTCTTCTTTGAGTTGACATTTTTTTTGTTCTTTTTGGTGTGCGCCTTCCGTTAAAAGTGTTTTACAAGTTCGAAAATACTTGCAATAAACACCCGGATTAAAATTTTTTTTCAGTGTTATTTTATTTCAGTTTTCCAATTGTGTAGTATGTTCTTTAGTATATTAAAAATGCAGTAGAAAAAGCGTTTCGATAAATTGATGGCTATTTATCACCAAGAACGCCCCCTTCCACCCACCCCCAAGACCTTTTTTGGAAGTTTTCGACTCAGATAGCTAAAAGCAATATAGTGCTTTTTGTTTGTTCTGGTTCTTCTTTTTTTACTAAAGATACACAATATAATGTTGGTGCCTGGTCTGAAATCAAGGAAGCCGTGGAACTGGTTATAGTTAGAACTGCTGCGCGTATCTTTTTCAACTGTCATGTTTATGTACGATACGAAAAGCAGCTGGAGTTCCCAAATCCAGCTGAATTTCTCGACTTATTTGGTAATGGTCTGCGTTCTTTTTGTGTGTTTGATCTTTTACTGTAGTGTTGGCCAACTTTTTGTTTCTTTTAGCTTTCGATAATTTAAATATCTTGCCCAAGTTTTCATCTTCAACAGTCCTGTTTACCTTTGATACGAAAAGCAGCTGGAGCCCCCAATTTCAGCTGAATTTCTCCTCTTGTTCAGCGATTGCTTGCGTTCTTTTTCTGTTCTTGATCTTTTACTATAGTTGGAAGAAAACCGCAAGAGCCCAGCGGTGCGCCCAATCCTTGCTATGCTTTCTTGCAAGACTGCACTGTTCGGTATGTTTGAATTAAAAACAGTCCTCAAAGAAGCAGTCGTCTAGGTTTTATTCACTTGAATTAAGTTGCTATAGTAGTCAAACTGAATATGTTCAGTTTGACTGTGGATTTTATCTGTGTTACTATTACTACTATTGCAACTTAATTTAACTGAATAAAACCTAGACAACTGCCTTCTTGAGGACTGTTTTTAATTCAAGCATACTGAACAGTGCAGCCTTGTTAGAAAGCATAGCAAGGCTTGGGCTCTCCGCCGGGCTCTTGAGGTTTTCTGCCAATAGTGTTGGGCCACTTTTTGTTTCTTTTAGCTTTTGCTAATTTGACTATCTTCTTCGATACCAAAAGCAGTTGGAGTTCCCAACTCCAGCTGAATTTCTCTTCTTCTTTGGCGATTGTCTGCGTTCAATTTATGTGCTTGATCTCTTACTGTAGTGGTGGCCCACTTTTTTGTTATTTTTGTAATTGATGACTTAACCGTCGACTGGGCCAAATTTGGCATTAATTTTTTTTCTTTGGGATCATCACAGGACTTTCCAAAAAGTTGCGTTTGGATATCAGAAGCAAAAATGTGCAAAAATTTTTCAAAATTGATGTCGTCATACGGTCGGACAGGGCGCTTCTATGGAAATTCTATGATGCCCATTTTCAGTAAAATTGCCATATCTCCTTATCCACTGGAAGTAGAGAGCTCAAACTTACATCAAAATATGCAGAAGTTACAAGTTTATATCTGCTCTAAAAGAAGTTTTTCTCTAAATCACTTAGAAAAAAAGTTATTCACAAAAAACCTGTTTTTGACGTTAAACATGGTTAAACGCTGATAAAATGTATGGTAACATTTGTTGAAGCGTTAGATTAGGGCCATAAATAGATCGAACAAGACATTGTAAACAGGCGTGTGACCTGATTTCAACTGGAAATCTTTTATGGCGGCCGTGAAATCATTGCTATGTCCATTAAACCAAATAATTTGCGTCGATTGGTTTAAGTAACTAGCTACAAGATGACAGCCAACATGCAAGATTTAGAAACAATATAACACATTTAATTTACAGCAATGAGTTATTTTTCTGTAATTTGTGTTCACGAATGAAAAACATTGGAGAATTTTTTTAGTAAATAACACAAAACAAAAAACCAACCAAACCATGACAAAAACAGAAAGCGTTTTTTATCCATTCATTGTTTCAAAAAGTATTCTATTTGATCAGCACAGGCAGGGCCGTGGCAAGGCAGCCCCAAACTCCCCGGTCGGGGGGGCCCCAGCCATCATGGGGGCCCCACTTTTTACTTTACTACTACTACTTTAAAAGTTGGTATTTTTGATCAGTGCTAGTATGTTTCGCAATATTTAAAACAAAATTAAAGCTTATTGTGAATTTGAAATTGCATAAGATACTGAAAATACGCTCGCTGTATCTGTATGTCTCTGCTGCTGCGTTACAATTTCATCTATAGTGTAATAGAATCACAATCGCTTTGTCTTAGCTAGTAAATCAATTCAGATGTTCAGCTTACCAGTCGATTGCACTACAGCGCTTTACAGTGTTAGACAAATATACCTTAAGGCTTTATAATTAAGAACCATTAATTATGATACTTTATTATGTAAGATACATTTTATACGTGCGGTTAAGTATTTGGTTGTAGTTATTGGGTTTTTGAAAATGCAAGTAATGCAGCCGAATGTCTTACATCTTTGATGTATGCTGGAAGGATATCATCACAGCATAGTGCATAGGCGACCAATGGTAACAGTGGGTCGGTGTGACGACTAGACCACTTCCTCAATTCTCAATAAGAGCCAGCATTCAGCTATGATTCTTTAATATCTTCGATCTAGTTCAGTCCTTGGTGTACAGCCTGTCTGTTGAATCTTCGTGGATTTTCTCCTCGCCTTTATCCTCGCTGTGTAGCAATCCATTGGGTAGGTGGCTTCTCTGTTTCGTTTAGAAACAGCTTGTTGCTGTCACGTTTTCCTTCCAAGAGCGTTGCCTACAAGAGCGGCACGAGAAGACGTACGTGTACAATAAGCATTCAGGCCAGAACATTTTCAATTCGCTGCATTAATCGTAGGCTGTCAGAGCCCAATATTACAACACTACTTATGTTCTTTTACTTACCGTTTACTTTTAATGGATTCATTTTTATGATTGCAGAAGTAATAAGAAAAGATCAAAAATGTTCTGACTCCAATGCGGAAGAAGCAGTGAAGCGTTGGTTGAAGGGAGCCACCGACAGAAAAGGAGGTCGAAAACGTAGAGCGAAAAATAATATGGACTAGAACTTGTTTCAGTGTTTATGTTAGACGTCATTTTTTCTGTTTATTTTGTGTTGGTGTTTTAATTATGGTTTGCCGTGTTTTGTATTGTTATTTCTGTTTAATTTAAATACACATTCAACCTTCCTAACACATGGCCTGATACGTGCCCAACTACAAGTATTAATTACGGAAGGACACTTTCATGAGTAGACTGTAGTCGATTAAGCCACGCTGATGACTTAGCAAGATACGTGGGATTAGCGTCAACTATCACAGAAAGGATTAGAGGGCGTGCCGCTTTCGGCCCGCTGTCCAGCAGCCGCTCACTTTTCGTCGGCGTGCCACCTTCGGTCCCCTGTCCAGCCGCTTACTCTTTCGTCAGCTTTTCGCCTTCGGCCCGCTGTCCAGCCGCTGACTCATTTGTTGGCTACCGCAATACAGCCGCTTGCGGGCCGATGAGCAAATCGTTGGCGGTCCGCTAACGATTACTGATGGTGGGCCGCCGAAGATGCCACTTCCAACCCGTTGTCGGCCCGCCAACGTTTGCTACTTGGGTAGCAATTTAAGTCCGAAACACATTTAAAATATTGCATTTTGTTGTTGTTGAATTTTGTAAGTGATTTGGCCCAGATAGACAGAAGTAAGGTACATTGCCTCCTGCAATATTAATATTTTAGCAGTACATAATAATCCATTCGAATATTTTCCTAAGAGATTTTTGTTTTGTCGTAAAAATAACCAGTTATAGAAGTATATGTACACGTACGATCAGAGGGCCCAGACCCCCTCAATTTAAATTCAATAATTTAATCAATGAGCTTTTCCCCCAGCTAATCTTTTTTTTTTTTCAAAAGAAATTTTTCGTATAAAAACTGGCGAGGTGGAGGTGAATTGTTATTGAAAAATGGTGCAATAGATAGTTACGCGTACTAACCATGTATTTGTTACGCCTACTAACCTACTAACCTTGGCCGGATTTACATTGAGCGGGGTCCCTGGCACTTAGAGAATTTCGCAACATCTTCCTGTCGAATATTATGGTGAAGACCAACAAAAATGTGCCAGATGGTAAATCTGCCTCTGGTTATTAGCTTACGTTGATAAAAAGGTTACATGTGGGCCTGAGGTAGCAACAACGTTTTGAACAAAAACCCTTAACTTCACCCGGTTTGCACATTTAAATTGGTGGCAAAGATTGAATTGAGGGGACCCGGCCCCTGGTTGTCAAATTGTTGTTAATTACGTTTTACGCGTGTACTGCCGTTGTACGCAAAAATGCTAAAAGAAATTGAAACTCAAGAAACAGTAGGCTTTTTGTCACATTTTTATAATTGGTGGTATTCCAATTGAAGGGGGGCGGGCCCATAGGCGTAGCCAGGATTTTTAATTGGGGGGGGGGCCAAACCGCAAATCGCATGCAATGACGTCACCAGAAACTTCTAAAGAGGAATTTTTTGTGGAGGCAAAGATATCATAGAATGGAAGATCAGAAGCTGTGGCCTGTTGTTGGCACGTAACTAGGAACTATTTCAAAAGGGAGGGCTTAAACCAACAGTTGAAATGCGAAAATGTCTAAATTGGGAGACGTGTATGAATAAAGAAGTGTACTGTAATTCAAACGCATCATTGACGGGGGTCTTGGGGCAGAGCCCCAGCCGCCGGAGGCTATGGGGTCTGGGTGCGAAGCCCCAAGCCTCTGGGCGATTTTTCGTAATTTTTTGAAAAAAAAAGCTGCTTTAACACCGTTGGATCACATTCGCACGTATTCAGAGCCATTTGAAAGTACTAAATTTTTAACATTTGAAAGCCAATTGAAAAAATTAAGTTGCTCAGTCCTTCTTTTGCTTGCTATTTAAGTCCGAAACAAGTATAAAATCTTGCATTTTGGGATTGAATTTTGTAAGTGATTTGGCCCTGGTAAGGGGAAGTAAATTCCATTGCCTCCTGCAATATTTTAGCAGTAAATAACAATCTACTCGAAAATTTTCCGTAGAGATTATTGTTTTGTCATGAAAACAACCAGTAATAGGAATACATATACGGCCAGGGGGCCCTGGCCCTCTCAATTTAAAATTTTGTTCAATGAGCAACCCCCTTACTGTAGCTAATTTTTTTCAAACGTGTTTTGTTGCATAAAAACTGGGGAGGTGGAGGTCAATTGTTATTGAAAAATGTACAATAGATGATTACGCCTACAAACCATTTCATTGCCTATGCCGTATTTACATTGTGTTGGGCCACTGGTACTTTGGGATTTTCGCAATATATTCCTGCCAAATACAGGTGAAGACCAAACAAAGTCTTATAGGAGCGCGGGGCCCCTGGTACTTTGCCATATGTTAATTCCGTCCCTGGTTATTGCATTACGTTCATAAAAAGATTACATGAGGGCCTGAGTTAGCAACTTTAAGGATAAAAACCCTTAATTCACTCGGGTTATACGATTAAATTGGTAGGCAAACATTAAATCGAGGTGTCCCCGGCCCCCTGGATCAATTTATTGTTAGGGGGGGCATTTAAATTGGGAACCATTTAAATGTTATTGTAGAGGGCCCATTTAAATTGGGGGCCATTTAGATATTATTGCAGGGGGACCATTTGAATTGGTTGGCAAAAATTAAATTGGAGGCGCCCGGGCTACCTGAATTAATATTATTGTAGGAGGCCCATTTGAATTGGTTCGCAAAAATTAAATTGAGGGGCCCAGGCTCCCTGGATTAATATTATTGTAGGGGGCCTCATTTAAATATTATTGTAGGGGGCCCATTTGCTTTGGTTGACAAAAATTAAATTGAAGGGGCCCGCGGTCCCCTGGATCAATATTATTGTTGGGGGCCCATTTAAATTTGGGGCAATGTAAATATTATTGTTAGGGAGCTCATTTAAATTGGTTGAAAAAATTAAATTGTGGGCCCCCCGGATCTATATTATTGTTGGGGGCCCATTTAAATTGGGGGCCATTTAGATACTGTTGTACGGGGCCT
Organism: Trididemnum nubilum; assembly: GCA_963965965.1. Classification (NCBI taxonomy): domain Eukaryota; kingdom Metazoa; phylum Chordata; class Ascidiacea; order Aplousobranchia; family Didemnidae; genus Trididemnum; species Trididemnum nubilum. The sequence goes on from OZ014480.1 coordinate 39,686,647, forward strand.
ATTTGAATTTGTTGGTAAAAATTAAATTGAAGGGCCTGGGCTCTCAGGATGAATATTATTGTAGGGGGCCCATTTAAATTGGGGGCCATTTAGATATTATTGCAGGGGGACCATTTGAATTGGTTGGCAAAAATTAAATTGAAGGCGCCCGGGCTACCTGAATTAATATTATTGTAGGAGGCCCATTTGAATTGGTTCGGAAAAATTAAATTGAGGGGCCCAGGCTCCCTGGATTAATATTATTGTAGGGGGCCTCATTTAAATATTATTGTAGGGGGCCATTTGATTTGGTTGACAAAAATTAAATTGAAGGGGCCCGGGGCCCCCTGGATCAATATATTGTTGGGGCCCCATTTAAATTTGGGGCCATGTAAATATTATTGTTAGGGAGCTCATTTAAATTGGTTGAAAAAATTAAATTGAGGGCCCCCCGGATCTATATTATTGTTGGGGGCCCATTTAAATTGGGGGCCATTTAGATACTATTGTTTTCCTATTTGAGTTGGTTGGCAAAAATTAAATTGAGGGGCCCGGGCCCTCTGGATGAATATTATTGTAGGGGGCCCATTTAAGTTGGGGGCCATTTAGATATTATTGCAGGGGGCCCATTTGAATTGGTTGGCAAAAATTAAATTGAAGGCGCCCGGGGCCCCCTGGATTAATATTGTTGTAAAAGACCCATTTAAATTGGGGGCCATTTAGTTATTATTGTAGGAGGCCCATTTAAATTGGTTGGTAAAAATTAAATTGACAGGCCCAGGCCCCCTGGATCAATATTATTGTAGGGGTCCAATTGAACTGGTTGACAAAATTTAAACTGATGGGGCCCGGGCCCCCTGGATTAATATTATTGTTAATTACTGTTGTACGCGTGTACTGTTGTACGCAAAGATGCTGAAAGGAACTGAAGAAACAATAGTCTTTTTTGTGACGTTTTTATCATTGGTAGCAATTCAATTGGGGGGGGGCAGCCCCCCCCGCTGGCTACGCCTATGGGTGGGTCCTCCCTGGCTATTGTAATTAAAAAATGGTACAATGGATGGTTACGCTTACTAACCATGTTATTGATCGGGCCAGATTTTCAGTGCGTGGAGCCCCTGGTACTTTGGAAATTTTTGCAAAATTTTCTGGCCAAATATAGGTGAAGACCAGAAAAAAAAGTTTTATCCAATGAGAGCGGGGCCCCTGGGACTCTGCCGTATGGTAAATTCGCCCCTGGTTATTGCATTACGTTCATAAAAAGGTTACATGAGGGCCGGAGATAGCAACTTTTAGGACAAAAACCCTTCATTTCACCCGGGTTACACATATAGAATAGTCGGCAAAAATTGAATTGAGGGCGCCCGGGCCCCCTGGTTGTCAATATTATTGTTAATTACTGTTGTATGCTTGTATGTTGAACGCGAAAAATTCTAAAAGAAGCGGAAACTGAAGGAACGATAGGCTTTTTTGTCGCTTTTTTATCGTTGGTAGCATTTCAATTGGGGAGGCCTGGGCCCCCCATTGGCTACGTCTATGTTATGTAATGATAGCGAATTCTTCCTCAGTCAGTTCTTTATCGACTGTGAACCAAACATTGTTGTTTTGCTCTAGTCTTATTGATTTTATTTTTATTTTCTTAGTATTTTTTTTGTAATTTTTTTATTTGTTTAGAATACGACGAATTTAATAATTTCGCCGCTTTATATACCCTATTCTCTTTTTAAACAACAAATAACGTTAATATAACGTCTCAGAAAACACAGTTTTAAACAACAATTTGAACTTATTATATCACAGGAGAAGTTAAGGCTAAATTTTTCATTTTTAACGAATTTTTTTTTTGTTTTGTGATTTTACCAAACAACGAAAATATTAAAAATTATGTTTTTTTTAACCTGTCCTTTTGCTTATTATCGCTCATTGAATGTTTGATAGCATTTACTTAATTAAAACATTTTTTGAAAAATCTATGCTAAGTTTATCATCTTTTTTTGAGTTCAGTAGTGAAAAGAAAAAAAATAAATATCAAATTGTAATTTTTTGAGATATTGTACCGATAATCGCAACTACGTTTTCATTCACCAAGTTGCCTCATCAAGTATCAACATTCAGAGAAAAAACGACTGAATGCTCACACTGTGAAAAAGTGACATTTTTCGAAATATTGTACCGGTAATTGTAATTACATTTTTATTCTCCAAGTTGCCTTACCAAGTATCAACCATTCAGAGAAACGACTGAATGCTCACACTGTAAAAAAGTGACGCAAAATCTGAATGCTCACACCTTTACTTCAAATAATGAGAATTCAAATAATTAAAAAATTTTGATTACTATTTGCAAAACATAATTAAACAAACAATTTTTGTGTAACTTAAATTTTTTTGTTCTTTGTAACGTAAGAAAAATACCGAAGTATTCGAAATTGTTCTTATGAAAATAGTAAGAAAAATCTATCTTAGCGCGCTCTACAGTAATATGAAGTTTTATTGTATGCTTTTCTTTTTTGCGGAAATTTAAGATCTCACTAACATAACTGCACGAGTACTCCCAAAGTTCGCACCGGCAACTGAATTCGAAACCGTAACCTTGGAAGCTGAAAAAAGTCAAAGTTTTGCCGATGCGCCATCGTGACGTCCTAGAACAAAATTAGATTTTAAACTTGTACATTTACACATCCTGAATTTCATTTTATTAGCTTGAGTGATTAAACAAGTTAAAATTTCAACGGGGGTCCGGGTCATATTGGAGGGTCCTCCTAACGCAGCACTCTCAAATTTTGTTATGTTTCATTTTTTATTTATATTCGCGTATCCTGAAAATTCTATTTGTCTAGCTTGAGTGTTTAAAAAATTTGATTTTGGAGGACTCATTCGAGGGGGTCCCCTTATTATGGCACTTTCAAATTTTATCCGATTTTATTTATTTATTTTTTTGTATTCACTTATCCTAAAACTTTTATTTGTCTAGATCGAGTGGTTAAAATTTTATCCTAAAACTAGCACCCTAGCTTAACCGTGTTGGAAGGCCCGTTTGAAGGGGCCTTCCCTTAAAGTTGGCACCAATTTTTCCTGAAATCTGCAATCGATCAAAATGTGAACTTTTTAATTTTTCGATTTAAAAGTTGATAGCAGAAGGAAAAAGTAAACAAAAAAAAGAACAATACGGGACTTCCACTTGTTCTTTTTCACTCGCATTCTTCCATTCATACTTTCATGCTTACCGATATTGATTTAAAAATCGTGGTACTGGTGAATCTATTTTGTTCAGTTCAAACAAAACGTTGAACATAATCACAAAAAAGAAAAGGATTGTATTTTAAAAGGTATGCTGACTTTTTACTATTAATCAAACGCGTTTGCAGAAAATGCAAAGTTGAAAGAAAACACAAAATAACTTGAAGTTCATTTTTCCGGAGGAAAATGATACGGTACTTCCTCCAGTTCCTTTTCACAAGCATTCTCCCCTTCATACTTTGAAGGTTACTGATATTTCTGTAAAACTCAATCGCATGCAATGCAAACAAAGTGATTTTGTCTGATGAAAAAAGATGTTGATATTAAATCATTCGTGGTTTGGGTAAAACGGATCTCCGACTAAGTATTTGAACCCAGCTCTGTTCAATCACGACAGTTTCAAACACTGGCGTCTTTAACCATTATGCCAGCACAGCCCATACACCCAGTTGATTAAAATCAGATGTTAAATTCAACTTTCAAAAAGTGATTTTTGGGGTAATCCATTTGGGAAAGTTCCAGAGGGGTGCTACCCCTAAACTATGTCAAAATTTTTGTCTCTTAAATATCTCCTGATATCAATAAAAACTGGAGCCTTAGCTAAAGCTGTTCAACAAACTGTTTTTGGGGCGTTTATTTGGGGTTTTCTTGGGGGAGGTGGGACCACCGAACTATGTTCAAGTATTTGTGTGTAAAATATCTACTGATAAAAAAACTAGCGTCCTAGCTTAAGCCGTTAAAAAATTGATTTTTGGGGGGTCCGTTTGGGAGTTCCAGTTGGTTGGTACCCCCAAACTATATCGAAATATTTTTCAATTCAATATCTCTTCGTCTCAAAAAAAAAAAGCTGGCGCCCTAGCTCAACTGTTCAAAAATTGATTTTGGAGGGGGCCGGTTTTGGAGGGTTTCCAGAGGAATAATACCCCAAATAAAAATATTGGTTCGTTCAATATCTACAATATCAAAAAAAAACTGGAGCCTTAGCTTAAGCCGTTCAAAAAAATTGGTTTTTTTGGGATTCATGTGAGGATTTCCAGTAACGTGAGTAGTACCCTTTAAATTATGTCCAAGTATTAGTCTGTCAAATATGTACTGATATTAAAAAAACTAGCACCCTAGCTTAACCGTTTAAAAAAAATTGATTTTGGGGGGATCTTCAAAGAGAATGAAACCTGTAACCTCTGATCATATCTATAATGTCAAAATAAGAAATATTAAAAGAGATTTGTCTTAATCAAACAAAAAAACGCGCTGGATTCATTATTATTTAGAATGCATTGACCAATGGCCAATTACATAATGGAACCTATGTCTATTCAATCATAATGGTTTCACACAGTAGCGTAGCCAGGGGGGGGGGGCGCTCGAGCCCCCCCCCCATTGGCTTGTGAAGTATGCAAAATCGCACTTTTTTGGTGGTTTTGAGGCCGATTTTTTGTGAAAAATTGAAAATAGCCCCCCCATAGGAAAACAGCCCCCCTCAAACGTTTGGATTTCCGATTTGGGCCGAAAAATCAGTCTCAAATTCGGTGAAGACCTTTTTTTTTTTTTGGAGACCACCTGATTTTGGGCGGAAAAAACCCTTGAATTTCCGAGCTTTCCGAGAAATTTCGTCTCAATTTTCGGACAAACCGTGTGAAACTGATTCAAGAACAATGAAAATTCGGGTCAAGGTCGTTTGCACACTTCTCACTCTTTCAAAATAGCCCCTCCCTTTTCCAAATCCTGGCTAGGCGCCTGGTTTCACATGCTGGTGCCTTTAACCTCTAGGCCACAGCAGCAGATGTGAATATGTGTCGAAAATCAATTACTAAAACCACCGTGTTAAACTTTGGTATGACAAGTTTTTGGTGCATCTGCCCCAAACTACGTGACGTAGCTCCTCCAAAAATGCAGGTGCACAACTTTATGTATAGAAGTATCATATTTCCAAATTTCAACTTTCTAGCTTTGGTGGTGTCGAAGTTTTAGTTTCCGATAAAAGAAGTTCTTAAATAAATCAAAAAATAAATTAATAAAGAAGAAATAAAGTATCGGGATCGTCATAATTAAAATTTTGGAGCTGAAACTGCTTTTACAGGCGCTTCTAAATTCGAAACTTTTAATCTGCTGCAATTAGTTTTTGAGCTAGGGCTGTTTAAACCTACGATTGGCATTTTAGTATTTGGCTCGGAAACCCGTATCACATGACCGATTGCCCCCAAAATTTGTACAAAGAATGATCCATATGTGCCCCATCTAAGTTCTAAATGTCAAGTTTTACCTTTAGCCGTTTCAAAGTTATTGGGACTTCGCGCGAGCGCGTAGTGCCATTGGTTTTGTTCGCCAATTTTGGCAGATGAGGATTGATTTGCTTATAACCATCAAACGGTAAAACCTAGAAACTTGAAATTTGGACTCAACATAAAAAATAATAAAAGCGTCTTGTGTGCCAATTTTGGGGATCCTAGGTCACGTGATCGTGAATATAAAAATATAAAAAACACAAAAAAATATAAAAAAGCGGTAATTTTTGGCTTCAAAAGTTATTGAATCGCTTATAATTCCAAAACCACTTGACGTGCAAGGCTGAAATTTGGACACAATGTGTGTGCTTATAAATGCTTTATGCAAACCAAGTTTGGGGGCGCCGGTCACGTGACCAAAATTTTACAGGCCAAAAGTGGGCAGAAAGTGGACGATTTTGAACCGATATATCTCGGTAATTACCGATATTAATGAAAAATGGTCTGTGATTTTTGAGCACACTATCAACTGGCTTTCTTTTGGTTATATTCATTTACCCCAACCTGAATACTATTTTTCTTCTTTTTTCTTACTTTTTTTTCTTTTTTATTATTCTTCTCCGGCTATCTACTTTTAAACCGCTAAACGCACTGTATTCAAAGTTTGAGCGATTGAAGATATCAGGGAGGAATAGTGCCCGGGTGAAATTGGGGGTGTCAGGTTGGGGGAATCCCCCTCAAACTGATCCTCCAAAATTTTGAACTTTTAAACCGTTGGAGCTAGATGAATCTAATTTTTGGAATGGTTAGACATTAGAAATAAACCAAACCTAACAAAAATTGGGGGAGCCACAATGAGGGGTTTACCCCTCAACGGACCTTCCAAAATTCAAACTTTTTACCCTTTTAAGCCAGATACATGAAATAATTTTTAAGGTAAGTAAATCTAAAGGAAAGATTAAATTTGAAAAAATTTGGGGGTACCAAAATGGGGGGTTTCCCTCAAACGAGGCTGAAAAAATTCAAACTTTTTAACCACTTATGCCAGACACATGAAATTTTCAGAATAGGCTAATATTACAAAAAGATCAAATTTGACAAAGTTTGGGAGTATCAAAATGGGAGGTTCCTCCTCAAACGGGTCCACCAAAATTTTGAACTTTTAAATTATTAAAGCTAGATGAATCAAATATTTGGAGTTGGTAGAAATCAAAAACAAACTAAACCAAACAAAAATTATGGTTCCAAAATTGGGGGTTCCCCGCAAACGGGGACTTCCAAAATTCAAACTTTTTAACCTTTAAAGCTGGACATACAAAGTTTTTAAGGTGAGTAAATTTAAAAGAAACATAAAATTTAAAACAATTTGGAGTACTAAAATGGTGGTTCCCCTTTAAATGGGGCCACCAAAAATCAAATTTTCTAACCACACATGCTAGACACATGAAATTTTTAGGGTTGGCAAATATGAAGAAACGATAAAATTTGACAGAATTTGGGCATATCAAAATGGGGGGTATCCCTCAAATGGGGCCGCCAAAATTTCAATTTTTTAACCACTCATGCTAGACACATGAAGTTTTTAGGATATGCAAATACGAAAAAAAGATAAAATTTGACGAAATTTGGGGATACCAAAATGAAGGGATCCCCCTCAAACAAGGACGCCAAAATTCACAAGTGAACCACTCACCCTGAACTGATGAAATTTTTCAGAATAGGCAAATATGAAAAGACAAAATTTGACAAAATTTGGGAGTACCACAATGGAGGTCCCCCTCAAATGATGATGCCAAAATTCACACTTTTTACTTGTGTAAGCTAGACATATCACAATTTCAGGATACACAAGCAAATATGAAAAAGATAAAATTTGACGAAAAGTTTGTGGCACCAAAATGGGGGTCCTTTAGAATTCAAACTTTTCAGCCATTCAAGCTAGACATATGACAATTTCAGAATAGGCAAACATAAAATAAAGATAAAATCAGAATAGATAAATAAAATATCACTAATTTGAAGTGCCACAATTAGAGAGTCCTCCTCCAACGGTCCTTCAAAAAGTTTGACCACTCAAGCTAGACAAAAAAAAACGAGGATCTCATACTATAGGGATGCTCCACAGTGATTAAATTGTAAAATTTTGCATGGAGGGAAGCTTTTGCAGCTTTGACCAAACTTCGGTGAAAATTATGTAATTTCGTCCAACAATTGAAGTGTTTTTTTCCCGAAACCAGGTGAAGACTAAAAAAAAAGGTCTTTGCCAAAAATTGAAGTGTTTTTTCCCTGAAATCAAGTGGAGACCAAAAAAAAGGTCTTCACCACAATTTGGGACTATATTCGGCCGGAATTTGTAGGATTTATTCGAGCTGGCTGGCTCTTGATCGTTTCATCATCCAGCGCTCAAATCTCGATAGGTGGACGTCTAAATCTCGATGGGGGGACGCCAAATCTCGATGGGGGGACGCTAACTCTAGATGGGGGGACACGTCCCCCCTACAATTTAAGTACTGGTGCTCCAATTTTGTTGGCACCTCCCCCCATTAACTACAAAAGCTAAACAAACTAAATCTATTGGATAAGTTAATATGAATCAAAGATTAAACATAACAAATTTAATTGGCAACATTGAGGAGACCATGCCAAATGGCCTTTTTAAAATTTCAAAATTTTTATTACGAGGTACTCCACCTAGAAGTAATCCAAGAGAACCGGTAGGCTAATATAAGAAAAAGATAAAACATGCCAAACTTGGCAATGCCATGTTGGACAACTAGCCCTTAAATGGACCTTCAAACTGCACGTTAAATTCTCACAAGGAATTGGTATAAGAGAAAAGTAGAAGAGTAAAACTTATGGGATTACTGCAACATTTAACACGTTGAAGTACTTGAGCTTAATGGCTTTGTTAGATTTAAGCTGTATGGCAGAGTATTTTTACTAAACTGTCGCTGATGACGTGGAAGAAATCTTCTCCTTGCTCTTCAAAGTTTTTGAACAATTTTATTAAGAAAGCTTTTGTGCTGAACAATGGATGTAATACAATATACTATACAATATTTAATATGTTGGCCGTTGGGTCGCACTGCTAAATAACGTTCTCAGAATAAGAATAGTTGTAAAATGCGTGCTTATTTTTGGCCGCGAATAATAAGTTTGGCTGATGTAATAAAGTCGCTGGAATTTTAGAGATCGCTCTATGTCATTTCATTATAAATAGAAAAACTGTTTGAACTCCTCATAGCTTTTTGATTGACGTTACTTGATTATTTTGATAACTTTTTGAGACCTTTAAACATTGAGAGCGAATGACCTCCAAGCTGTTAAAATGAACTAAAAAGAGCGCAATGTGCGAAAGAAGTAGATGATTTTTGGTAAATAGTTGTTCGACTTTAACATTACCCCCAGTGTTTTGGAAAGGATAGAGTTGAGTAAATTATTACAAGTTTTCAATCTGAAGTCATCGTAAAGTTAGACTCTGTAATATCACTTATAAATTTAAAAGAATTTGACTTTTTGTTTCTAAATTTTGTTTGTGTACATATCTCTTTCCATGCTAATTGCTGAGGCAGGCATTGCTTAATTTAGTTCTTAGATTTTGAGAAAAATTTGTTGAAGAGTTCATACTTGTGCTGGTATAAAATTCGTCTTAAAAAAATATTGCAGTGGGCTAGTTAGGGTGTATAGATTTGATATTTCGGATAGTGTGTCAAATTTCTGGTCAAGATAATGTACATAAGTTGCAAAATCCAAAAATCATATTGGCATTTTCAGATCAAAAGTTTTTATTTCTGTGTTTCAATCGTAGCAAAAGGTTATTGTCGAAATATTTGTTTTAACAAAGATTTTATTTGTAACCGCAATTTTAACAATTGCGCTGCTAAGCGAAAATTCAACTAACTCCTTAAAATTTGAAACGAGATCTGATAGATATTTATAGATGCCTTTTCTAGACATTTAAATTTTGGAAGCCGTTAAACACAAACTTGATTAAGTTAATGGAACATTATGAAATTCGAAAGCGATGTATTTCAGATGTGATTATCAACAACAATAAACACGCTTAACGCCATAGGCGTAGCCAGAGGGGGGCCAGGGGGCCTGCCCCCCCCCCAATCGAAATACCACAAACGACAAAAAATTATGATAACATAGCCTAGCGATGTTTAGTTGCAGTTTTTTTTTAGTAATTACGCACATAACAGTAATTAACAATAATATTAATGACAACCAGGGAGTCCCGGGGCCCCTAACTATCGACCAGGGGCCCTAACTAACAACTAGGGGGCCTTGGGGCCCTTAACTGACAACCAGGGGGCCCCGGGACCCCTAACTGAAAACCAGGGGGCCCATAACTGACGACCAGGGCCCCTAACTAACAACCAAGGGGCCCCTAACCAACAACCAGGGGTCCCCCTAACGAACAACCAGGAGGCCCCTGGCCCCTAACCGACAACTACGGGGGCTTGGGGCCCCTAACCAATAACCAAGGAGCCCCTAATTGACGAACAGAGGGCCTTGGGGGCCATTAACTGATTGCAAGGCGCCCCAGGGCCCCTAACCGACAACCAGGGGGCCCCGGGGCCCCTAACCAACAACGTGGGGACCCCGGGCCCCTAACCAACAACCAGGGGGCCCAGGAGTCCCTAACTGACGACCAGGGGGCCCTGGGGCCCCTAACTCACAACCATAGAGCCCCACGGCCCCTAACTAACAACCAGGAGGCTCCGGTGCTCCAATCCGACAACCAGGGGGCCCAGTGCCCCTAACCGACAACCAAGGGGCCCCGGGGCCTCTAACTGGCAACCAGTGATCCCCAGGTCCCCTGACTGACGACCAAGGTTCCCGGGCCAGGGGCCCCTTAATTCATATTTTTAACAATTTATATGCAAAACCTTCGAGAAATCTAAGAATTTTGACCTAAAAGTTGCCACCCCAGGCCCTCGTTTAACGTTATCATGAACTTAATGCTATAACGCAGGCGGTAATGCAAACCCCCCAAATTGAAATATTACCAATGATAAATATAATGAGAGCATAGCCAGTATGTTGTCCCTGTCCGGAATTGCAGTTTCTTTAATTTAGGATTTAAGCGTACAAAAGTAAGCAATAATAGTGACGACCACATGTCCACGTCATAATAATGTCATGCAATTCTTGGACGTTTCAAAAAACTGTCAAGTGACTTGACTCCAGTCCTCCACGTTTTGGAAAAAAAGTTATTTTAATTTTGATGTAAATGTTTTTTTTTATGAAAGAACTTATTAGGGGAGCGATCTTGTCTCAAAATCATTGGCGTAGCCAGGAGTGGCCGAGGGGACCCGGGCCCCCTCAATCAAAATGCCGCCAATGACAAAAATTTGTCAAAAAAGCCTTGTTTCTTCATTTTCAGTTTCTTTTAGCATCTTTGCGTACATCAGTACACGAGTACAACAGTAATCAACAATAAATAATATTGACGACCAGGGGCCCGGCGCACCCCCTTAATTCAATTTTTTTCTACCAATTCAAACGTATAACCAGGGTGAAATCAAGAGTTTTTGTCCTAAAAGTTGCTACCTCAGGCCCTCATCTAAACTTTTTTTGGACGTAATGCAATAATCAGAGCCGTATTTGCTATATGGCTGAGTGCCAGGGCCCTGCCCTCAGATAGTAGGACTTTTTTTGTTCTTCATTTATATTTAGCAGGAAGATGTTACAAAAATTCCCTAAGTGCTAGGGGCCCTGTGCAATGTAAATTCGGCCCTGGAATAATATGTTTAGTAAGCGTAAGCATCTATTGTACCATTTTTCAATAGCGATTCACCTCCACCTCGCCTATTTTTACGCAGAAAATACTTTAAAAAAATAGCTAAGGAAAATGCTGATTGAACAAACTACTGAATTTCAATTGAAGGGGCCTGGGCCCTTTGGCCGTACATGTACTCCTATAACTGGTAAACTTCATGATTAAACAAAAATCTCTAAGGAAAATATACAAGTGGATTATTATTTACTGCCAAATTATTGCAGGAGGCAATGTGCGTTACTTCCGCCTATAGACCAAATCACTAACAATTAAAATTTTGCACCATAATGTAAGATTCTAAGCGTGTTTTGGGATTTAATTGCAAAAGGAGGATTGATCAACTAGGTTTTTTCGATTGGCTTTGAAATGTTAAAAATCTAGTTCTTTGAAATAGCTCTGAACTCGTGCGAAATGTGATCCAATGGGATTTAAATAGCTTTTTTTCCAAAAACTAACAAAAATCGCCCAGCAACTGGTGGCTTTGCCCCCAGACCCCCATAGCTACCGGCGGCTGGGGGCTCCGCCCCCAGACCCCCGTCTGCGATGCGTTTGAGTACACTAGCTTACTCAACACGTTTTCTAAGTCAGACATTTACACTTTTTAACTATTAGTTTTCGCCCTCTCCCTTTCCCAAAATCCTGGTTGAGTGCCATCAGGCTACGGCTTCAGATCTTCCATTCTACGATATCTTTGCCCCACAAAAAGTTCCTTTTTCGAAAATTCCTGATGACGTCATTGCATGTGATTTGTGCTTTGGGCCCCCCCCAATCAAAAATCCTGGCTACGCCTATGCTTAACGCAATTGTGAAGTTCTTAAGTTCAGTAGGTTGACTACTTTCGCGAAATCCCCGGATATCGCTTGTTTTTGATAACTTTGACAGATTTTAATTTTGAACTCGAATAGTCACAAATCGATCTAAGTTAGTGAGACAAAATTATTGATCTGACAATCAATTTAACGACCACATTTGTTACAAACAGTGGTGTAAAATAACGAAATACTTTTACTTGAGTAGATTACTCAAGTAGTTTTTTCCAGTAACGAGTACTTTTTGAGTAGTTTTTTTGTGGCTACTTTTACTTGATTACTTTTGGACTGAAGTAACGCTACTTAAGTAGTATTTTGATTCAAAAAAGTAGAAAGTACTATAATTTTAAATTTGAACAACAAATTCATCAGAATGGTTGACTTTTCCACCAGCAATTGTTCAATTTAATTAAGTTATTTGTCTTTTGCTCCTTTTTCAGCTGGCAACTCTTGCGTCACAGGTCAGACCATAGACTCTGTAAGACTATCACAGCGACTGCAGCAATGCCTCTTTTCCACGTGTGCGCGTACGTATCAGATCCAGTCTGGCGAAAAGCACTTCAATGTTCAAGACAGTTTTAGTTTCACGTTCGTTGTTTGGTGTCTGCTCTTCACCGCATACTGACATAGATGTTTACTCTTTTAAAAGTAACTCGTAAAAGTAGCAATTAGACAAATAAATTTTGCCAAAAATGCGTCCAATGGTAACTGAACATTTCTATTGCTAAATTCTACAGAGTGAGTCAAAAATCACCCCCCATATATGCCAATAACGTTGTTGTACGGTACTCTGATATCTTGTGCAATGTAATTACAAAATGTCTTGAATATGACGATCAATTTTGCCCATGACTGACTATCTAAATGGGCTATCTACAATGATTTTTCGTGATTTAGTGACGTAATGTTCATTAGGCTTCTGCCTACTTTTAAATGCTGTGAAATAAATTCAATTCAAAAAATCCACAAAAATTTTGATTAATTAATCCACAAAAGTTCATCGCGGAATACACTGAAATAGCTATGATACGAACTTTTGGCCCACCCTGTAGATTGTTACACATTGATAAGACACGTTCAGAGTGTTTTTAAATTTTAGCATAATTTAACAATGACAATGAGTATTTGAGCAAAGATTTTGCTAAATGATTCCATGTAAATTCTGCGCACCATGATTTTCAAATCTCAAAATTTTGCTGGTATTATTCTTTTTGATTAATTGTCTTGAATATAATAACAAAAAGCTTGCAAAAGTTAATAATTTATCACTTCTTAAGAGAATGAGAGATTAGAAGACCAAGCGCTATGTGGCAGTGCTTTGAAGGTATCGACCAGTTGTCTGTAATACTTGTGGATTGGATATTTTGTTTATTTTGCTTAAATAGTTTTAGAAATACTTTTATTTGAGTAGTTTTAAATCGACTACTTTCTACTTTTACTCAAGCATTTTTTTGGTCAGTGCTTTGTACTTTACTTCAAGTATTTTTGTCGTCAGTAACGAAACTTTTACTTGATTACAATTTTCGAGTACTTTTTACACCACTGGTTACAAATTCATTTAAAGCAATCGGATACCTATTTTAAAGCCTAATAAAGTTCAGTAAAAGTTGGATAATGTCGCGAAGTCCCCAGATATCGCTTGCTTACAGCATTTTCGACCTCTGGTTGCTGAATTCGCAATTTTGCACAGAAAAAAACATAGGGACTTCCGACGCGAAGCGTTACGGAAGTCCCAACAAGATTCCTTGCAATCGCGGCAAGGTGCTTGCATTCAACTTGAAGTATATCGATACTTTAGTTGAGTGCAAGCTTAAGTTAAGTTGATGGTTTAATTGAGTGCAAGCTACTGCATATGGTAAAAAAAAATTCTAAACTACACATAATATTTGTCTAAACAAAAAAGAGGAGCTGACAAGTGCAGTATTGTTATAGCCGTCGTTCACACTTCTGATCAAACTTCAACAGACAACTTAGAACTTAAAAATCTTACCTAACATTTTAACAAAATGGAGCCAAAAAATACCGTTGCATTTGATTCATGCTCAAGAACTGTTCGATTTCGTGAACAAAAGGCAAAAATTTTACAACGCTTTGGGCGTTTCTTTGCTGCACAATAAAACTCTAATTCGCTAGTAATATTAGATTCTTAGTTGGGCATGAAATGTGCCCTCACTATATACAGTATGTACTTTTCGCCAAAAAAATTGTCATCAGCCAAAAAAAACTTGTCACCTGCCAATTAAAGAAAAACCTTGCCACCAGTTTTATATCGACATGAAATGCCTCAGTTTGTTTATCATATGATGCGGTTGCTGGATCCAATTTTTGTTCAAAAGAATTTTCGATTTTGGCTCAGCATCTCTGTAAACAAAATCTTGATTGCGCAGTGCGCACCTATACAAGCGCATGGCAGGGCCTACGAAAGTGTGGTTTAGGGGGTACATCCAGCACTTAAGCTGTAAAATATTGCGTGGGTGACGCTTTCGCAACCGGAACCAGATGCATCCTGGATTGAAAATGTTTCAAGTGAAAAAAACAACAACAAAATATTCACGCTCATAATAGGTGTTGACCAAAAAACGGTCTTTTTTCAGGTATTTTTAAATTCAATTTCTATGTAGAGCCAGTCATAAAAAAAAAAAAGACCAGGACGCTTTCTTTCTGAGGGAGGACGCTAAATTTTGATTGGGGATCACTAATTCTCGATGGCGAGAAACTTCCCCGGCGTTCCCTCTACAATTTAAGTATTATGGGTACACCGTAACCGAGTCCGAGTCCAGGAGGGGGGCCGGAAAATCCTAAAATTCACGTATTGTATCTATTTATGTGTTTTGTAAAACTTTTCCATAGGGTAGTGACTATTCAACTAGCGTTTAAAATAGCCATATACCAGTAATCTATTAAACCTAGAGAATACTACGTCACCGCTCGCCAGACCTGCAGGTTAGCAACAGTGCTTCAATGCTTCAGTGCTTTAATGGTAGAAATTTTCTGGCATTTCTGCTTTTTCCTAACTCACCACGTATAGCAATTGTAGATTTAATTGGGCCCAGAGCGATTGCTCCTGTTGAGGGATCCGGGCCCATGAGGAAGACACTCGGACGCATCTTTGACTTCGACCTCTCCTGTACATTACCTTAAAGCTGTATTTTTCATAGGTGAGCAAGTTAATGCAAAACGTTAGCTTCGTTAACCACTAGTCCGTTAACAAACTTCATACCTCCGTTAACGTTAATCCGTTATTTTCAGCTTTAATTAACGGAAGTTAATAAAGTCCGTTAATTTGTTAACATTTTGCGTGTAATTTATATTTCTTTTTAGTCACTCGCTTCTAGAACACGTATTGACGCTGTTGAGCTGATTGCAAGGAAATATTTATAGCTGTGGTAGTCTTTTTGTGTTTGAAAGTTACATTTTACAATCTAATCTAATTTCAAGATAAAAATAAGTTCAAATGCACAACGAAGCTGCGATCGGAAAATCTTTGGACATTGCGATCAACGATAATTAATAGACCTATGAGGCTGCAGCTTATTATTTGCCTCAAAAAAGAGCTCCTTTCTTCGCTCTCTTCTATAAAAGTCGTGCTAATACGCAACAAGTGTTACCAGTGCAAACCGGTTTGTACCGGTACAATGAATGAATCGTGCAAGATATTAACGATAAAAACCTTAACGGAAGTTAACAGAACTTAACGGAAGTTAATTTAGTCCGTTAACAGAAGTTAATTTAGTCCGTTAACATGAAAAAAGTTTTTAACGGATTAACGAGTTGATGAAAAAGTTAGCTTCGTTATTAACGGATTAACGATTAACGGACTAGTGCCCACCTATGGTATTTTATATACTCTGGCAAACATTGCAAGGACTAAAACTCAGCAGGGCTTTGCACCGAGCCTCGCTGTGGAAGCGGTCTGAGAGCTGCTTGCTGAATTCAAATCATACAAATGTCACCATTGCTTCGTTTTTAAATAGAGATCTATAACGTGGATAGCGATTAATCACGACAAAAAGGGTGGGTAGTCAACATACTCGATGGTCTAAATCAAAATACATAAATTTGATGAAAGCTTACGCACACTTTGTTAACAATTTTGCTTCACTAATTTTTGAATTTTCCAACATTTATAAAGTGTCTTTTTTTTGCATTAAAAGGTTCTCTTCAAAATGCAATGCGAAGGTTCATATGAACGGTACGCACTATGTTCTCTCTACATTAGGATTAGTTAGGCAAGATTACGCTTACTTTTTTATATAAGAACAATTCCATAAGAACACGAGGCTCATTTTGTCTCAAAATTTAAAAACAACTCAACAACAACGTCAGTCTCGTCATGAAAAAACAATGAAGACCAGGGGTTAGAACAATGCATTTGTAAGTAACTGGCAGAGTTTCTCTGTTTTTTAGTTGATTTGTCTAAGAGTATAATCATAGCTTAGGTGGGAAAAAATTAATTTGGGTCACTAGATTTTCCAATACAGTTTTGAAGAAATAGGCTAAAAAGCAGTGAAAATTTAAGAACAGTTAGTCTAAAATTTACTGCTTCTTTTATAAAAAGTGTATTAAAGCAACGGTGGCAAAAACATAAAAATGCTATCTGAAAAGAAAAATTTGATCAAAACTGTGGCTTATTAGAAAAGTTCAAAATTTTCGGTTTCTGTATCAATTTAAAATCTTGTAGGGCGATTAATTCAAATGCTTTGAAAAGCCGCACCAGGATCTACTCTTTGTTTAGAAAGTCATCTGCGACGTCATAACGTTTCTAAGGATAGACTTAAGACGCCATTTTTCTTGAATTGCCCCATGTGGGATTATTATCTCACAATAGTTTGGTAATGATTAGATATATAGGCAAACAAACAAAGACCTGAGAGTGTTGTTTCAACTCGTGCTCCAGACGTTTCAAAAATTATGTTTTTGATATCAAATCGAAAATCTTGCTTTACGTAACTATAAAGGAACGAAAATGGTATTAATGGCACAGTCAAGTGCATGAAAAGAAAACTTAATAGCACACTTTGTTTTGATACAAAAGAAAAAAAGGTTTTAAACAAACAGTGACCGAAATTACAAACTATGGATTATGCTCCACCTTCCATATATAAACTTCTGAATGCTGTTCTTCATTCTAATTCGCTCATAGTTGAAAAACAAATCTTTGGTCTATATAGAAATGAAAAGCTTTTTAGTATTTACTATCTTTTTTCTTGGGCTGATATCAACAAAACAGTTGGTAAGTGTGACCGAAAGTTTTGCTTTAAAAAGATTGAATTTTCCAGCTAAATTTATGTCTAAAAAATAAAAAAGCATCTAAAACATGTCTTTACCAAATTTCTGCTTTCGTATAACTAGAATCTTTTTCGTGATAATTCGTTTCCACGTTTAAAAAAATCTTTCCGGCGGTATGGTCAGTCAAAAATTTAAACATTTTAAAAGTATGTTTAACGTAACTTTTAGAAGTATTTTGAAAGCACATAAAGGAAAGGCTTCAGCAATTTGGATCAGCATTGCAAGAGAATACTTATTTAAGTTTGGTAGATCTCAATCTGCGAAAAAATAGATATTAATTAGCGATACTGCAGGTAACATTTTTTAACTGTGGAATTAAAATCACTCGTAAACGAAGGCTTAACGAAAGCTGAAGTTCAGTAAAACTATACTCTGGATTCGTTTCTATCTCGCAGTTACATTTCTAGCTGGATGATTCAACTTAAAAATTGATAAATAGTGCTATACTAATCTTTTTTTTTTTTTTTCAAAAAAAACAGTAATTTTTGTAATGAAGTTTGCTGTCTCTGATTTTTTTTGCAAAATTTTTTTTAATCATTCGTTCCTAAATTTTGAGAAATTTGCTCTATAGATGTGCAGTGAATTTATTCTTTGCACCTGCTTTAACCGCTCTTTGTGCAGCCTGTAAAACGCTTCGCTTTAATTTATGGCTGCCTCACATGAAATTGAATTTTTAACTTGAATAACTGCAAAAAAATTTCCAAGCTGCTATCTGCCCTGAAGCAGTCTCTAGGTCTATTTATTAGTTACTGCTACAAGTAATAGATCATGCTATTAAATTTGCGAATATATCGGAAAAATCACTAAAATTTTACCTTTTCGTTTCGGTCCAAAATTTGATTGTTTTGTATGAAATGTAGTCTTTTCTACGGAGCATAATGATTGGAACGTTTAAGTAATCTTAATATAAAGCAAAGAGCCCAAACGTGAGCAAACATATTTTAATGAACGTTTGAAGACATTACTAGTCTCATCATCAGCAGATAAATGATTTAGGCAACATCAACTTGTCACGAGCAAAGCACAGCAAAAAAGGGCAAAGCAATGACGCAAAAAAACAGGCGAGCGTAAAGTCAAAAGCAATTATTGTTTTCACACGTTGAACAAATACGAAATGGAATTGAAGCTTTGTCAAAATTTAGATCTGGATTTTTTTGTTGAATCATTAAGATTTCTTTGATTAGTAATTTTCGCCAATGGTCAGATCTAGCCAAGATGATGGGGTTATTGAAACAAACTGTGAGATTAGGGTTATCAGTCACATGTCGAGTGACGTCCGTATCCTATGGCGTTTTTCCCGTATTAATAACCACGATCCTTTTTCTAAAACGCCAGATCCTTCTACTAGAGCGTCGTGTTGGTGACCGAAAGGTTGCTGACTCCCGGTTCGATTCCCGAACTGGCAATGCGTCGTTGTGTCCTTGGGAAAGACACTTTACGCTTATTTTCTTTCCATTGTGGCATAGCAGTCTCCGCGGTGGTGGCCTTGCCTGATGAAAGACTTGCAAGCAGATTGAACCCAAAAAAGGATGCTCTGCGGTGATATGGTTAGGAAGATGCAGAGCGCTTCCTTTATCCGCATTTTACGCATGAAAGTATGAAGCAAAACTAAGTCTTGTGGTCATATAAAATTGCTCTTTAAATAACGTGTTTTTATGATTTCATGTCCTTGCCATTTTGTAGCGCTTTTTTGCATTTTTTTAACAAGCACTTTATTATTTGCACATTTCCACAACCTTAGGTATTCGTTTGCTAAATCAAACTACGGCATGTTTTCAAAGCTTAATAATGTGGCTTAAAAATATAAAGTTTATATTTTTAAACTTTTTGATAGGGCATGCCTAAAACTATCGTTTTCTATAACGATTTGATACGTGGTATATTACTTTCAAACGCAAAAATTCATAAGAACGCATTTACATATTTTAAAAGCATTTTTAGTGACTATAATATATGCTCACGTCAAAGTGATTTCGCCACAAAAACGTCTTGTGATGTTATTTTTAATTCTGAGGCAAAACCTGATCAAATTTTGGAGAAGGAACTTCAGCAAACTTGAAAATGAGAAAATGATCTTTATCCTGCAACTTTCAATTGTCAGGATTACTTGTGAATAAATTTGACTTAAAGTCTTGCTTATTCGAAGAAAATTTTTCTGAAAGGATTTATCACAAAAAAATTGGAAAGAAATATTTATTTCCACTCGAGTGAAATAAAGTCAAGCAGCAGTTGTGATCATGTAGGTTTAATTCATATTTAGATTGAAGCAAACCCAACTTGTCCAAGTGTTGGCAAATATTGTTCTTCAGATGATGACTGCAGCGGACCTGCCGGAACTTCATGTTTGCCGCTCACTTGTCTGCACGATAATTCTAGGTGCGTTTATGCTACAGGTTTTCACTTATAATTCGTTTTGATCTCGACCATTTCCATGATGAAACATTTTTTCATCAATGCACTCTCAGCACAAACCCGTCAGCTTGCACTTCTTCAGTTTGGGTTTGATTCGCTGAATGTCCTCATCAACAATCACGTGATTATTTTCCAGATAACATGCCAAAAAATTGCCACATATAATTTGTCATGATTGGTTTTACACTAAATTTATCGATAAAAATAATTCTATTCTTTTCATTCCGCTCTGCCGATCAGTGGGTTTGCGCTGTACAATTTTATAAACGAGATGATGTTGCAAAGTATAGAAGATTTTGGCATTTTACTACTTTATGTACAATGCTTGCATGTCCTTGTAAGCATCTATTCTTCTTTTTCACGCTCTCTTCATTGCCCGCTTTTCCATGAAAGTAACGGAGACAGCAGCTCAAAATTAAACCTCCACTTTTTACGGTCTTCCATCACCTCTATCATTTCGCTTGGGTGAAATCCCAAACGATTCCATCCAAGATCCTTTATGTAATTGGTCCATTTAGTTCTCGGTCGTTCAACTGGTCTTTTCTCATTTGCTTAGGCAAGTAAGGCTTGTTTGGGGAGTCTTTCCCGAAGCATTCTGGTTACATGGCCAACCCATTCTCAGAAGTGTTTATAAAATGCCAGCTATTTACAGTCTCATTTAAACTTTTGATAGCTTAATTTTTCAAAATTCGAAAATTTTAATTGAAATATGGAATAAAAAAATTAATACAGTATTCCTAGCCTATAAGTTTTGCTTAACGTTATTATTTTAATATTATCTTTGTAGATGTGGTTCATCTGTAGGAGAAGAAAACATGGAGATGAGGTGATCGTTTTCAAGTCTTATTCTTGTAAAAATGCCATCCTTTAGCAAGCCTACTATACATGGAATTGTAAATGCCGTCTAACTGCAGTTTGTGCAATTGTATTTATGCCGAATTTAGATGTTATTAAACAATAAATTTTTGTTTAAAACAAAGCTATTTACAATGAACTAATGATAAAAGCTTGAAAAACATCTAAAAAGTTGATTAAAAGATAGTATAAAGAGGTCAAAATCGAAACAGGTTTCCGAGCTAAAAAACAGAAAAGCCAATGGTGGAATGTTCAAACCGCTTTAGCTCAAAAAGCAACTGCCAGAGGAAAGTAAAATTTTTCAATTAAGAACCAGCACCTGGAGGTGTAGTTTTTGCTCTCATGTTTTAAGTTTTGAAATTCCCATACTTTTTCTTTTCTTTATATTAGTGGGGGTGAAGGATGCAGCCAATTCCGATAGTCTACAATAGTCAAAGTTGAAATATAATTTTTGAAACTTTTTGTGCTTATTTTGGGGCTGCGGTTACAAAGATATCTTATAAATACCAAAAATTACCCCCTTAAGAAGTTTTTGGAAACCCTGAGTTTTTTTTCAGAAAAAGGGGGGGTTTTACCAAAATTGGGTAGGTCATGTGATATTATGGGAAGGGCAAATAATATTTAGTTTCTCTTTTCATGAAAGTTTAGGCTGAGAAAACAGATTCGGAGTTTTCAAAAACTTTGTACGGGGGATTTCTTTTCGTATTTATTGAATATCTTAGCAATCACAGCCCGAAATGAGAACAAAACATTTCAAAAATTATATTTCCATTCCACTTATTGTAAACTACCGGAGTCGGTTAGATGCTTCACCCCCTTTAAGAACATTTTTCATGGAAGTTAACACTCAAAAACTACAAAAGCTAAAAACTTGAAATTTAGGGATGTGACAAATTAAAAATCTATCGGTGAAGTTGCGCCCTCTTATTTTTAGGATTTGTAGGTCACGTGGTTAAGTGGCACGGGCCCAAAATGTCATTTATTTGAGTTTTTTATAACTTCAAAGAGGCTTAATCTTATTAGCTAAACCTTTGCGAATTTATCGGGCATAATGAGAACCCTAGGTGGGCACAAATCGCTAATCCGCTAATTAACGAAGCTAACATTTTCATTAGCGGATTAGCGGTTCCGCTAACGTTCAAAAATGTTAACGGACTAGTTATCGAAGCTAATTTTTTTAGACAATCCGCTAATCCGCTAGAAAAAAATAGTTGCAACCGTGTTTTGAATAAAGCATAGTCTAAAATTTACCACATGTAGCCGTGTTTGCTTGGCAGAGAAATATGTACTTGGCAAATCAATCCTAAACGGGAGCCTGCAGGGTAACCTTAGCTGCTTGGCAAGTTTTATATATATACTAATTTTTTGCAAAAAATAGCCTTTTCAGCGCCATATTGATCGCTTTTTAAACGTTTTTAGAGTTATTTGAAATAACTACATTGCTAAAATTGGAAAATCATTCCAAAGAATTAAATTCTCCATTCTGTTCAACCTCCTTACTTACAGATCAACTCCAAAACATTCTTAAACGCTAGTATTTGGGGTTAATTATCCCCCTACTCCCGCCCAGGTGCACGTATTATTTTCATCGGTGAGCACTAGTCCGTTAATCGTTAATCCGTTAATAACGAAGCTAACTTTTTCATCAACTCGTTAAGCCGTTAAAAAGTTTTTTCATGTTAACGGACTAAATTAACTTCCGTTAAGTTCTGTTAACTTTCCGTTAACGTTTTTATCGTTAATATCTTGCATCATTCATTCATGGGACCGGTACAAACCAGTTTGCACTGGTAACACTTGTTGCGTATTAGCACGAGTTTTATAGAAGAGAGCGAAGAAAGGAGCTCTTTTTTGAGGCAAATGATAAACCTACAGCCTCATAGCTCTGTTAATTATTGCTGTTCACAATTTCCAAAGGTTTTCCGATCGCAGCTTCGTTGTGCATTTGAACTTATTTTTATCTTGAAATTAGATTAGACTGTAAAATGCAACTTCCAAAATACAACAAGACCACCATGGCAATAAATATATTCTTACAATCAGCTCAACAGCGTCAATACGTGTACTAGAAGAGAGTGAATAAAAAGAAATGTAAATTACACGCAAAATGTTTACGGATTAACGGAATTTATTAACTTCCGTTAATTGAAGCTGAAAATAACGGATTAACGTTAACGGAGGTATGAAGTTTGTTAACGGATTAGTGGTTAACGAAGCTAACGTTTTGCATTAACTTGCCCACCCATGATTATCTTATTTCTTTTATTTCATGTCATGATCACTAATCAAGAAACGATTCTGTAGGCCTCTATTCCGCGACACATCCGTAAAGGCGTCGCGACCCATCGTTTATAAGCAAAAGTGAAAATCTGTGCTGTTGTGTGCACCGTGTTAATAAAAATAAGATGGAAAATAAGATGGACTTTAAACCGATCAGTGGTCGAGTGGATAGAGCGTCTGCTACTGAAGCGGTAGACTCGGGTTCGATTCCCGGTCGGGTCAAACCAAAGACTATAAAAATTGGTATTCACAGCTTTCCTGCTTGACGTTCAGCATTAAAAGGGACAGTGTGAAGCCTCCGCCGTGTGTGGTAGACAGGTGGGCAGGTGGCAGCTTGACTCGAGGACCGAAAGGTCCCTTCGCTGTCTCCTGGCCAAGGCAACTTGGTGAATAAAATGTAATTACAAAATTACAATATTGCATCAAAATTGTGTTACAGCAGTTGGTTGCCGGCAATTTTGCAAAAAATCGAGAAAACGTCAGACGAGAATTATGTTTGATCGTTATTATTTCTTTTTTCCATCGTTGTCTGTTGTCTTGAAGCTACGTGATGTTCCAAAAAATGTGTTTTAAGTATGCCGAAATGGGGGGCACAAGCAGCCGTTAAGGAAGCATGTTAAGGCCCCCCCCCCCCCCCCCCCGATATTGCGACGGCACTCTCTGAAAGCGATTTGCAGTTAAGGCCAGTTACAGTACGTTGTTCGGAATGCCTAGGTTTTTGAGGCCGAGCAGTAGGCTATGTCCATTGCGGTTACTGCTTAGCAGTCTGACTGAAGATAGAAGTGCAATAAGGGTGGTTGGGCAAGCGCATTTTTTATAGGAACAAATCATGTAAATTGAATCCAAACTCTGAACTATTAAAAACGCTTGCAAGTAAACATTGCCTAAAACGTAATCGCGCGTACTTTTTAGAGGATTCATCAAAGGCAGTGCTTCTGTCGAGGTAGGTTCGGCCTACTTGCTTTATATGTTATTTTTCAAGGAAAGCTCAGGAAGTCCCTAGCCCCAAGTACAGTCGGTATAAACTAGCTATCTTTGCTAAAATTGACAAAAAAGCGACTAAATTTGATGGTGGTTGAAAGTGCAACAAATTTCTTGACAATTTCTGATTTGCTGCAAGCCTGAAGCCTACCCACTTGTTTTTGAATAGATCCTTTGCACTAATTTGTGGCGCAACCAGGGAGTGAGATAAGCCACCCCTCTTTCCCTTAGCCAAGTGACTTGGAAAATTTAACCCGCAACTGCAAGCATTTAAACGTATTTTAGACTTGATCTTTAAGTAAGAGGGGGATTGAAGGGGCTGAGCAATTTAATTGAAGGGGCTGGGCAATCTAAAGCTGGCTTCCAAATCTTGACACTTTAGTTAGATGCACTAGTCTGTTTAGCACACTGTCCAATTGAAGCATTTTTAGAATAAAAAAATCTTTCGGTTTAATCCCCTCCTTCTTCAGCAAAATTCTGGTTACGCGCCTGCCACTATTTACGGTTTGGAACTGTGGTTCTCAACCTTTATAGGTTACAGAGCCGAATTTTCAACCTTGAGTTTGCTGGCAGCCGCATGCAAATAAGTTAATAACCCAATTTTTAGGTGAAAACCAAACCTGAAAAAAGATCTTCGCTGTTTCGTTGAGGTATTTTTTCGGCTGAATTTAGGTGAAGAACACAGAAGAAAAAAAGTTCTCTGCCGATTTGTTATGTCATTTTTCGGTCAATTTTACGCTATGACAAAAAAAGGAAAAAAAAACTTTCGCCCTTTTGTAGTGCCGATTTTCGGTCAAAATTCAGAATTGACAAATGATAATTTTCATAAAGTTAATGAGAGCCACTATGATTGGTACAAGTTATAAAACTGATTTTTCGTTTTTTCCGTCTCATATTGTACTTTTAAGGTTAATTAGCGGATTTGCGAATTAGCGTTAGCTTCCGCTAGTGATGAATTTGTGTAATCGGATTAGCGTTAGCGTTGCTAATCTTTTCAATTAACGGAATAGCTGTTAGCTGAGCTAATTTTTGCATTAGCTGTGCCCACCTATGATGAGAACTAATATTTTGTTAAAATAAAAAATTCCTTTTAAATAGGCCTACATATTAATTGCTCAATTATATTTACAAGCCTAAAAAAAGAATTACTTTGAAAAATTTAAGGTCGATCAATCAAAAATCCAAACTAAACAAAATGTTTTTTCTAATAGTATGTATGCTCAAGACGACAGTGTCGCCTAACTCAAGCATTGTCAGTTAGGCCAGCATTCTAGCAAAACCGCAATGACACTACTGAAAATTATCACAGACATAAAAATCTTCAAAGACACATCTGTACCTATTAAGAAGTCAAATATTAAATCTTTACAGATTGCTTCCTCTTTTAACAATTTTAATTTTAGAGCAACCAATCCCCGTGGTAGAAGCGCATCTGCATGTTATTGCGAAAGATGCTTAGATAACTTGAAGGGAGGGACTAATGGAACGAGATTTGAGAGAAGTGGTTGGCAAGTCTCGCCCTCGGGTTCAATTTGCACTGTGTTCTTTTATTCTTTTTCTTCAGTAACTTGGATTAGAGTTTGGATTCGAGCAGCGATGTCAGCCTGAAAGATAGCAAATCGAAATGCAAAAGAAGTGGGTACACTTTGTAATTATGCGGGAAGGCTATAGCCCTCCCACTCGTCTGTTGATCAAAATGCAGAATAGAGAAAACGCTACGTTTTAGCACTTCTGAGACGGACAGTCTTTTGCAATGGAATGGACTCAAGAATGATTTAAAGCATCTTTCGAAAGATTTCTTTAGGGCGGGGAAAAAAGGGTGCTAATTTGTCAAAAAAACAACAACTCAGAATTCAGCAAAAACTTTGAAAAATGGCCAAAAATAACCAATCAAAATTGGTCGCTTGTTGAAAAATGGTATCTATCATATCAGCAAAGGAGTAGGAGGGGGGATATTCAGGATTAGCTAATTACCTATCACTTCTGAAATCTCCTTCCATTAGCCCCCTCCTTCAATTATCTTACTCTATAACATACAGACGAAGTAAATTACTTCTTGTAAATTTATTTAAACGGAAATGCTATGATTTATCAGCTTGCAAACAAGAGGAATGAAATTTTACCATTAGCGCTTAATAGCCCATTTATGATCCCAGTCTAATCAAGTGTTTTCGCCGCTAGATACAAGGCCATTTCTAAAAGCATTAATTTTTGCCAAAGTAGGCCTAAAATTAAGTTATTTTCGCGTAAAAATTACAAAATTTTTCAACGCTGGAGACTCAGTCCATAGTCCCCCGTGCCTACGGCGGCTGGGGGCTTCGCAAATCCGAGTTCAAATCCGCAACCGCAGCACAGAAAAAAATTAATGTTTGGAACTTGTTGCTATATTGCTTAGCCTTGTCAATAAGCATTGCAGTAAAATCAATTAAAAAAATTTAAACTAAAAGCAATTACTGGAACAAAGCTGCGAACTCGAACCTGAACTCAAACTCGAACAAAATGATCTTTTACCGAACTCGAGCTTGAACTTAAAAAAAGTAGTTTTCTTAAATCAAACTTTAACTTGAACAAAACTGTTTGAGGTCATTAAAAATATAAAAGATTAAGAAATTGTCGACACTAGAAAAGAAATATTTTTTGCTAATTAATTGTAGTTTAAAAACCTAGTAAATTAAAAACCTAGTAAATTGATTGATTGATGACATAGTATTTTTGCCAGCCTGAACTCGAACTCGAAAAACTTGTTCTTTTTGCCGAACTTGAACTACAACTCGAAAAAATTAAATTGGAGAACTCGAATTTGAATTCGCACTTGCTAAAATAGGCTGAACTCGAAGTCGAATAAAATCGATCGAGTTCTCAGCCCTCAACTGAAATAATTTTTATTTGAAAAAAATCACCTGTGAACAATTTAATATTCAAACCTACGAAACTTTATCCAGCCCTTTAGTTCAGAATCCCGGAGCTTAAAAGAGCTTGAGGATAAAAAGCACAATTTTGTTCTGAAGTCATTAAAACATAAATACAAAATAGTGTTAACATGGAATGAAACCCGAAACCTTTTGATCTATTTGTAATGCCAGAATAAAAAAAGAAATAGGATTCTGTCTGATACAAAAAAAAGTTACCTCGATTTCAGAAACATTTGGAGTAACTAATATTCAAAGGTGGAGTCCTCGAGGACTCATTTCGAAGTCCCTACATCGGCCTGGAAGGTCAAGTCCTTGGCCTTGGCATCGAAAAATGCCCTGTCCTCGGCTCGAGGACAGCACTGTTTTTTAAACCGGTAAAATTATGTTGAAAAATGCCAGAAACCTCGCGGAAAATTTGCGAAGAACTTTTTATTTTCCTCTTTTGGATATCGCATGAAAAATTTTTGTGACGACCTTTCTTTTTTTTCAAGAAAACTTGCGCCCGTGTCCTTGGCTCGAGCCTTGTGTCCTCGACTCCACCTCCTCTAATATTCCACTAAGATTTGAACCCAGCACTCTCCACTGATCAATCCTCCACAAACTAATGCCTTTGTCTTGTATTTGATCTAATCACTCGCGGACTGCTGTACAAAATCAATTTTACCTCTATTTTACTCGGGCTATTTGACCTGCGCATTTTGCCCTGGAGATTGGTCAAAAAAACACTTTCTATCGAACTTCTAAACCAAAAAGCATGGGAACACCAAACTTGGTATACGGGTTGGTGGTTACCAAAACTTTTTTTCGACGTAATCAAAGTGACGTTGTAGCCATATTTTTAACAATAACGTTATTTTTCTAATAACGTTATAGCCGATTCAAATTTTATGCTTAAACGAAAACTAAAGGCAAAATCACTGGAGTTGTCTAAAGTTAGGCCAATCGCATAAGACTAGATTGGCGTCGACTCTATTGTTCTCAGATCTGGGCATCCGCTACTTGAAAAGCAGCGCCGCTGCCGCTATTTGGCAAAATAAGCAGCGGCGATGCCGTTTGTCGCTACTTAAATAAAAAAGTAGTGCCGCTGCCGCTACTTGCATACAAAACAGCGGCCGCTGCCGCTACTTTAGAAACATATCTAGCAAGAGGAACGATGGCATTCAAACAAGGCACCCTATAGCGAAATTTCAACTTTATTTGCGAAAGTTACAATTCAAGCTTTTAAAGTATTGGTACAGGTTACAATTGGCATTAGCAGGCTTGAACGGTAAACAAGTAAGCAAATCACAATTCAATTGGTTGTTGGCATGCTTCTATCAAAAAAACAGCATTTCAAAACCCTGGTTGGTTAAACCAGCGCTTTAGAAAAACTTTAAGAAGTTATCCTTGGAAGTTACACTAGGAGGATAAATTGTTTGTCACATTTTCTACACAAAAAAAGGTAATAAGAATAGTTTAAATCACTTAAATAAGGTAAGGTTTTAATACGAAGGCATGCAGTATTCATCTTCTGTACATTTCTGGCTCGGCTCTTATAACTCTGAAGTAGTCAATGTTTTTATTACACGCTCGGCCCTGAACCACTAAAATAATTCCTCGTGCAGAGATACGATATGAAAATTTATCAATCGACCGAGTTACAAACATTTCTGGGAATGTTGTAGAGATGGTAGGTGATTAACATCCCTGTGGTGATTTCATCCAAGTTTGATAAAAAAGAAGATCGAGCGGTCAAGAACTAGTGTTTATGAACTCGGAGAAGATACGTACGCAGTAATGACATATTCTATAGCGCGTGCAGCATGCTACTCGCTGCTAAATAGACACATTTGAAGTGAATGATTCACAATGCGATTCACGTTACACGAATTTTTTCGACGAGTATAACTCCATCACTAAATTATCTTTTAAACTTATTTATTACCTGGTTCGATTTATTAGTTCAATTCTCTGCGCGCTATGAATTTAATTCTTAGTATTGCTGTTCACTGTTGCAGCAAAATTTATTTTGCTTATGCATTGATGTATTTATTGTCCTTCTTGCAGTGCACGAACTATACTTTGATTTGTGACCAGATACGCAACAAATCATTTGTCCTACTAAATACCAGCATTTTGGGGGAATATCGCAAAAATCCGTCTTTGCGATCTACAAGTCAGGCCCGGCGCCAGGATAGCGTGACTGGGGGGGCGTAAACAAATTTTGGGGGGCACAAAAACTTTAATACTTCGAATCCGAGAATGTGGATCAAAAAACAAAGGTCTTTATTGCGAAATTGCACAAAATCTGGGGTAAAGACCAATAAAAAGGTCTTCATCTCGAAATATGCGCGGATTTTTACGAATTCTGGGGTGAAGACAAAAAAAAGCTGCTCATCTCAAAAAACGCGACAATTTTACGAATTCCGGGGTGAAACCACAAAAAAAATCTGCGAAGAAACAGTTCTTGCTCACGAATTCTGTGGTAAAAACCAGTATCTTGGGAACCTCAGGCCTTGAACTGCAATCCAGTGGCACCGAGCCTGTTGCTTTCTTTGGGGCACTATCCTCGCTTGGGGGGCACAACTCTCGTTTGGGGGCACCAGCAGCGATTTGGGAGGCACGGCCCCGGAATGTTACCCGTGGCGTCGGGCCTGCTGCAACTTTACAACAATTTATCGAACTGTAACTATCGCATTTTTGTTCAAGAGATACTGCTCGAAATCGGTTTTATTGAAGAAATGAGAACTATTTGAGGTAATAAAGAGGTACCCCAAACCTTTTTCCATAAATTCCTTTATTTGCGAAAATACGATTTAATTTGTTTGACTACGTACTATTGGCAACCCTGCTTTTGCAATTTTGTGACATTACAAAATCATAATTTTGCAAAAACTCTTGAAAACTAAGAAACGCAATTTCCAACTACTAGCAGTGAGTAGCCTAGCTATCACCAAATCTGAAAATTTGTCTATTGTCCCTGGAACCTGTAATCCTAGGCTCCCAGCACTGATCTACAGCACACCTTTTGTGATGTCACAAAATTGCGAAAAGCAGGGTCGCCAATAGTACTAGTCAAACGGATTAAAACGTATTTTGGCGAATAAAAGGAATTCAGAATCGTGAAAAAAGGTTTGAGGAACCTCTTTATTGCCACAAGTAGTTCTCATTTCTTTAATAAAACCGATTTTAAACAGCATCTCTTGACAATAACGAAGAACACCTGCAACAAAAATCAACTGTCGAGTGTGTAGGCCAGAAGTGGAGTCCTTGAGGACGTCTTTGGCCTCGAGGAAACATTTTGAAGTCCTTGGCCTCGAAGATCAAGTCCTTGGCCTCGAGGCCTCAAGTCCTCGAAAATTGCCCTGTCCTCGGCTCGAGGACAGCACTTTTTTTTGAATTGTTGAATTTTGTAGATCGCTTGACAAAAAATTTTGGATGACGTTTTTTACTGGAGAACGCGTGAAAAAAATTTTTGAAGACCTTTTTTTTTTGAGAACACTTGCGCTTGTGTCCTTGGCTTAGAGCATTCCTGTCCTTGGCCTCGAGAGGGTCTGTCCTCGGAAGGGCTGTCCTTGGCCTTGGCCTCGGATTTTTTTTTGTGTCCTTGGCCCTGGCCTTGGCCTCGAGCCTTGTGTCCTCGACTCCACCTCTGGTGTATAGGTCTATGTGCATTCCGTACGAGTAAGAAGGAAGTGTCAAAAACCGACTGTCATTAGTACTTACTACTTGCTTTGATAAAGAAATGATTGGTCTTGTTCTATGAGGAGTTTTAGTTGTTTGCAATTCTCTCAAAACGATAACAACTGATAAACTTTACGAATGCATTGATTATTATTGTATGTTAATTTACAACAGAGTTTAATTTCGCCCTCTACCAAACCACATTATTTGTTGAATTTTGGTTCAGAAAAAATAGAACCACTACGATAAAACTCGCATTTATTATGTATAAATAACAAAACGTCACAAAGGTAGCATTGTTTGTTCTACTAAACTAAAATAAAGTTAGCAAGAGCAGAGTGAAAAAAAATTGTAAAGACTCCAAACGTTAAGACGTAAAAATTTAAATCGAAAAAAGTCTTGAAAGGAGTTGATTAGCAGTAGCGGCAGCGGCATAGAATTTGCTTAAAAAACAGCGCTTGAAGCTCTGCCGCTTTTTTGACTAAAAAAACAGCGGCGCTGCCGCTTTTCGCTGGTGACGAATAAAAGCAGCAGCGCTGCCGCTACTCAAAAAGTAGCGGGTGAACAGCGCCGCTGTGCCCATCACTGATTGTTCTTGACCCAGCCGTTCCAGAGATTTTTCACTTCAAGCATGACGTAGGAACCTCTAATGTCATAAATTTCGATAATTTTTATTGAGAAGAGGTACCCCAGGCCCCTCAAATTCGCAAATTTTGTCAAATTTTTGTATTTTTGGCATATTGACCTTAATATGTTTTTTGATCGAAAATTGTAATAATTGATGTTTAGAGTAATGTTGTTTCAGCATCACCTTTAAATTGCGAAACGTGCCACTTTGCCGTTTTAGCTAATTTACATATAGTTTCGCACAGTTTTGCTTTTTGTAATTGTTACAAAGTTCTTTTGGCCAATCACCTTTTTTAGTTAACTTTGCGCACTATATTTTGTAATTACGTCACACTCACATGGTACGTTGGCCAGTCTCGCGAGTGTTGGTCGCTTTCAGTTTCGAATTTTTATAGTTGTGGAGCAAACAGCTCAATTTTATCTTGTATACTTGAAATTTTAATTTGGAACAAGTTTATTTTTACCGGCAAAATCCAGATTATATTTTGTTGCCTGTTTGTCTCAGTTTTAATAAAATCTGATAAAATACAGTCTTCGCTGTATACTCGTATTACAGTACTGAGTGCAGCCACGTCCGCGAAATCTACGCTGGACCAGTAAGCCGGAGTCAAACTGCGCAATGAATACCAGTGTGGCTCCCCCGGGATCAGAACCAACTTCGTAGTTGGAACCAATGTGTCATCTCATATTTGTCAAAATTTGCAACTCATATGTGTTGTAAATCAGGGGTTCCCAAACTGGGAGTCGCGAACCCCCAAGGGCTCGCGTAACGGGCTTCTGGGGTCGCAGAGAGCATGTTACAAATTCTACGAAGAAGTGTGAAATTCGTATACTTTAAGCGATCCCTGACAGTCATTAAAAGCTTGTGCAATTCTCTAAAACGTCTTTCTTAACTTAGACGTAGATTCTACTTAGATAGGCGCTGTTAAATAGTGAGACTTTCTTGAACAATTAGGACAGCAGCAAGGATGGCAGTACGGTACGTTTAGAATTGGATTACTACGTACCTCGCACCTTGACCCGTACCGTACCAGCGTACCGTACTTCAGTTCAATTTTTGAAGCGTACCGTACTAACTTACCGTACCCGTACCATTACAAAAAAGGCGTACCGTGAGCAAAAATTGATGCGTACCGTACAGTACTTACGTACCGTACCATACTGCCATTCTTGCTATTAACTACTCGCCACTTTAACTTACTTTGAAATCACTAGTCTATAAATCAGCGATCTCAATTCACACATTTAGCGTTGCTTACAAAAATCCGGCGCAATGTACGAAAAGTCTGGGTTTTTAATTCAAACAGCGTACTAACATACCGTACCATTACAAAAAAGGCGTACCGTACCAACATATCGTTCTTTTTAGCAAAAAATTGAGGCGTACCGTACTGCCATCCTTGTTCAGCAGATAACCTTTTCCCCATTCGTATCATGTACGCAAAGCAGGGCACCCGCTACTTGAAAAGTAGTGCCGCTGCCACTATTTGGCAAAAAAAGCAGTTGCGCTGCCGCTTGTCGCTACTCACAAAGTATAAAAAAGTAGCGCCGCTGCCGCTACTTGCATGCAAAACAGCGGCCGCTGCCGCTACTTTAAAAAATAAATAGAAAAAAGAACGATGGCTTTCAAATACGGTACCTAACGGTGAAATTTCAACTTTATTTACGAAAGTTAATTATTTAAGGTTTTAAAATATCGGTAGGCCTATAGGTAGCAATCGGCAGTAGCAGGCTTAAATGGTAAACAAAATTGGTTGTTGGCCTGCTCCTTTCAAAAAAATAAGCATTTCAAAATGCTGGTTGGTCAAACCAGCGCTTTGGAAATTACTTAGGGAGTTACCCTTTGAAGTTACACTAGGAAGTCAAATTCCTTATCGGATTTTCTAGACAAACAAAAGGCAATAGGAAACAGGTTAAATCACTATCGACTTATATAAATTAAGGTTTTACCATTAAAGCTCGGTGACATGCTTGTACAGTATTCAGTTTCTGTACAATTCTGTCCCTGCTCTTATAGCTCTGAAGTAATCGTTCTGTTTATCACACTCCAGACCCGGCGCCACTGGGGGCATTTCGGGGCCGTGCTCCCTACAAATCACTGTTTCTTCCCCCAAAAAACGAGAATTGTGCCCCCATAAGCGAGGATTGGGCCCCAAAGAAAGTAACAGGCTTGGTGCCACTGGAGTGCATTTCGAGGCTTGAGACCCCCAAAATTCTGGTCAACACCCCAAACTCCGTGATGGTCATTCTTTGTCAACTTGACCAGAAAAA
This sequence comes from Trididemnum nubilum, assembly GCA_963965965.1. Taxonomy (NCBI): domain Eukaryota; kingdom Metazoa; phylum Chordata; class Ascidiacea; order Aplousobranchia; family Didemnidae; genus Trididemnum; species Trididemnum nubilum. Next base: position 39,719,977 of record OZ014480.1, read on the forward strand.
AGTGAAAATGTAACCCACCATCTCAGATTTTGATGAAACTTCGAGAGATTATAGAGCTGATCATTCTGAGCAAAATGATACCCATATCAACAAATTTGGTTCAGGGGCTCAAAAGTCCACCAAAAATCGCCATTTTTGTGTTCACTCAAGCGTTAAGATTTATTAAGATTTTGACCTTAATATTTAAAATGTTTATAAATTAGTGAGTTTTAAGTTACACAGCTCAAATTCGGTGAGAAGGTTGCCCATGGTATGTGGTGTAAGTGTACCACTTTTTTCAAAATTTAGTTATGCATGAATGATTTTGTGCCATCTTGAATAATGACACAATTTCAAAATCATTCATGATAAATTATTTCACGTTTTGAACTTGATAAACACAAATATACATACTTTTTATTTTATCAATAGAAAGAGGAGGTCAAGTGCTTTCACTTGATATCTTAATTGAAAAAAATCGGAGATGGGCCTTTTTCGATATTTAGCTTTAAAAATTGGTTCCGGATGAATAATTTTGAAATTGTGTCTTTATTCAAGATGGCACAAAATCATTCATGCATAACTAAATTTTGAAAAAAGTGGTACACTTACACCACATACCATGGGCAACCTTTTCACCGAATTTGAGCTGTGTAACTTAAAACTCACTGATTTATAGACATTTTAAACATTAAGGTCAAAATCTTAATAAATCTTAACGCTTGAGTGAACACAAAAATGGCGATTTTTGGTGGATTATAACCTTTGAGCACCTGAACCAAATTCGTTGATATGGGTATCATTTTGCTCAGAATGATCAGCTCTATAATCTCCCAAAGTTTCATCAAAATCTGAGATGGTGGGTTACATCGCCTGGTCAAGTTGATAAAGCATGACCCGTGCGTGAGCAAGATTCGTTTTGTCGCAGATTTCGCGATGAAGATATTTTTTTTGGTAGTTTTTTTTTTTTGGTCTTCATCCCAGAATTGTTGGGCAAGAACCGTTTTTATTGCAGATTTCGTGGTGGAGCACCTTTCTTTTTGGTCTTCACCCCAAAATCTGTGGAGTTTTGCACATGCTTCGCGATGAAGACGTTTGTTTTTTGGTCTTCAAGCTCAAATTCGAGGAAACAAAGTTTTTGAGTCCCTCCAAAAATTGTTTTATGCCCCCCCCCCCAGTTACGCTACTTTGGTGCCGGACCTGTCACACTGTCGGCCCTCAACCACTGAAATAATTTCTCGTTTAGAGATCCGACAGGAAAATTTTTCAATGGACCGAGTTACGAACATTTCTCGGAGTTTTATAGAAATGGTAAGTGATTCATTCCTGCGATGATTTCGTCCAACTTTGATAGAAAAGTAGATCGAACGTTTAAGAAATGGTGTTTACGAACTCGAAAGAAATACGTAGGCTAGTAATGACGCATTCTACGGCGCTGGCAACATGCTATACGCGTCGCTGCTATATAGAAGAGACATATGTTAAGCAAATTATGCAAATGCGATTCACGTTACAATAAGTATTTTTTCTACGAATATAACTCCATCACTAAATTGCCTTTGATGCTTACACATTGCCTGGTTCGATTTATTAGTTCAATTTTCAGGGCACTATAAATTCAATTCTCAGTTTTACTGTTCACTGTTGGAGCAAAATTTATTTTACCATGCATCGATGTTACTACTCATCAAGCACGGCGCCACGGGGGGGCACATTTCGAGGCCTGCCCCCCAAATCATTGCTTGTGCTTTCCAAGGGAGAGTAAACTTTTATACTAGCACAAGCGGACCAGCAAACGTTTGCCGGAAAACAGGTCACTACAAACGCTTTTCTATGAAACAACAAGCCAGATCAATTGAACGCGATTAAATAGCCTAAGATTTTGCGATAAATACCTTTTTTTCTATTTTTGGTCTTCACCTCCGATTTTGAGAACAAAATCCGTATTGAAGGAGGATAACATAGGATTTGGAGCAAAATATTCACCAGATTGATGCCGCATTCCGAATGCATCTGGTCCAGGCATCGTAAGTGTCTCCCCAAAAGTTTTTGTGCCCCCCGAAACACACTACTTTGGCGCCGGGCCTGTTACTGTATTGTTTTACTTGCAGTGCACGAACTCTATACTGTGGTCTGTGACCAGTTAGCCAACAAATAATTTTCATTTGTCCTACTAAATGCCAGCATTTTTTGGAAATTTTGCGGGAAGCCGTGTTTGCGATCTGCAAGTTTATAGCAAATTATTATTGAACTGTAATTATCGCATTTTCGTTAAAAAGAATTGAAATCGGTTTTATCAATTCATATTGGCTCGCTGCCAGACCATATTATTCGTTGAATTTTGATGCAGAAAAAAATTGGACCACGTACAGTAGACTGCCTTGTTTGTTCTGTTCTACTGAACTAAAATAACGTGGTAACAAGAGCAGAGTAAAAAAAGCAGAGAGAAAAGACTTCAAACCGTAACGTGTGAAAATGTGAATCGAAAAAGTCTTGGAAGGAGTTTATTACAGAGGTGGCCGGATCCACAAATTTAAGGATCCGGAACCGCTCCGGATCCAACAAGAAGATATCCGGATCCGCCATCTTTTCAATTTTAAGATCTGGATCCGCTCCAGATCCGGCAGTTAACAACCAGACTCTATTCACAACAAAAAGGATCAAACATAATTCTAAGAAAAACACAAGAAAGTGGCTATTTTGCCTCTAGAGGTAAAATAGAGTTTTTCTTTTTTTTGGGTTAGGGTTGAGGTTAGAGTTAGGGTTAGGGTTGGGATTAGGATTAGAGTTTAGGTTAGGATTAGAGCTAGTTTGGCACTTGCGGCAAAATAGCCGTTAGGACTATTTTTCCTCCAAATGGCAAAATAACATGGGGGTATTTTGCCTCTAGAGGCAAAATAGCCACTGCCAAAACATAAACTGATCTTCACCCAAAATTCGGGCGTCTTTTCAGGTGAGGACCAAAAAAATTAAAAAAAGGTCTTCACTCAAAATTCGGGCGTTTTTTCTGCCAAACTTTCGGTGACTTTGTTATTATTAATATTAATGGGCTGCGGAGATGGTGAACAGTGGCGGATCTAGAAAATTTTGGTGGGGGGGATTTTAAGCACAAAACCTCGAAAATTTGGATGTCTTCACCGAAATTTAGAGCGATTTTTCGGCCGAAATCGGAAATTCAAACGTTTTTTCCGCCCAAAATCAGGTGGTCTCCAAAAAAAAAAAAAAGGTCTTCACCAAAATTCAGAGTGATTTTTTCGGCCGAAATCGTTAGGTTTAGGCTGGTGGGGGGGATGCATCCCAAAATGGAGCCTAATTTTTCGAAATAGAGGCTGATTTTTCGGCCGAAATTGTTACTTTTAGGCTAGTGGGGGGGATGCATCCCCCCCACCCCCCCCCTAAATCCGCCACTGATGGTGAATCTGTTACAGTTAGGTAAAGTCCACCTACACAATGCGTTAGTTTTATTTGGGTCCATTGTAACTGTAGCTGCTAAGTTGCTGTTGTTTTCAGTTTTGTTTGGTTACTGGTCGAACTCAAAAAGCTTTCCAGCTTCCTTCAAGCACGCGGCCAATTTGTTAATGTTGCATTTTGTTACCCCGTTGTAAACAGTGATTTTGATGATTCCAAAATATTTAACAAAAATAATAATAAATGAGTGCTTTGTAGTGCTTAACATGTTCTGCGTGCATTAGTTAAATTAAAAGCTATTACAGGCAGTTGCTCAAAGCAGTTGAAAAAACAATTAAAAAAATAATGCATCTACAAAAGTCAAATCAAAATTTCAGCAATACAAAATTCGAAAAATTGACATCGACAACTCTCACACAGTAGCAAAGATACTGCAATCTCACAGGTGTAGGTAAAAATCAATTGTATAAAATCAAAAAAGAATAAAACTTAATTTTTTCCCGGTAATACTGCAGTAAGACATACACTCATTTGACAGATGGAGACACATCAGTTATAAAACACTACCATTACTACCAATTCCAAAGATGCTTATCTACTTAATATAGCAATATTATGTCAATTATCATATGCCTTTTATTTATGATAAATATCATATATTTACCATAAATTTATCAGTCAATTATCACAAATATCATATATTTAACGCGAATACCTTGGTGAGGTTTGCAATTGCTTACACAGTACATGATAGATGATTTGGTGCTTCACCATCTAGGCTACATTTTGAACACAAAGAAAACTTAGCACAACCTGTAGTTTTCTTGTGTGGTTGCAGATTGCAATGCCCAGTTAAAACTTGCCTTACTCTATTTAATTGGGACCTCTTAAGGCTAAGGAGACGTATTGTTATTGTTAGTCGCGAAGACGTCCAACGTACAGACTCCTTCATCCTCAAGCAGTCTTTCCGTTTATTCCGCATAAATTTTCATCAATCAGTGGACCAGTCCTTTACCGCGCTAACACAACTGCCATACGGGGCTGCAATAAAAGGTTCAGGACCATGTATTTCTGATTTAGATCCTGATTTGGCTAGATAGTCTGTTATTTTGTTACCATGTACCCTTGCATCCCCAGGAATCCAGGCAATATTGTCGTGGTTTTGTTCACCTAACTGATTTAGGTTTCTCACGTAGTTGAGCTCTGTAATTGATATTACAGTGCACTTAATGAATGCTTTGGTTGCTGCCTGACCATCAATCAGCACAACAATACTTTGATTGTGCATTTTTTCCAATTTCAGGTGAAGACCAAAGCAAAAACAAAGAAACAAAAAAAAGGACTTCGCTCAAAATTGGAGCGTTTTTTTTTGCCAACTCCAGGTGAATACCTAAGGTCTCCGCAAAATGTAGTGCCAATTTTGTCTCCAAATTATTTCCTGGGGCAGAGACAAATTCAGATCCGGATCCGATCCGTATCTGCTTCTTCGAGAAAAACTGGATCCGGTCCGCTCCGAATCCGCAAAAGAAGCGGATATCCGGGTCCGCTCCGCTCCGGATCCGTTGCCACCTCTGGTTTATTAGCTGTAGCGACAGCGGCAGAATATTTGCTTAAAATAGGGCAATAAAGCGCTGGCCCTTTTTTGTCTAAAAAAACAGCGGCGCTGCCGCTTGTCGCGGGTGACGAAAAAAAGCAACGGCGCTGCCGCTACCGCTGCTGCTACCGAAAAAGTAGCGGGCGTTAGAAGCGCCGCTTGTGAACAGCGCCGTTGTGCCTATCACTGAATGTAGGCTAGCTTAGCTGGACAGCGAGTAAGGACACCTAACTGTCTTTGTTTTGCCGCTTTGGTTTATGACTTAGGTAAAAGAACTATGCAGACCAAATTCAGTGCTGTAGTACTGACAATTTAGTAAAGGAGTAAAAGCGTAATGTGGTAATACCACTAAGTCACTAACATGTTCAGTGTATAGGCTAGCCTACTACCGGTAGTTGAGTAGAGGTGTAACTTACTAACTACCAGTACCATGCTTCTATTACCGGTTAGATTCTAATGAGTAGATGCCGGTAGCTGGTTAACAAAGTTGAACGATAACGGTATTAAGTCTAGCCTACTAGTACTACAGATGATGTTGAAGCAGCGGTAAAGGCAAATGCAACGCTGACATCCAGCTGAAAAAATCAGAAGTTCACTGTTCAGTGAGAAAAGTGAAGAGAAAGTGCAGTGAGAAAAGTCATACCAAAACGAAAACGTAGTAGTATAGGCTACCGGTAAGTAACCAAACTTTTCAGCAGAATGGTTTCATTTTCATATTCTGTATCGTGAAGCAATGAGCATCGTCCACTTTGTTTGATTTGTTGGCAAGTTGAGAGTCTTTAGCCGAGGAATTTGAAAAGACATCTTCAAACCAAGCATGATTCTTTTCGCAACAGGCCTATGGAGTTTTTTCATCGCTTACTGTAAATATGGGAAAGACAATCATGTGAAAGTAAATATTCATAAATGAAGGAAAGTCCTGTAGGCTACTGTACAAGAGCATCATGTCATGCTTCCTTGTTGGTTGCAAAGAGCAAGAAATCTTACAATATATACAACATCGGCAAAGAACTAGCCTAATTCTAGCTGCAATTAAAATAAGCACAATTGTTCATGGCAAAAAAGATACAAATAAAATATGAAAAATTTCATTGCCGAACAGTACGGTGTGACGACGAATTTCCAAACTATGGAAGATCAATGCGAGCAACTTATTTTACGAATTAAAGAAAGCCTTAAATTTGCCATTCAGCTAGATGACTATGAGTCGACAGACATTACTACAAAAATGGCTCATCTTTTGGCATATGTTTGATACAATTGCTACAACATTTACGAGGATTTACAGTAGTGTTTTGTTAGCCAATGCATTTGGACGTACTACAGGGGTGGATATTTTTCAGACAATTAATGATTTCTTTAGGGAAGTGGGTCTATTTTGGACAGATTATGTTGATATAGCGGATTGTACTGATGGAGCTTCTGTAATGACAGAACGTACAGCTGGATTTCGTGCAAGAGTGTGATCTGCGCAGTGCGAGTGGTATACCTATTACTTTCATATTCTGTGTGGTACATAGAGAGGCTTTTGTTGCTAAAAAAAATTTCTGATCTCAGTGCTGTTGTGCAAGATGCAGTGAAATTTATTAATTTCAATAAGAGCGCACACTCAACATACGTATTTTTGCAAATTTATGTGAAGAAATGGAATCAGAAGTTATGACTCTTTTACTGCATTGTGAAATTTGGTGGCTTTCTAAAGGCAAAGCTTTACCATTATTTAAAAGGGTTCTTAATGTTAATAAATGAAATTGCAGTTTTTCTAACGAAAAAAATTTAGATTTGGTCTACCATTTTCACAATAACAGATAACAGCTGGCTGTTGAAATTGATCTATTTGTCAGATTTGTTTGAAAACCTGAGCAAACTTAATCTGCCCCTCCTAGGAGAAAACACCAATGTTTTAATACTGATATCTAGAATTGATGTTTTTATCCAAAAGTTATCGTAAGCATCTGGAAACTAAACCTTGAAAATGATTCCTTTGAAATGTTGTCATTTACAGTACAGAAGAGTTTTTTACCAACTACAATGTGAAATCAAACATTATTAAACCTCTTGCAGTCCACCATTTGTCAAATCTGTTGAAGCAATTTGAGAAATATTTTCTTCCAGAACTGGTCAATACCAAATTAGATTGGATTCAAAACCCATTTGCAGTTCTTCACCAAAAAACCGATCATCTCTCTCTTAAATCTAAAGAAGAGTTAGATAAACTGTCTTCAGACTCCAAGTTGCTTCTTGAGTTTTCTGGAAAAAAGCTTCATGGTTTTTGGCTGAGCATCGGAACAAAATTTTCATCGTCATCAGCATAGGTGGGCACAAGTCCATTAATTGTTAGTCCGTTAATAACGAAGCTAACTTTTTCATTAACTTGTTAATCCGTTAAAAAGTTTTTTCATGTTAACAGACTAAATTAACTTCCGTTAAGTTCTGTTAACGGACTAAATTACCTTCCGTTAAGTTCTGTTAACTTCCGTTAACATTTTTATTGTTAGTATCTTGCACCATTCATTCATCGTACTGGCACTAACCAGTTTACACTGGTAACACTTGTTGCATATAAGCACGAGTTTTATAGAAGAAAGCGAAGAAAGGAGCTCTTTTTTGAGGCAAATGATAAACCTACAGCCTTATAGCCCTATTAATTATCGCTGTTCGCAATTTCCAAAGGTTTTCCGATCGTGGCTTCTTTAGTGCATTTGAACTTACTTTTATCTTGAAATTAGATTAGACTGTAAAATGTAACTTCCAACACACAAAAAGACCACCACAGCAATAAATGTTTCCTTACAATCAGCTCAAGAGCCTCAATGCATGTTCTAGGAGCGAGTGAATAAGAAAAAATGTAAATTACATGCAACATGTTAATGGATTAACGGACTTTATTAACTTCCGTTAATTAAAGTTGAAAATAACAGATTAACATTAATGGAAGTGTGAAGTTTGTTAACGGACTAGTGATTAACAAAGCTAACGTTTTGCATTAACTTGCCCACCTATGGTTATCAGACTTGGCAGTAACTGCCAGACTGCACTCCTGCTGTTTGTCTCGATGTAGCCTATTTGTGCAAGTTGATGTTTTCGACGTTGAGGGCAATCAAAACAAAATATCGTTTCAGCCTAAGCAACACTGAAACCACCTTGAGATCGGCACTACCAAATATTTTGAACCAAGGCTAAACTTGCTTTGATGCAGAAAGCAGTTGCACCCATCACATTATATGTGTTTGTGTTTTGTACCTACGTGTAAATTAGTACGCTTTGGATACCAGTGTCTTGGTATTATTTCTTTCCCTTGAATAATTATCACAAATACTCAACTGAAAGTGTTTATTATTTTTACGATGAAGGGTTGTGGAAATTTTTAGAAGATTAAAAGTGGTCGTGAGCAAAAAAGTTTGGGAAGCCCTGTTGTAAGTGCAATATTGTAGTTATTTTTGATTTCTACCTCTATGCAGTGCTATAGCTTAAATCATGAACATTGGAATCTAATTTGAATCTAATCTAAACAAAATTTGAATCTAGTTTACCAATCATTGGTCGAGTGAATGGAGCACTGCTACTGAAGCGGTAGACTTGGGTTCGATTCCCAGTCGGGTCAAACCTAAGACTATAAAAATTGGTATTCACAGCTTTCCTGCTTGACGTTCAGTAATTAAAGGTACAGTGTAAAGCCTTCGCCGTGTGTGGTAGACAGGTGGGCAGGTGGCAGCTTATTGGTATTGTTTACAAACAATATTTTAAAGAACCCTATCCAGCTAGGTTAACACTTGAAGTAGCTAGTCTTCCAAAACTAGTGAAAATGCAAATTGAAGCATTAGCAGTTAAAATATAAAAAGCCATTTGGCAATTTTAGTATTCATACGTTACTGCAACTTGCTATGATGCAAAAAAGATAAAGAGTATAGGATTCGGCTATTGTATCAATGCGTATACTGTCTTCTTTCTTTATTATCCACTTTTCCATGTGGGTTGCTAGGACAGCAGCTCTACATAAAGCTGCCACACTTTACGGTCTTCCATCACATCCATCATTTCGCTTGGGTGAAGTCCCAAGCGATTCCATCCAAGATCCTCGATGTAATGGGTGCCAAAATGTTTTAAAGCTCTTGCATAAGAGCAATTACAATGCAATGACTTTATAGTTAGAAAGATCATTTTTTAACTTCAGAAAAACGTTGTGAAGTGCAGACATAACTTTTTAGTATTCTAAAATTGGAATTGCTTTCAAGAACTTTGTATTCATGCTTTTAAGATATGAGGTAGCCTTTAACAGTGTAAAAAGCTGGTTATTATTGAAAAAAAACTGTTTTTGTCCTTTGCTTCTGAAGATTCAATTTAAACATGAATGGGGATAAAAGGAAGTGGCCATTTGTGTTATTCGTATGGCTTAAAATTTTCTTTTTTTTATTAGCAGCTGATTATAGTATGTAATGTTCATGTTCAGTTTTATCATTTACAGATTCCTTTATAACATCCCTCAATTCCCTCATGAATCTGCTCCAAGCAATGCGAAAGCTGTGTTACCTGTAACTTTATGGCTAGTCAGCGAGTGCCCAAATTATCTTAAAACAATTGTGCCCAAAGCTCTAAAAAGACGTTTATGTGCCCAAATTTTGTACCAATCCAGTATTAAAGTATACCAATTGTCATATTTCCACAAATGTGTAGAATTTTCTAAAGCTTTGTTTATTATGTTGCCAAAAATTATTTGCCCTTGCTCCGAGAAATCGCTGATTCGCTGAAAAAAATCGGCTTATTGGGCGAGAGTATTGGTGACGCAATGTGTCGTATGTCACCAATACTCTAGCAATGCTTGAAGCAGATTCACATAAACTATGTTCATTACAAATCATGAGCTACTCATCAAAGTAGGTGGATGGGGTAATTCTTTATAGTCAAAAGATGTATTTGTGGCTCAAACAAATGGCTTATACCCTTGAGCGTGTTAATCTGTTAGCCAGAATAAATAATTTTCTTGCTATATGACATGATCCTTTTATTATTATTTTTCATTCAGTTTTTGTATTTCATGCAATATGCAGTTTGTAGTGCTTGATTTATGCCGACTTATTTAGAAAAAAATGTGTAGTGATTACTGTGTTTTGTACTGTTAATATGCTGCTACTGGATCAATTACATTTTGCTGATCTGAAAGAGTTATAGTAAAGAGAGCATGCTCCTACATGAACCAGCAGACTATTTGAAAATGATTGTTTCTGTGTTGCATGTAGATGCCAGGTGTTTGTAAACTCAAGGCTGATATTAAATAGCTATTCTTTTGTGGATATTTCTGTGGTTTAAGGTTTTTGTTATATCTTTTGCAACAGTTTTGTCAGTTGCATTGTTTTAGTCAAGTCGCAAGTGGTCAGGGATTGGATCCAGAATCACAGCTTAGTTGTTTCTTCGACTGCTTAGTGGGTATTGATACTTCCAAAATGGCCTGTATCAAGGTGTTTTAAGCCTTTTTTCTTCAAAGCAAACTTCATAATAATGATCATATTCATATTAATGGTGATCCATTGTTTTGCCATGTTAAAGTAATTGTGGCATTATACTTCAAGAAATCCAAATCCTTTTTAAGATTTTGATTATGTCCAAACATAACTAATCATGTGCTCTGAGATGTTTTTGAAGGTGTTTCTGGGTTTTTCTTTGAATTTTTACTAAGATTGTTGAACTTGAAAGAATTTTTTTGACCTTTCCAAAACTTTTTTAGAATTTGGACTATTTCAAGACTTGTTGACTAAGATATCAATGGATTGCATCATTTTAACCAACCAAACTTTTTTACGATTTGTTAAAATTTCAAGTAAATGACTGTTAAGTAACCGAAACATTAAACGTAAGTGTGTAGTCTAACTTTTACTCTGCTTTTGCCAAACGTTTAAATTGTTTTTAGAATTTGTTCTTGCTTATATCAGTGCAGTAGACTGTTCAACTAATATAGCATGAGTGGATCTTTAATTAAAACGGCTATTTCGACTGCCAGTGCACCCAAAGCAATTGGGCCATACAGTCAGGCAATCAAAACTGGCAAGACTTTGTACCTTTCTGGCCAGATTGGATTAATTCCTAAGACAATGGAATTTAAAGGACCTGACATTATAGCACAAACAGAGCAAGTTTTTGATAATATGGAAGCAGTGTTACAGGCAGCTGACATGTCATTTGAAAATATTGTGAAGACTACTGTGCTGCTAGCTGATATGAATGACTTTACCAAAATGAATTCAGTGTATGAGAAATTTTTCAAAGAGCCCTTCCCAGCAAGAGCTGCGTATGCTGTTGCTATGCTTCCTAAATGTGCCAAAGTGGAAATAGAAGCTATAGCAATAGAATTATAAACAATAAGTTAAGCAGAAAATTGTTTAGCATTGTAGTTAAAGTTATAATTGAAACATTGCTGCAAGTAGAAATAAATTAGATTATTATCGGTTTTGAGTTCATTTTTATTTATTTTTCTGCATACCTCTTCTGATTAGAATATTTAACTTGATATTTACATTCCAAATTAATTCGTGATTTCTACTTTGAGGGTTAACAGTTTTGACACTGTATTAACAGACTTGGTTATTTTTGCTTGAAATAAATTTTAAATCGCTGTTTGAAATGCATGTAGCTTATTCAGATATGGTCTACTAAAATATTATACCAATATATACCTTGTTTGATCAAAATGCAATGAAAACTGCACGCATTGATTGACATAGGCTATAAAATTCGTAACAGTTCTAGTTTGCTATCTTGCATCATTTCTGTCTTGCATCAATTAGCAGAGAACACTAAGTAAAATTACCACAACTATTTTACTTAGTGTTCTCTGCTAATTGGTGGTTGCCCTAATTTTCTCAAAACAGAAATGTACCCTAAGCTGTAAACATATGGTTATGTGCCCTAAATTTTGTACTAATCCCATATCAAAGTATACTAAATGTCATATTTCCACAAATTTGTTAACTCTTCTAGATCTATGTTTATTATATTGTCAAAATTATTTAACCTTGATCCAGCTAATCAATGAGTTGCTGACGAAAATCAACTTGATTGGAATGCTGATTTTACTGTTGATTTGCATGTTGTTCAAGTTAAACTGAATGTAGGACAAAACTATGAGCTTCAATAAAACGTTTTAAACTTAGTGCAATATTAATTTGAGTACTAGTTGTCTATAGTTTGTCTTACATCTTGCCTCATTTGTTCAAGTGCAGTTCTTTCAAGATGTACCGTAATCAAAAAGATTAAAAGCTCAATAATTTTCATGAAACTATCAGCCATTCCTTTGAATAATTTACAACATTGATATAACCAATCACTTGATTGTGGCACTGAAATAGCAGTATGACAAAGCTATGCTTTGAGTGTAATTTCAGACTATAACATCAATATAGCATTTCTGTGCATTGTTAGGTGCCTACCGTTAATATAACATCTAGCCTGTTGAAAAGTTGTAAATCTTTATTTTAATAGTCTACTATTATTTGCTTTCTCACACAGAGCCTTTAACATGTCCATGACTCTTTTTTCGTAAGTTTTTGCTTTTAGTAGCCTGACTTATTTTTGAAAACAACATTGATCAAAATTAGTTTACCGTCTTCCAATGCAATATTTAAGTTTGGCATCTTGAAATTTCAATTTGTCGTTACAAAATTTCTCGTAATTGTAGTACTATAACAGTAACTTGCTAGTGGCTTACTGTAAAATTATGGTATTGCTGCATTATTTGTGTACATTTTGTTTTGGTTTACAATCAGCTAAACCATACATTGTTGTTACAAAATGCTCGTCAGTTTTAGAATATTCATGCTTTGTTGCAAATTGTCAGTGGTGGCTAAATATTTACAAATCCAGAAAAGAATTTATTTTCATTTTACCTTACTCAAAGTTTGTAATGTACTCGGTGCGTAAAAGTAAAATAGTGTTAGAAAGTAATTGTTGTTTACACATAGGCTACATGCCTTAATGGTATTAAATTAGTATTTTGTTGTCCAGTTTTGTTTCAAACAGATGTACCAATAGTCATAATTGCAATTTACAAGATGTTAGTGATGTGATAAAAATACAATGATGAAAAGTGAGGATGCTGCCAAAGGAAAACAATCTTGCGGCTCTCGTTTGAGGTAAAAAAAATTCACTAGTGCTTCATGTCAAAAAAGAATCGCTGATTTACTTAACTTCATGTGTAGAGTCCATTACTTTTTAATAATGCAAAAGGTTTTGATGCTCCTTGTTTACTTCAGATAAGAATTGAGAAGTTTTAGCAAATTCCCTTTTTGCCTATAAATGGTTTTGATGCATAACTCCAATGATCCTTGTAAAAACGTTTTGCATGAAACTGCTTGCTTTAAAAAATTCTGATCCATTGTTTATGCAGTATTAAATACACCTTTTTCTGTCTTTAAATATTTTTGTATCCTTCAAGGGATAGGTAAAGAAAAATAATCTCCTCTTCTAGAATAGTTAAACCAAATCTACGATTTGAATTCAAATCCATTTTATCCACGCAGCAAAATGTACATGAAAATATGTCTGATTTTGAAGTAAATTAGTCCAATTTTGAAGTAAGAAGTTCCAAATCTTCAAAGTGTTTTGCTTTCTTGATATTGCTTCTGCATTTAAGCACAAACTCCTAGTGAATGCCAAACAGAATTTTTAGAATCTCTGCAACATAAGGAAAAAGCCACAATAATTATGACGGTTCAAGTGTATGAGTGTAGTAGTTAGTCGTAGTATGTTTACAAAACAAATTGTTTGACCAACTGATCAAGAAACGTAACAAAGAATGTAAGGC